>JABSTQ010010398.1:0-379621 GCA_013358835.2 Ixodes persulcatus
GTAGCCATTTAAATTGAGTTCATTGAAATGAACTATTGTCACCTGGCCTACCGGGCGACCCCATTCGCACAAATGAACCCGTCTTTCAATGAAACATTGTGGACGAGGTTTCGCTCGCTAAAGCACCATTCGCTGGAGTGAGTGCCTCCCCACAAAATATCCGGACTTTCCAGATGATCGTGCATTCTATTCTCTCACAATAAAATATTTCGGGTAAATAAGGGGCACATATACCATCTAAGAGGTGAATTTCACCCGCCAGTTGAACAGACGACAGAAACCAACTCTGGCGCCCACCAACATCCGGCAGGCAATATGTTAGCTCGCCGTTGTTGACCTCGGAACGGTGTCATCAACATCGATTGGCACCCAGAAGTCACGAGTGGGGAGCAGTTTCTCTTGTTGTGTTGAAATCATCGCGGTCAAGGGGCCTCTCACAACATCCAGCCATCCTCATGCCTCCTCCACCATAAAAAAGCAAACCCAAACGTTACACTATAACCACACCGAAAAACGTGCACCCCGACAAGAACGCCGAGAGGCGAAAGCCTTGCGGAAAAGCCCTCAAAAAACGAATACAATAGCTGCAGGAGACGGAAAACAAAACGTAGGCTGCTTTACGGACGCCAGCCACCGAGTCACGCACCTCAAAATTGTCTTCGTCAACACACTCACAAAAAACACATCAGTTTGAAACTTCAGAGAACCCCTGACGATTGATATTTTGGAGGAATACGCCATAGCCAAAGATATGGAACATGCAACCCAACGCACTTACCCACATCCCACGTTCATATGAACTGATTCGCAGCGTAACCTACGAAATGATACCAACAATACCTTGAACCCTGTCACGGCTAACCTATAGTCCGTCAAGTAAATATCTGCAACCCCGACAAGAAATTGAGCCTTGAAAAGACACCAGGCCACCAAGGCATGAAGAGAAATGAAACAAACCTTTGTTTCACCCGCGAAAACTTCCAGCACCCTGCCACGTCATGGCCAGCCGTCTACTCGGCAGGGGCAGCAAGGAACACTGATAGAACCCTGCGGAAAATGAGACTGAAAGAACAGCCGCAAGAGCGGACCATGTACCCGCACCTCCCAAAGACCATGTCAATAGAGGAAGCCTCCCTCGTCAGGCGAGCCCAGGCTAGACAGCCTCATGTAAGAATATGTTCAAGTGCTCGCCCGGGGTTACCTGTTTATGGGCGCTATTAAATTGCAAAAATGTTCTGTGTGTCTACGGGGTGACGGGTGGGTTTTCAGCGTAACTCTGGTTATAAACAGCCCTCGAGATGATTGAATATTTTACGCGAAGAATAAAATAACTCTTAACTTCAGACACCATTTTTGTTCCGATAGGAGAAGTATTTTTTAAACCCGAAAAGGGGTATAATTTGTGTCATCTTGGACGTTGCTACGTCTCTAGCAACACTGAATTCTGCTCGCTTGCAATTTTCAGAACTGCAACGGAGGCTCTCATACCACGCGGCACGGAAGTCGAAACCACGAGCAGTCAAAACTTCGCAGGGAAGTATTTTCTTTTCATAATTATTTTGTATCCTCGTTCTCTAAACGCCGCCAATTAAATTGCAACTCCACCACCTTCAGAAGCGTCCCCGATTTCCCTACCTGCCTCCAATGCTGAGATTACCCATCCATCCCTCAAGTTGCTCCTACTGGGTCCTGCATCCCACCCACCCTTCCCCATTCTCTTCACGTCCTTTCCTGCGACGAATGGCTGCCCCATTTCCGACACCGACGCACCCAGCGCACACCATGCACTCGTCCACCACCCGGCCCCTTCGCCGAATCCAATCCGTGGGACGTGGACCGGACAGGCCGTCCAAAAGAAAAACAAAAAAAAAACATGTGTTCTAAAAAACAAAAAGTTTGTTTCCTCTTTTCTGGCCATAGCAGAGCTCTCACCTTGTGTTCGGCAAACGTCTAGATGTATGGTTCTCTGAAAGCCAATGTAACATCAAAGAGAAATATGTGACCGGCTGCTCCACGCAAGTTTCTAATTCTGTGGCACGTTGTCACGTGCCTCGCTCAGGCTCTCTTATTGCCCGCCAGCCTTGAAGGGTCTAGCGTTTGCCAGCCTAAAGCGGAAATAAAGTGTAGCAAAAAAGAATGCCGTCGGAACCTCCGTCCACAGCGGCGACGTCCCTGCCGTCCCTCCGTCTGGAACACGGACCCTCCGCCAGGTCAGCGCGCCGACGCTTTCGTTTTCTCTCTCCCGCTCCTTTCCCCGGATGCCTTTGCGGAAGAAAGCTAAGCGAAGTGGAGACGGTGTGCTGACGGTAACTGCTAATGACATTTCAAGATCATCGTTAATGTTCGCTGTATATGTTTGAAAAAAAAAAAGTTGAACCCAAATATTAGGGACTTTTAGCAAACAGTTACCGTGTTCCGCGTACCGCAATACCGCAGCCCTTAAAGCGTGTTTTTTAAGCGCGCTCCCCGTGGTCACGGCATCACTCGGGCGCGCGCTTAAAAGCATGCTTCAAAGGCTTGCGTTGTGCGGTAGGCAGAACCACGGCAACGGTTTGCTAAAAGTCCCCAATATATGCTTACCGTTGTGGGAGCCGAGGCTGAAAGACGAGGCAGAGGGCACGTGACAGGCGGTCGGCGGGGCAAGTCACGAGCTGGCGCGAGACAGTCTGTGCTACGCGAGGCTAAAGCTAGGCAGGAACATCAGGGCCGGCCTGCCTAGCCTGGCCCATGACGAACCCCGGAGCGGTCCACCAGCGAGGTCTGGAGCAAGACCGGTGGAAACGGCGAGCTTTGGCCATCTGGTCTAGGCCACGACGATCCCGGGGTGGTTCCGCAGTGAGACTCGGGCAGTGATGGCCCGGGACAGTCAGCCTACGCAGCACTGGCGTGGGAAAGGCGATCCGCAGGCCTGGACACGGACTTCGACTGTGAGCTCTGATCGACGGGCGACAACAAGGGTCAGCGTGCCTGGACTGCGGTTCTTGACGACGGGCAACCGAGAGGTACAGTAAACACATTCGCTGTCTTCTCGTTGTTATGTCACTCCCTGGGTGACGGGCGGAGCGCATACCGATCGGGCGGCGATTAATAGTAGAGCACCTCCGTAAGAACCCCACATTAAAATGGCGCATCCAACGTGGGGCCCGTTCGGTATGCCTCTGCTTCTGGTCGTCCCCAGGGAGTCCCACGGAATTCGTTGAGCGGGTTGTTCACTAACGCTAACGATGCCCGTTGAGACAAAGTATGTTGGTATTTGGGCGACTTGTCTCACAGCAGAGCTCAACAGGTGTCTCCTCGAATCGAGTACCTAAAGGGCTCGAAGGACGACGTTGCGGATGCGCTTCACATGTACCCCAGAATAGTGGTTGCCAGGAAGTGAAGCAACCGGGGGAAGTCGAAAAGCGCGGTTAAGATGTAAGAAAGTAGTTTTCGGAGGCAGAGGAGAGGCATGGCATGTTCGCTGGAAGGCAGGATAACAACTGGCAGGAGGGGAAACAGCCAGGAATCAATGCAGATTTAGGATTTAGGCTTGGGGTGATGCGGTAGGCAAGTAAGCGCTTGTCGAGGTCCGGGGTGCAGATGGGTTTTTGCTAGTGGGTGTCGGAAAGATTGCGGGAATGGCATTCGACACCGGGAACACTGGCGAACGAGATTGTCAGAGGGTGTCGGGTAAACTTGCGGATATTGCGGTTGACACCGGGAACGCTGGCAGGCGAGTTAATGAGCACTATAATTTGTAACTGCTGGGCCAAGACGGCTAGTTGCTTCGCGTCACTCCAACAATCGACGAAGGGCAGAGGGACGACTCTCCTTGAGGGGGGTCGTTCCAGGAAAGCTACGAAATGATTTATAGGATTCTTTTTCGACTTCACTCTGGCCGGTCGTGGCAGTAACAGCAAAACTTTTAATAAGTTATGTCGCGTCACGACCTGGCCGGGGATGAGGCTGTAAACATTTAGGTGGCTTGTAGCTGTCCAGCTTGCCTTGAGGCCTGAACGGTTAAAGCGGGCTCGCTCGCTGAGCTGCCGCCCTCCGAGGACCGAGCAGTCCCTAGAGCTCGTATACACGTGGACGGAACGGCACGCTGACGCTTACATCGAGTAGCACACGGTATATGTAGCCTTTGTTCAACGCGGGTATGGTATATGGCAATCCCGCCACAGGCTTTGGATCCCTTCGCTTGCGCAAAAGATGGACTAGGTTTACACCATCGTTACCTGTTTTGAAGGAAACTCACGCGTTGAGCAACGCAGTTAGTGGGTTTGCTGCATCGCTTGCTCCGAGGTGAGAAGGGCACCCGAGGTACAAAGATGCGAACGCCGTGTCTTACTTCTAGGCTTACTCGGCGAGATACAAACGAGGAGGCTTGCCCGGTTCACATCGCTGACTTGAAAGGATGCTACCGTTGTCGCGATGGGAAAGACGTATAACATGAGGTTGCGGTAGGACACAAGAAATCCCCTGTTCTTGGCGACCCAGGAGCGAGCTCCGGAATGCGGACTTGCTGAGTTAGCCGCATGGTGCACGAACCCGTCGGCAAGCAATTTGGCGGTGGAGGCTATGGCCACTGCCACAATCTGCGCCAGAGTATTTATTCGCTGTGTGTTGTTTTAACACTTTGTTCTGCGCAGAATAGCTTCTTGGAAAGACGGCCATAGACGGCGTAACCCAGGAAGCCCACCGGGAGGAAGACGGGCCCATTCGTTTTCCCAAGTGCTCAGGGTGGCTGACAGTTGTTCGGCCTGACGAACGGTTCAGGCGGGCAGTTCTAAGCCCGCTGTGACCTCTAAGCGGAACGGGGCAGGTCCGTCTGCGTCGGCCGGACCAGCTTAGAGCAAGCCCCCTGCTGCATCGCGGTGAGTGGGACAGCGAGCGACAGACAGGTCGGCATTGTCTGTCGGCTTCGCTAGCCACCACCACCTACGCCGCTTTCGGACGCTGCAACGTGGCCACTCCGGCAACAGCAACAGCGGCCGCCCATGAAGCCCAGCGGCTCCCTGAGGCCCATGAAGTCCCCCGAAGTCCGGGCCTTGAGGGGGGGAGAGTGTGGGAGCCGAGGGTGAAAGACGAGGCAGAGGGCACGTGACAGGCGGTCGGCGGGGCAAGTCACGAGCTGGCGCGAGACAGTGTGTGCTACGCGAGGCTAAAGCTAGGCAGGAACATCAGGGCCGGGCTGCCTGGCCTGGCCCATGACGAACCCCGGAGCGGTCCACCAGCGAGGTCTGGAGCAAGACCGGTGGAAACGGCGAGCCCTGGCCATCTCGTCTAGGCCACGACGATCCCGGGGTGGTTCCGCAGCGAGACTCGGGTAGTGATGGCCCGGGAGAGTCAGCCTACGCAGCACTGGCGTGGGAAAGGCGATCCGCAGGCCTGGACACGGACTTCGACTGTGAGCTCTGATCGACGCGCGACAACAAGGGTCGGCGTGCCTGGACTGCCGGTTCTTGACGACGGGCAACCGAGAGGTACAGTAAACTCATTCGCTGTCTTCTCGTTGTTATGTCACTCCCTGGGTGACGGGCGGAGCGCATACCGATCGGGCGGCGATTAATAGTAGAGCGACCTCCGTAAAGAACCCCACACCGTTTAAGACCTTGCGCTCACGGTTAACATCGAATGAAAATATCGTTTTCCTTTTGGTTACGGTTACCGAAAAAATAGAGTTTTAGGGAATTGTTTTTGCCCATCCGATAGGGTAGATGGGCCCTCCGGTACAAGCTGCGCATTTGCTACCGCAGAAGACTCGTACGTGCGCTGTTCCTACCGGAGGTCTCATCGTACCGTATCGGATGTGCAAAAACAATTCCCTAAACCTCTCTAATAATGGGGAGTTTTAGTAGACCGTTTCCGCAGCCCGTGAAGCACCCGCATAGCGCTCCGTAATTCGCAACAAGACCATGAACTATGCAGACAAGGCCGGCGGATCGCATGCGCAGCTGCGGCGTTTCCTTTACGGATACCGCAGCCGAGGAGAAAAACGATCGACTACAACTCCCTATTGATCCTCAACGGTTTTCGGTTCGGATTACGGTTACGGTTTCAGTCCCTGGTTAAACATCCTCCACGAAAACGAGCGATACAAAAATCGGAGGTGGGAACGGCCTCTGCCGAAAGTGATGGTTGAGATTTTTTACTTGAAAACGGCAGCTGAAGACACGTAAAATTGTTTTCAATACCCGGGCGACAAAAAAATGCTTCCCAACAGCTGATGTTCTCTCAATGTGACACGGTCGCCGGAAACGTGTTTCCCTCTTGTTGACTGTCAAGGCTGTCCCACTGCTTCCTCAATGTGACAGAACCTAAGAGACAGACGTCCAACAGTGAAGCAGACGTAATCTCGTCCTGTCTTGATTCGTGCGTTCATTTAATTCATAGTTATTTTTCCTGTAAGAAAGCAGAAAGCGGACGCGTTCTGTCCGTTTCTGGCCACGCGTTTTTTTACTTAGGTTGACTTCTCCAAAGTGACGTTAAGACATTTATCTCTTTTCAAGCCGCTCGAAAAGCGTGTTGAGGCGTGTTTTTCGGTTACAAATAAAACTTTAAAGATTCTCTTTTAGCGATTCGGATCTCAAACAGAAATCACTGACCTTTAGATTAAACGACAGGTTGACAGAGTGACACAAAAACAAGACCCGAGTAGCAATAAAAACGAAATCCCGGTAAACAACACCATCCAACGCGATACGAAGAGATGTCATACGACCGCAGTAGCCAGACAAGAAAGCTCTAAACTGAAAATGAACAGGGGGGAAAATGCAAAGGAAAAGAAAGGACGCCTCGTCGAAACCAACATAAAGAATACAGACCCCGGGCGGAGACTTAAGATCAAGGACGAAAAGTACGTCTCCCTCTCGGAAAACAAAAATATAGCGGAAAGTCTGAAAAAAAAAAAAAGGATGAAAGCGGAGTTGCGAGAAATAGAGAATATAGAGTGGAAGAAAGACACGTCGTGCGTCAAATAAAGACGGGCAGCGAAGGTCGGTGTGGCTAGGAAGGCGTGAAATGACTCCGGGAAACGACGGCATGGCGCAGTGCATCATGTCCGCCACGACAACCCCCGGTGACAGCTCTCCCGGACTCCGAAGATGACTGGTCAGACTGTAGGACTGTCCGCGGAGCCGTGTTTCGGGAGATCATGAGCTGCATCCATTCCTCGGAAGGAGAGGCGAAGTATCGCTATTGGAAACCGATACCGTTACGCGCCTCGTTAGTTAGACACGTTGAACATTTCCAGTTCCAGGAAGGTCTACTGCCTCCTTGGCCTGCACAATCGAAGATGAGCAACTAAAATGGTGGAACACTATGAATCTGTACAAGTAAAAGGAAGGAGGTCAATCATTATTATTTTTATTTATTTGTTCGCGTTTGCGTACCGTAAAAGCTGGTACCTCTTAGTACGTCGTTTTTCGAGCTTCAAAGAAATTTCTGGCGATACTGTTTCCTATTTAATGGCCAAATGAAAACTTGACGTCATTAAAGTTTTATGATTGTCCTCTGTTCCCCTTGTTCAATTCTTCTCCAGGCATTATTTTCGTCATTGTTGTCCATCTCGCTTGCACCTTTGCATTTAATTGCTTTATTAAAATAAGTCATTAAAGTTGCGGGTTTGGCAGAGAAATAAATACGTGAAAAGTGCTGCCATTCCGGTTTCGTCATTGTAAAATGTAATCAGCGTTCTTTCGAGTCGCCGTGCTGGAACGTCTTTCCGACTAGTTTCACCCGCCATATGAAGCCAGAAGTGGCCCGTCAATGAGGTGGAAGCTATGACTTCCCCGTATCAACGAGCGTTACCCTGATCGCAGAATTAAAATGGTGGAAGCAACGCTATCAGGTCGCGAAGCAGCACCTATTAATTTCCGACGTCGTAGACATTTTCCAAACTTTAGTCTGCCAACTTTGCTCACTCTCCTCATCACAGTGTATGGCATCTGCGCCAAAATAATGGCGGCCGTCTTGAGGCTGATGAAGAAAGAAGTTGAAGATAATACTAAGTGGAGGATACATGAGGCCTGTGCTTTTGAAACGTGACTACAACACGACGCACGAATTAGATACAACGGCTGCATGAGAGTTTAATTCGAAGTGTGGTTCAATCAATCTCTTGGCTCAAGTTTGGCTCTAAAACGTTTTGATGGCGGAAATTTAATCGAGGCGCATATGGTTTGCCAATTTGTTCTGGACAGTTAATTCTTATGTTCACACCATCGAAACTGAAACAAATCGAGAAATAATTATGAGGTCTTCGAAGAAATAATTATGATCTGCCATCGGCGTGCAAAAGCAACGGTGCCCGATGAAATACCGTTTCATGACCGCAATTAGTTTATCAAACATGAATGCTTTTTGAGTCACGAGATGGCAATGAATTTTGAAAGGGTTTATTCACTGGCAGTTCGAATTTGCCGCCCGTATTCATTTTAGAAACTTTCTGTCTCTTTCTTTTCTACCATCGTTAACACAGCCGACATCAGCCAATCAAGACTCGAGTTTCTCGTTTCTAGAGTTCAAGCCGATGCAATGGAATACTGCACACCGATAGTATTCCGGGGCTTTAGAATCGCCTTGGCGACGATGCATTATGTCCCCGAAATCACACGAGGATACGTATCAATAATCTCGTAGGATAAAGTGCTGAATCATGACTGGGTACTCCGACTTACCCAAGTACCACCATCCTGCCGCTCGTGCTCCTCTCAGATGCCGGCGATACGTCGCAAGTTTCGGTTCTTATCGCATTGCAAGTGCGAACGCGCGTGTCCTTAAAGGGGCCCTGCAATCATATTTAAGCGTATACCTATTTTTCCGGTTTCCACGTCCCTCGGGGTTCGGGCAAGCCAGCGGGCACGGAGAGAGTGAGTAAATATCAGTGCGTCATATTTTAACTGGACGACGCGGAAACCTCCTCCACCTACGGGGCGACCCGCGGTGCCGAAAGCGCGCGATGTGTGACGACATCGTGACGTTTTTGGTCCTGGCCTCACCAATGTACATATATCTTGGCCTTACTACTTATTAAACCCGCTAAAAGATTTTTGTTTTTGTATTTTGTCGAAATACAATATATAAGTGGCGCAAACCATTTCAATCCTTTATTAAAGTAGTTTTTGTTCAGTATTTTAGATCAGAAAAGAAACAAATGCAGTTTATAAAGTACGGAAACAAGAAATGACCCGTCGACATACCCGCCACCAAGCGGTGGAAAAGGCGGCGCATACTAGAAAGGGTTGTATTTTTAGAAAGTGTTATATACGTAAAGACAGGGGACGGGACAACGCATCTTAAGCCACGACCAACGACGTCATGAAGGAGGTTATTTTTAGCATGTTTTTGTAAATTTAATTTGCCTATCGCTTTTAAAATAAAGTGAAATTCAAGAAAAAAAACGTTTCATTGCAGCAACTGCAATGCGATGCGAGCCGCCGGCAATAAATCATTTCTTTGTTGAAAGTTTTAAATGAAAGATGTGTTGTCCCGTCCCCTGTCTTTGCGTATATAACTCTTTCTAAATATACATCATTACCAACGCGCTCACTAACAAGTATAAAAAGTGTTAGTGAGATCAGGCACCGACGATCGTCGAGCGTAGAAAGGTCCCGGATGTACGCGGTGGCGCTCCGGTCGTATACCGGCTCGAGGATCCGACCGGTTCCGAGCATTCCGAAGGCCTTCGGTGCAGGTTTGGCTTGCGATTTGGCCGTTTGGCGGTATGGCAGCGCGAAGTGGCTCCCGTTCTGAACTGATCTTTACTCCGTGTTTGCTATCATTTGTGGCCGATGAAGTTTCATGCCGAATGAGTGTTTAGTCGCGCAGCAAACAATGCGAGCCGCCTTGGCCGCCCGCTTCATACAGCCTATCCAGAACATGCTTTAGTGGCGCCCTCTCGAATCGTCAACACGGAGTGCGGCAGCCGTGAGCGCTCGCTCAGCTCACTACCCCTCCTCTAGTTTACGGCCACTCAAGCGACCAAGGACGCCATGAAGGATGTTATTTTTGCTTGTGTTTGTCATTTTAATTTGTCTAGAACTTTTAATGCAAAGCGAAATTGGAGAAAAGGAAAGTCTCATTAAGTTACTACGCTCAGTGCGCTCAGGGTCGGTGCAAATTAAAAACCAGTCGAAAGGTTGTTGCAGGGCCCCTTTATTGGTCTGTCCGGCTGCCGGCGACGCAGCGCCATTTTGCGAGGGCGCTCTTTTTGGTCACCCCAAATGCTACGAGCCCGATGTTCTGCAACGCTCCACCATGTTTTGCTCGAGCCAATTCCAACATGCTCCACCTTGGCGGTATTTGTATACTCAATGGCACACTCATTCAGCAATTTATCGGGGACTGTCTTCCTCGATCCTGGTAGCTTCAGAAAGTGCTAGAAACAGAGACGGTTTTAAACATAGAAATAAAACAGCGCAAACGAACACAAGGACAAGTAGAAGAGGGAACACAGACGCAGCGCTGACTCACGACTTACTTTCTTTCTCGTCTTTTTTAAAACACATCAACATAAGAAGACAAAGAAATATAAAGAAGAAGAATCCAGCATGTAGGACATCTTCACTATCATGTGCCATCTGCAGAATTTTTAACAGAAAGTGTACATTATATACCATCACAAAAACCAAATGAAAAAAAAGGAAAGTAAATAGTAGAGAAATTACACCATCTTCCCGAGGGGAACCATGGGGTGATGCGGAGCATCGGGGAGGTGCTGACGCTTGCTTGCGCCAACCCACTAACTGACGGGACTGTTGCTTCCATCACACTTCATCGGAAGAACGGAGTGAAGTGGAGTCAACAGCGGTGAACTGATGTAGCACGAGTAACTTTGAAAGTCTAATCAGACCGCACGGTAAGGCGGCGCAAAATGCCCTAACAGCGCTTGCAGGTTTCCTCGTCGAGACCGGGCTCGCCGGCGAGATCTAGGCTGCAACGGACGCGAGCGGTCGGGAAATGCTAGCAGACGACAGCCGCGGAGTTGCGAGGAAAGCTCACCCCACTAGAAAGGCCTGGCCTGGCGCTGCGACCCGCGCGCCGAAAAATGTCCTCCTTTCCCTCCTCCGGGGAAACACGGTTTCGCCTCAGACCCCGCCCCGGTCACGTGATGGGGAACGCGCGCAGCGCGCTACCGCTCACACTTGAAGGAGAGGAGACTAGAGGAGGAGAGTTGCGCATGCGTAGTGTGAGTGCGGACTACGACGCCGACGCCGCGGGACATAGACCCGAGCAAAAGATGCTCCGCATCTAATATATAACTATACATCATTCCACCTCAGGTCTGAGCGAAGCCAAAACTACAGCGCGAGCCCTAATGCTCTGTGCGTACCTGTCTCGTGCGCGGCCTCTTGGTGTGTCGGCGCCCTTTTCTGGCTGCATGTAGGCACGCGCCTGGATTTATAGGATCGCTCCCATGGAAGCAGAAAGTATTAAACAAACGTGCCCAAACTCCGAAGAAACTCGAACTCTTCACTGGATAACGTTACTGACTCTGAACTTACGCATAGATCGGGACCGTGTTGTCGAATGTAAAACGCTTCATGAATTTCCCTTGCCATATTTTGTGAATGTTTAGCCAAAATTTCAATGTCACCTAACCGAGGGGAACAACCACACCTATCGCAGTGAATGGCTAGGTGACCCGAAGGTGAAGACCTCAAAGACAGAGAATGCTCCCGAGTTCTAACATTGATACATCTGCCCGTCTGCCCAATATACACTTTACGACATGAAAATGGTATTTTATTAACGACCCCCACAGCACAAGCTACATATTTGATGCGATGGTTTATCCCACACCCTACACGTTGAAGTCCTGCTCTTTCAATGGACGCACACAAACGAGATAACGTGGAAGGTGCTGAAAAGACTATGGGAACTTCGTATTTAACGGCCACTTTTTTGATCCTGTGGGAAAAACTGTGCAAATATGGTATTACCACCGGTCGAGAAGCAGGTTTTCGTCTAACATTGTCAAGTATGTTAAGGGCATTCCTGAATAATTTTAAAAGTGACTCCGCTACCCCCACTATGACAAGTTTCGGGAAACCCGCTTTTGTTAACCTATCGGCTTGAGCCAGAAAGTTGTTGAAACTTTTGTGAACACATGATTTCAATAAAGAAGCTCTCAAACATGATTTTGCAATAGCTCTTTTTAACACTTTTGAGTGCGTAGATTCATAGCTAAGGAGGGACTTTTTTGTTCTAGGCTCATAAGCCCAGCACAGGTGACTCGTTTCAAGACGAATGTTTAGGTCCAAAAATTGCAAAGCTTTTTTTGTTGAAACCTCATTCGTAAACCGCAGACCTCCAGAGCACTCCCGAAAGGCGTCTAATAACTCTGAGATCAAGTCAGCACTTCTTGAGCCCTGCTTAGGTTCAAACACAACCAGGTAATCATCAACATACCTGAAGACTTTCAGAAACCGATCATCTAACCTTTCTGCAATTGCACAATCACAACCTGCTAGGTAGATGTCACTTAATATGGGAGCAACACTAGACCCAATGCAGATTCCGGATTTTTGCAGAAACGTGTTGCCCTCAAAGGAAAAAAAATGAATACTATTTACTTTCCTTTTTTCATTTGGTTTTTCTAATGGTATCTAATGTACACTTTCTGTGAAAAAATTCTTCAGATGGCACATGACAGTGAAGACGTCCTACATGCTGGATTCTTCTTCTTTATATTTCTTTGTCTTCTTATGTTGATGTGTTTTAAAAAAGATAAGAAAGAAAGTAAGTCGTGAGTCAGCGCTGTGTCTGTGTCCATTCTTCTAATTGTCCTTGTGTTCGTTTGCGCTGTTTCATTTTTATGTTTCCAATGCACCACCGACTAGCCCACCTCCAAACATTAAAACAAAGACGAGCTGACGCTGAGCGTCGTTGTCGTCACGGCGTCCCACTTACTTTGAGAGTCATGACACATGTCAACCTATTGGTCGGCGCAAATTCTAGAGCTTCCTTTGACTGACAGGCTGCCTGCTGCTGCTGCAGAGCGAGCTGTCCTTGTATGGGCGTCTGCCGCATCAACTTCTGCTTGGAGACGCTGTGTGACCGTTTCCTTTAAAATGTTCCCAGTCTCGGGGTCTTCATTCCCCCTACAGCGCTGTGCCATCGCCAGGATTGCAGTAAACAGCCGTTTAATACACTTCTCAATTCCCAGATCTTCAAATCAAGGCGATCAGATGTGGACGTCATAAGCACGTCACTGGAAGATAGAACAGCGTACCGTAGCGAGCGAATCGGTCAATGGGTCGATTATTCCAGAAAGAAAGAGGAAGACGAAAGAAAGAAAGAAAAGAAAAACAGAAAAACAAATAACGCAAGTTTTATCTAGAGTCACTAAATAAAGCTACGCTTTCAGAGTACCGAAACTCCCAAACTACGCGTCTGAAGCGCGTCAGGCGCCGCCATCTTGGGTCCGCGCGCAAATGGAGGAGTGACTGTAGCTGAGCCAAGCCGAGCTGTAGCCGTCGCCTGCGCCAGCTGCCGCGGCCGCATCTGTGGCAGCGAATCAAAGTCGTGTTGTTCGTATCTCGACGTAACACGAAAAACGCGCGTGCTGAGCGACGGACTTCAGCGTGCGCGCGCAATAAACAGCAAACAGCAGCAGGCAGAGGATCGCTGGACCCAAGATGGTGGCGTTGAAAAAACGCGATGATGATGATAGCGCCTCACGTGACTGCCGCTGTCCAATGATGCCGCAGCGAACCAGAATATTGTTGAATAGAGCGACTGTATTGTCGGCAAAGTGCCAAAGAAAAGGAATGCGGTACTCTGAAAGCGTAGCTTTATTTAGTGACTCTAGTTTTATCTAGATCAAGGTTAAAGTTAAACGTTAGTTTTAAAAACGAAAAAGAAAAATCTCGTTTTCTGAAGAACCTTTCAACACTGACCAAAAACATTCAGGCAAATTCTACTCGTCGCACTGAATGTTGGAGGACGATCTCTCGAAGAACAAATTGTGGTAAACATATGCACCCTACCGTATTTACTCAACAGCTTTACAAACAGTGATTTGAACCGTAGCACAACAACTGCATAGTTTCTAGTTTTCTACAGTTAATACTAAAAATGTGCTAATGATTGACAATTTTTTTCCCGTTTTATCTCTTCATTGTTGCTCTTCCTGCCGTCTGTTTAGCCATTGCAGGGGGCCGGAAGGGCGTCAAACTGCTTTTTTCAGCTTTTTTCGTCGGCCTCCTCTCTATCACTTTGATGAGGAATAAACTTTAATAATGTACAAAAAAAGGATCGAAGGTATTGACGTGTATTGCTGTTTAAACCGAAGCAGGGACGGAAGGATTTAACCTGGTGTTTGTTCAGCAAGGAGCGTGTGCATCTGACCTATAGGCTGAAATTTTGCTCTTCCATCTGTTGTCGGTGGAGTATGTTGGATTCCTCCAAACATAATTGTACCGCCACCGCGAAACCTCTTCTTCATTGTGACTTCACAAAGTTCCAGGAAGCAAGTCGTCTGCTTCCTGCGCAGGAGTTGCAGTGACGTCACAACGACGCCAAGCTCTGATTGGCTTTGATTAAAACAATTGTGGGTAGACCTCAGTGCTAGATGCCTTGAGGTCTACTCACTATTTTTCTTTTCGATCAGCCAATAAGAGCTCGGCGTTCTGACATCATCGCAACTCCTGCGCAAAAAGCAGACGACCTTGCGCTCCGCTACGCAGGTGCGGGTGGCCTCAAATGGGAGTGCTGATAAATAAATTTCTCAATACGCTTCTTACAAGTTTTGTTTTTCTCGATGACTTATATTAATTAATTAGAATAATTACTGAAAAGTCTGCATATAATTCATTTCCATCACATTTTAAAGAAGGTAATGTGACACCGGTTTTAGTTTCGTTTTGGTTTCAACTGGGATTGTTGAGCTTATGTGGCGTGTAACACCGAACAACTTAGTTGAGCTCAATGACAGTTGGGAGATGCCAACGAAATCCTGTCTTGCTAACTTTGTAGCAAATACTGACTCAAATAAAGACGCATGTCGAAGCTTTAACGAGATGCAAATACCCCACTTAAGTTGAACTCCCCTTCGATTGGTCAAGAGCATGGACCTACCGCCATTCGTCGACGACGAATGCACTATTCAGGAGGCCCCATTCATCTCGGAAAGCCTGTTCAATTCCTCTGTCGGCAACTGCGTTGCCCGTATACAGCTGAGGAGCAAGGTCCCTGGACTTGACATCTGTCTTTGTTATTAATGTCCACGGCTGCCGGTCCAGTCGCTTGTCGCCAAGCCATCACTTGGCCGGGGACCTGACTGCACGGGCCACCGGGATGATTGGATTGTCGTCTGCGAGGCGGAGTTGTTAGGAGGAGGGCAGAGATAAACCTCCCATTGTCTAGCTCTGGATGAAAGAGAAAAGAAAAAGGAGGGGAAAGCAGGGAAAGTGGAGGAAGAGGCGGCCCACGTTGATGACCTCAGAATGGAGTTTCAGCTCACGTAGCTCCCTTCTCCCTCTCCCGCAATCCCGAGGCCGCATTTCTTTTCTTTTGTCTCGCGCTCCGCCGCGAGATGGAGAGCGGTGATTGGCGGGTAGTCGGCGACAATCTGACGGATGGGCTAGAAGAGTAATTGCAGGTCAGAAACGTTGTATCGCGCGAAAGGAAAACCGCGCCGTTACTGCCGGGTGTGCTCTATTTCATTCTTAAAGGGAAGCTGAAGAGGTCCTCGAAAAAACACGAGTTAGAAGTGAATTCTACCGTATTTTTGTGTTTTGCTTTTTTGTGAACTTAAGTATCACGAGCATTTCACCCGAACCTATCAATAGGCGGGGGAAAAATCGAAAAACCAACCGATGGGCGGGACGTCATATCGAGAGGTTTCAGGTGCCTCGCACGTGCCGCTTGTACGAGAAAGCGTGCAGCACTTTCGACTGCTTGTGTAAGGCCTGCGGAAAGCGCAGAATTGTTAAGATCTCCGTATAATACGTCATGATTCCCTCCTCGCTCCCAACGCGACGGGAAGGAGGCACGAGAGCCGTGTATACAGAGAGTTTGGTCGATGGGAGGCGCGGGCGTAGCCAGGGCGTGCACCAGACGCAGAAAGTGGGCTTGGCATGCTCTCTTGGCCAACCAGACGCCAAAAAGTATCCCCTAGCGGTGGCAGCGAGAAGCCGTTTTAGTCGCAGGTATATGTTCGTAAATGGTTTTAATAAGCGCGTAAGAGTGAAGTGTAGTAACCCTTCGCGGTTAAACATAGGGCGCGCGTGATGTTTCGATCATGATAATGCAGAAAGATGTAAGAAAATAATGCGCCGCTCAATTCTGTTTTGCTCGGACAGTGTGTGACCGCTCGGACGGCAGATTCCCGGCCCTCGGTGCTAAACTCTAAGAAATGCTTGCGCGTCTACTTACCCGAAAAACACTCGAAGAGCCAATGTCTATGATCTACGAAATCAGTTCAGCGAATGATGAGGCGGAGCATCCGTTTAGACCTAAAAATTAAGTCTGCGCTGTGGCATTACGCAACGCAAGCATGACGCTTTGCATTGCGTAATGCCACACCGCAAACTTCCTTTTTAGGTCTAATCGGATGTTCCGCCTCGTCATTCGCTGAACTGATTTCGTAGATCGCAGAGATTGGCTCTTTGAGCTTCTTGCGGGTAAGTAGACGCGCAGTCATTTCTTAGAGTATAGGCGTACGGATTATGTCGATCGTTCCGATAGTCGCACTATTCCACCTTGATTTTGGATGACATGTGATTCACACATCACGTGCACCGCATTTTCAGTCGCCGAGAGTTACTCCGACGCACTTATCAGGTTTGTTTCTCGCGACCACCGCCAAGGTATTATTCCGGGCTTCTGGTTGGCCACATTCGAATTTGTGAAGACGCCCTGGAACACGCCCAGCCCGCTTTCGGCCAATGGCGGCTCCTCATTTGTCTCCTATACTTCCCAACGAAAGGCCAAACTCTCTACATATACGGCTCTGAGAGGGGCTTCAGCGTTATTTTGAAAACGCTGTTGTGCCATGTTCGGGCATCATTCTGAAATATAATTGTTTTATTCGCAATCCTGGAGGACAAATAAAGGCGAAGTAAGTGTTCTTTCTCAAATACAAAACCGCTTAAGTTGCTTTTTAAGCTATGGTGCCACGGCTAACACATGATTTGCAGGCATCGTCAGAGGCCTGTTTGTACCTTGTATGGCGGTACCGTTGGTCGTACAAAAACTCTCGGCAGACATGTTGGCAGCATACACGAAGCCTCGCTTGAAGCTCACATGTCTGCAGCGAACAGCCTGTCGTCTGCATGATCTATGAGCAGCCTGGCTGCAGCTCAACGTCGTGAAATCTGCTCTAGTCATTGGCAGGAAGGATGAGAACGGCGGGGCGTCTCTTTCGGATGCCCCACACTCGTTGTCTTTCGTGGTGCTCTGGCCGCGCGTGCGTACTCGAAGCTCACGAGACGCTCAAGTGTTATCGAAGACCTTCGATAACACTTCGGAGTCTACATAGAAAAGCTCGCGCTGAAGCTGGGACCATTGAAAAACCTCCTGCCGATCGCATCGTGTCAATCTTCTGTCTCCATTGGGCGATTCATTGGCATGCGCCGCATCGTGCAACCTTGGGATTCGGTTCGACATACCGGTCGAGGAGCTAGCGTCAAAAATTCGTCGCCCTTTTTTTTTCGCTTAGGAATATGACTGACAGGTTGGAAATGGAGAGCCCTAATTAGTTGAGCGAGGGTGCCCCCTGTAGCGTACTTCCGTTATAAAGTCTCTCCGGATGTTATGTGCTAAGTGCTTCGAGAGCGGCGGAAGTGTTTCACCGCTTGCTCAACATCTTTCGCGTTGTGATCGACTGAGCCTGCGGAAGTAGTCGGCGAAATAAGGGAACATCGGCTTGTACTCGATTGTTTTACATGGTCTTTATTTGCGGTTAATACGAGATAAAGTTACTGAAGTCGGCTCGCTGGTGGCCGACACAGCCTCGACAGATGCCACCGGGTCGACTCCGAAAGTGGAAAAAAAAAAAAAAAACGAGTAATTATGTGCTTACGTTAACACCGCGGGGTACAACAAGATATCGGACGCGTGCTTATTTCCTGTTCGGGATATTTGCGACTTTCAGCGATGGTGGTACCACGGTGTGAGAATCGAACAGCCCTGATCGGCTCTCGAATGAAGGTGCTTGCTTACCCCTTACGGTGGGATCATCAGGTACGACTCTTAGATCGCTCGTATTTCATAAAATTAGAATTACGTACGCGTCGCACACCGAACCTCGTCCAGCTGTTCTACGACGATCATCCAGATGACAGCCATTTTGATAGAAACTAGCGCGCCCCCTATAGTCCGTGAAAGTTACGAATGCTGTCGAGCAGAAGGACCTCTACCTTCGATGTGCCATTGGCGGTCTCCCTACTCGACCGACGTTGTCAACTCGAAATATATTCTAGCACCCCACTACGCTTCTTTCCGAGTAATTAAAAAAACGATTCGCGAATTTCCCGCCCAAACTGATGTCTTAATAAACTATTATTTTTCTCAAACTGCTCATGACCAGGACATGCTGGAAAACTTGTTAGTAGAGCTGCCCTTGGTTTACCCGTTTTTGTTTAATTGAATAATACTGTCGCGACACTGCAGTTTATCTCTTGTATATCTTTCTATTCCTGTTTTCTATGCTTCCTGCGATGTTGCTGCATTATGTAATCTTCAACGCCAATCCTACTGTAATGCCCCCCTCCCCCGGGAGGCGATGTAAGCGTAAACAAAACTAATAATAACGAGCTTATTTCCGGCCTTTTAAGATATTTTAACCCGCAATTACATCTATTCCAAAATCGGGAGAATATTTGACGGCATGTTTCCTGCTGCAGTTAGAAAGAGCCAGATATCTTTTTCTCAGTTTTCTCGTTCGGGTAGCGACTTGCTTCGAAGCGGAAGCCCGGAACTTTCCTGACTATCCCCCCTCCGCTCTTTTTTTAGTAATTTTTTTTTCCGGACAACGAGAAAGCCAATAAACAAAGAATCAATTTATCTGAGCCAGACACGTTCCCGGTCGTGCTTCTCGAGTTGAGTCGTCAGCGAAGTCACCCGCCGTACTTCTGTGCAACTCCGATCACGACGTGACGAAGGATTGCTTGCGTGCGCAAAGAAAATGGCGGAAAGCGTTCCCCGCATGGCCGCAGGAGAGTGCGTATACTCTAGGAACATGACGAGATGTTTTGCAGGCGATCTATTATGGTTCCCATCCCTGACGTCACGACAGAGATTATTAGTAGCGAGCGACGAGTTTGATGGGGCGTAAGATGTGTGGTACCCCAGTCATCACGCTCCTAAATCAACACCGTCAGTGTTAAGAGTCTCCTTTTATTTCCGCCAATAAGAGCAAAAGTAATCCTACTCAAGACGTTTGACCATTCGTGGAAGGCCGATAACTGCGACGCTTTTGGTCGCGTACGTCGCCAATAGGAGGTATTCACTTGCCGCCATATTTGAGGTCACTGTTTAGAGCGCATGCTCAGAACGAGCCCGCATTAATAGGCTGCCAAGACCGACAATCTTGATGGTGCGGGGTGCACGTTGCAAAATAACTGTGGAAGCTCGCCATCAGCACGTGCTCAGCATTAGTGCACACGGATATGGCCGCAGAAGGACAGGGGGGCCGAACTTGAAGCACCGTCGACGTCGTGAATCCAAGGCGACGTTCGAGGGAATTAGAATCAATTCTCCGTTTTGGTTCTTTATTGGCGACGTGCGCGACCGAAAGCGTTGCTGTGGTCGGCCTTCCACGATTGGCCGAACGCTGACTATGACGTCAGAAAAGGATTTATCATCGACGGAAATAAGAGGAATGAAAGAACTTTAATTTTGACGGTGTTGGCAGTGTTCCTTTGAGAGCGCAATGATTTCAAACTTCCACCACGCTATTTACAAACACCATCGAACTTGTTGTTTGCAAGGTAATGACGTCACAAGGGGGAACCATAGGAGGGCGCCACCAAAACATCTCGACGCTAATACCTTCCAAGACGTTTCCTTTCCCCGATGTGGAGAGGCTGCGAACTCCCGCTATCAGAGCGTCAGGCTTTGTTGTTTGGTCCTAAAAGACTGGGCCTGCGCATGACGTCATCGCTGGTGGACCTCCGCCCCACCCCAAGTGGCGAGCATACATGCTGACGCTCGACGAGAGCGCCGGAAAGCGGCACAAGCGTCCATTAGCGTCGCCGCGTGCTAGCGTCGCGCTCCTTGTGAGACTCTGGACGACGCGCTGTCTGAGCTGATGACGCACGCCAGACGGCTCAACGTAGATACAATATCGTGAGCGAGGCGCAGGCCTCGTGTTTTATGTTGTACTCGCTTGGCTACGGACAAAGTAGAAAGAGAGACTTCGGAAAAGGGTCCATTGTGGTGAAAAGTGCTTTCCGGCAACGTGAAAAGAAGCGACTGGAGCTGTGCGCCTGTCTCCAGCACACTCCAAAACGCCGAGCAGAGAAAGAAAACCGCAAGAGAGCGAAAACGAAAAAGTCGTATGCCTCGTTTACTCCCCCCCCCCCCCCAAAAAAAAAAAGAGAAAAGAAAAAAAGGCGTAAAAGAGTAGGATTATGCAAAGGTTGCACGCAAGGGTTGGTCGTCGACGTTTACACTGTCACTCCCACGCGACGCGAGCGAGATTTATCGAGGCAGACGCGTTCTCCCGGCGTCTCCGACTTTCAACGGCACTAAGGGATTTACAACGACAGCCCGCCAAACATGGCGCGGATGTCTCGACGACACTGCTGCGAGACACGAAAAACCGAAGCGCAATGAAAGGTCGTGCAATCCATCCTCGAGAAGCACACGGACAGAAAGCGGGCAAGAACGCCCTGCATGTATCGCACGAAGGGGTTTGGACGTCTAGAAGCGAAGAACCAGTAGGCCGTGGGGTTAGCGAGACAAAGGTTGTCATCGCAGCTGCGTCGTTTGTCAGCGGTCATGTTTGGGGTTTCGGCGCCATCTTGGAGCCTCGTGTACGGGGGACGCGCTTTGAGAGAGAGAAGAGAATCTGTACTAACCCATCGGCTATTTATTTTTATCTTTCGTCCTTTAGACTTTTTATATGCATATATAGTCATAATCGTCGTTGCGTCCGGATCTCTGAGCCATCGAATTGGGTGCGCGCTGAGCTTGAAAGCAGTCTTTCACGGAATTGGTCATTGACGGTGCAGTTCACTATAGACCCTTTTCAAGTTGAAGTGCCACCAAGTGTCTCAAAAAGCAGCTTCACCTTCGACAAACTAATGGTGCATGGTCATGAAACTGTATTTCACTGGGCACCGTGACCACTTTCGCAAGTTAATGGCACAAAGGCAACCATTAGATGGGCACAGACACCATACACTGATATGATCAGAGTAAGCAAAATTGTCACACTGAACCTCGAAAAGGGTCTTTGACGCCAGTTTTCCAGAATGAGCAGATGTGCAGTGAACTTTGACGCCGATATGATATGCGCTAGCCCACGGTAGCTTGACCACTGCCTTCACTACGGCCTGCCGCTTTATCAGGAGATGCATAGATGAGACCGCAGCGCCTCAAATCGAAAGACAAATCACGCGCTTCCGATCCTCCTCTCTTCTACTCAATCATGATCGTCACACTAGGATTCCATGAGCCACGGTCGCATTTATAGCCGCAGATGCATGGATGCAATCGTAGCGCATCGAATTAAAATGTGAGGACTGCGATTGGGTAGAGGACGAAGAAGAAGAGAAACTTGGAACATGTGATTGGTTCATTCTCAATTCGATGCGCTACTGTCACATCCGTTCAAACGGAGCCTATCTACGAATGAAATGCGAACAGCGGGACACTCGAAATATACTGCACCACCTGAAGGCCACTCCGATGTGCTTCACCCTCGCTCGGCGCAAACCAAGCTTCGGCGCTTAAGCCTGGTTCACATGCAGCGATTTTGGCCCTAGAGCGGCGCGATTTCTGCCGTCGCGGCGCTCGTGCCGCTCAACCGCTGGTGCTGGCCAGAACGCCGCGACGGCAGAAATCGCGTCGCTCTAGGGCCAAAACCGCTGCATGGGAAACACGCTTTAGACTTAACGCGACAGCGTTAAGGACCTCATGTAGCAGAAAAGCTGGCGTTGGCGTCCGTGGCATCGTGACGGGAAAGTCTTGGTTGGTCGATAGGGTAATGACGTCACAGACACATGACCTAGCGCGGGAATCTCAAACAACCGACAACGCTCACCTGAAACGTGACGTCACGCGTGGCATGAAAGGGATTAAAACAGGACATGTATTGCAAATTAAAGATCGCCCTATGTCTCATTTGATTCCACTTTATAAAGTACTTTATTTGCCTTGAAGAAAAATATTTGAAGAATTTTAGGCGGGATTCGAATCCACGACCCTTCGGTTGCGAGCCAGAGACGCTACTGACTATGCCACGCAAATACTTTTTTATTGCTTGGAAAGATAAGACAAGCAAGACGACGCACATACACAATAGTGCAAAGGAGGCGTTTCCTACGTCATAGCGTGAAATTTCTTTCATTACCATCAGGTTATTGCATAATGGCAACCAGTGGGGAACAATTTTGCGACCGGCGTAGACACTTTTAACTTGCGCTACTAACGGAATAAAATGTTGACGTACTGCCGGAAACAATATGAGCGTGAACGCACCTCCGCTTGCCGCCGCTACCTAAGGCGCCGCCCTGCGGCGCCGTTGTGAAGTTTTGCGCATGCGTGTAAAACTCCTATCGCTGTTCTCGCTGTTCTATGCGCGCGCTGGCGGCTGCTCGAGGTGTCGTCCGCTATACGACTCCCGTGTGCGCTGGCGGCCGCTCGTGCTGTCGCCTTCTATGCGACTCTTGCGTGCCCTGGCGGCCGCTCACTCTGTCGTCTCCTATGCGACTCGTGTTTGCGTTGGCGGCCGCTCGTGCTGTCGTCTGCCGCACAACATTGCGTGCTCCGGCGGACACCCGCGCTTCCTCCTACGCGAATTGTGTTTGCCCTGGACAGCTTTAATCGTGTTGATTTGCACGGAAGTCTTCATTGAAACACAATGCTTTTATTCTTTGAGCACGTGGCCCTAACACGTGAAAACATCTGTTATGCCGTGGGCCATGGGCTCGACAGGCTTATTAGTAGAGTGCTTATACTGTGTCCTTTCTAAACACAACCAAAACTGATTTTCAAAAAGAAAAAAGAGTGAACTATTGAAGACTCACGCTGTCCTTTCTGGACAGAGCCTACGCTGGCTTTCACAAAAATGTCAGTAGGAGGTTGCATTTTTATTTCTCTCGGCAATCAAATTAAAAAAGGAAAGAAAAGAACAGAGCATTAGTACGATGTCATCTCGCCTCGAGCATCGACGACGGCTTTCATCCTAGAAGGAAGGGAGCTGAACAGAGCGGAAACTAAATTCCGCTCGTTCCGCAGCTTTTCCCATTCTTCCAGGACGAAGCGCCACAATTCGTCAGCTGTGGCCCTGCGAAGGGGACGCCGCGCCATGGCTGCCTTCATGCGCCCCCAAACATTCTCGATAATGTTGAGGTGTGCCCCCTTGGGGCAGACCTTCCCTTTAATAATCGGGGGGGGGGGGGGGGCTGACTATGTCGACCAGTTTGTCATCAGGAACTCTAGCCCCTTTTCACTCAACTGAATATTTTCCGGGCCCACCGTAGTTGAACGCTAAGCTTTGCAGATATTGTCTTGAATCTATTTGCATGTTATCGCTGAATCTCGACCCGATGAAAGAAGCCAGCTACTTATCACGTATTAATTGTGGGCATTGCGTTATCGCACTGGAAACTCCTGAATCATGTTAAGTCGTTTGTCTGAGCTGCGACGGAAATACACCAGTCGCATAGCATACGACAGCGCGAGCGACCGCCAGCGCGCATAGCAGACGACAGACGGGGGTTAATTAACAGTCAAAGTGAGAACAGCGACAGGAGTTTTACACGATGCGCAAAACTTCACAACGGCGCCGCAGGGCGACGCCTCAGGTAGCGGCGACACACGGAGGCGCGTTCACGCTCATATTGTTTCCGATAGTACAGTTCCTTGCTCAGGCACCGCGTTCCTCACATCCACTCGAGATTCTCATATGCCATAGAAGCCTAACAACATGATAAGGTCATGTGAAGCAGTGTCCTGCGCCTCAGTATGTTGAAACCATATTGACAACGGTAAGATAACAATGTTTTGCTTGTTTGTTTGTTTGTTTTCTTTTTTGTGGTCGTACGGTGTCGTAGTGGTCGTACGGGTCGCAACCCGTACGACCACTAATCGGTCAACGGGTCTCACTCCTGCCCAATTGAATTTCGGCAGGGAGCTTGCGCTCCCGCTTTTTAATAGTCTCCTTTCTACAGAGTCTGCACTCTTAATCTGGGGCCACCTATAGCCATGACAAATGAGATCCAACTTGTCACGGCAAATTTTGGGGCCACCTAAAATTGCTAGCCCGTTTGCCGTCCCTTTTTAGGTGGCCCCAACATTTGCCGTGACAAGTTGGATCTTGCCGGCCCGTTTTTTAGCTAGCCCGTTTTCTAGCTGGCCCGTTTTCTAGCTGGCCCGTTTTCTAGCTGGCCCGTTTTCTAGCGGGCCCGTTTTCTAGCGGGCCCGTTTTCTAGCGGGCCCGTTTCCTAAGCGGCCCTGTTTTCTGCTGGCTATAAAAATGTCCCGTCGTGCACTTTCCTGCAGAGCATCTCGGAGGGTCCAGGACTGTGATCCATGAAGAAAGCCAGGCGAATGAGAAGTACAGAAAAATTTCACCGTAAAATCGAAGCTGTGACGTGGTACTGAGCCTGACGTCTTCTTGTGAGAAGTCACGTCGCAACTTTATTTTTGAGTCGCAAAATATATTAGAAAATCATTACCAAACTCAATTTGTGTAATTTAGCGATTGACTTCCCGAGTGCTCTAGGGGAAAGTGAATAGACAGGAATTGTTTCAAGGTCAAGGCCGATGAATTCTAAACATTTAAAAGAACAGTGGGTCCGCAGGTAAACAATCCATTAATTTTTTTTTTTAATTAGATGCACAGCGTAAGATACAGGTGATGCTTTGTTGCAACAAATACCACTTTCAAACAATAAAATAGAAAAGTATATGAAAACTTGTGTCACTTGCTGAAACATTGGTGGAAGCATGGCCGTTGCTTTCACTTGACACACTTGGTGAACTAGGACCCGCCGCAGTTGAAGGTGCGCTCTCCGAGCCAGTGTGTTGCAGTCTGCCGGAGCTTCATGCCACAAGACGGGTCTCCGCGGCACGTCCGAAGGCCAGTGGCCTCTGTCGTCAAGGCATGATGCTGCTGCGATTAAGAATTTCAGCATTTTATTATAAGAGAATAAGGGAGAGAGAACAGGTCTTGTATCATAATTACGTTTTAAAATTTAGCAAACAGCAGGTTTTTTTTTTTTTTTTTAGAAAGTAGCTTGCTGGACGTTATAGTCTATTCAGATTCAGTCATCGGCCACAAACATGGCCGCTAACTTAACGTTTATTCGTAAACTCTGCAGAAAACGAAATAAGGCAAAACAAATTCGCCAATTAGATAACCCCATCTGCTTTCGGCGGCCATGCTTGTGTGTGGTTACTCGACTATTAAAAAGCAGTCTGACGTCATATGAATAGACCCTGTAGCTATGGCGGCAGTTTGAAGAGTGGGAACAAAACAGTAAATTTTGACGCAACCAGGAAGGGGAGCTGAGGCTTTCTACTTTCCAGGATCTACAGGTCCATGGCTATACCATACAGGCTGCGTCATAAAAAAAAACCGACTAAATCGTTGCTCAAAAACTACTCGTCGCACATAAAAAGCTAATATTGTTTAATATGAAACTTGGTAAAATTTGACGTTCGGATAATTATGGTGACAAAAGATTTTGAATAATTAACTTTCTGTAATTACTAAGTTTAGAAGTATGGTCAGGCCAGGGTAAAGACCTCGCTAAACTGCATCAAATATTGTAGAAAAGGTAGTTTGACATTTTTTCAAAAATATTGTTTAATACGATACATTTCTTAAATTCAGTTAGCCTAATAAAAGCTGATTCTTAGAGTGTCGCCAAAAAGTGATATTCAGTAGCTGAAGATGTAGGGAAATGCGAAGGAGTCAGGCATGCTGCCTCCGATAGGTTGGAAAAGGTCAGTTTCCGCCTTAGACGTTTCAATTGCTAATAACAAGAGGGCAAAAATGTGTGCAACTTGCTGTTCGCGCAGTTGCACCAACAGAAATCTTTTTATAAATAATCCAAATTCGACCCCAACTTTGAGCCTGAAATAAGATCTCAGATGTATACTTCGTTAGATCATGAGCGCAAACTTATAAAAAAAAATTGGTAAGATTTGTGCGTAAGATGGTGGACAGCGACAGCTGGAATGAAGCCATCTGAGACGCAGACACCCGAGTATATCCTCTTTGCTTGGGCGTGCGTAGAACTGCTGCCTGTCTTTCTCGCTTCCCGGCGCGTACCGATTAGAGCTCAACATGCTGTAAACTTTAAAGCAATCAGTGTGGCACACCTTCACTGCGGCCAGCGGTACTTCGTAGGCTGCGATGCGGTGGACGGAGATTGTACTCACATGTCACGCTTGGACGTCTGGCGCAGGGACGAGTCTCCCCTGAAGGCTCATTCAGACAGAAAAAAACGTTTCGGCCGACGTCGGCGGTCGCGTGAGTAATGGAGGGTGCACACGCAAGGACAAACTTAGTGTATTCTAGATGTTACATTCATCGTCAATTTCAGTATAAATGTTCCTTGTGTGGACGCGTCCTCCTTTGATCAACGCGATCGTCGACGCCGGCAGAGACGCGCGACTATGGACCTCGCACAGCAAGCTGATGAGTGCGCCGTATACGCCGTGCTGTATAGGCGGACACTTCGGCGAGAGAAAAGTACCTCCCTATAAACTATTTACACCTTGTCACTGTAAAATGCGGGTGGCCACCGTTGAGGCGTTGGCAGTTAGCTTTCTTTGCCTCACCTTACCAAAGGCAAACCGTAAGGGCTGCGACTGTGACCCGATTACTTTACAAAAAGTCACCCTCCACGAGTGCTTGTACGCAACCGAGCCGGCGTCAAACGCGAAGAGTCCGCGCTTGTAGCCGTTGTGGTAAGTCCATGCTAAGGTGAACGGTAAATCTGTTTTCCGCTTTCCACCGCCGACGCCAGCCGGTATCCGAATAATATGAAAAGAGGCGATTCCAAACGTGATTTTTAGAATGCAAAAATATTGTGTATAGATACCTGTCTCGTCCAGGACAGGGTTCAGGATGTCCTCCGTTGGCGAGAACAAAACTTACTAGTTAGGAACTCTTTCAACACTCGACTCTATTCCGTTATTAGCCAGTGAGCTACATAATTACCCAGTCGGTTGTGCTGAAGAGAAGTGTGCCCGCAGCAACAGCACCAGCCCAGTTGGCACAGAAGTGGTGGTCGTGCTGGTCGCGCTAGTCGTGCCGCCAGATCAGCGGGCCGTGCAACGCCCTCGCATTCACATGTTCCCGGTTACACCGCCTGTGTTGAATTCCTTTGATATCCTTCGGCGTGAGCACCCTGAAGAACTAACTCACTGTCCCGCGGCTTCGACGCACACTCTAACATGTATGCTGCCATCACCATGATATGAAAACAAACGTCACCCGCAGATGCTTCCGATTAGATTCGTACTTCGTACATTCAAAATTCGTCGTCCTTGCACACCGAGAAGAGAAATTACCATTATGCGCATGCGTGCCCGCTGGCTGCGCCCGCGGGGCACGCTGGGCGGCCGCAACTGCCGCCATCTAGCGGAGAACAGAGTGTTTTTTTCCCGCTATTATGCGCATAGCCGGCCCGTTTTTGCCGGCCCTGTACAAACGGGCCGCCAAAAATTGCAGGGCCGCCTACGGAGCCACCTATATAGCCATTCGCGCCATCAAAGAGGGGAAGGGCCAACTGCAGCCGTGACGTTGTACACGGCTATTTTGACGGGGCCGGATCAGTTCGCGGCTAAGTCCTAAAAACTTTCAACGTCACGGCTGTGACCGTGACGTTTGCCGGCCCCAGATTGAGAGTGTGGGGGAAGGCTACGTGAAGTTCGCAGAGGGCCTGCGAAAGCGCTTCTCTGATAACCTTCGAGAGGCCCGAGAAAATCTCGACGTCGCCCGAGTACAGCAGACAGAACAGTACGACCAGGGGCGACGTGACTTGCAGTTCGAAATGGGAGATTTTGTACTCCGGCGTACTCACCCACTCAGTGACGCCGCTTGAGGCTTCGCGGCCTCCCTCGCCAACAGGTGGGAAGGTCCGTTTCGCGTGCGTGAAAAGTGCTCACCACTCACTTACAAACTAGTTCACTGTGAGTCTAGTGAAGAAACCGGACCTGTTCATTTCACCGAACTTAAACGATTTTTTCAAGTAGAAGACGAAGATTCCTCGCAGGACCGGAACGACACTGGCGGCAGTCCCGTTCCGGAAACTCTCTTGTCTCCACCAAGGCGGCGGTATAACCTGCGACGTCGGTGACACCAAAGAGAGAGGAACCTTTTTTTTTTTTTTTGTCTCCTCGGCTTCGCTTCTCTCGCATTTTGGAGGGGTTGTTTTCTAATTCCACGAATCTGTCCCCTTTTCAAGAGAGGGGGGAGAAGATTGTGGGCACACCTCACATCCGTTATTTCATACTTTCTGGAAGGGGTGCGAAGATAACGTCAGGCTCAACACTCAACTGAGCCCGATGTCGTCTGTTTCCTTGTTTTTCTATGAAGCTGGCTCATGGACAACACCGTCACCACACCCGCCGTCGGAACGACACGGCGGCCGGTCTCATGGTGGACCGGGCCACCAAGGACGTCGGCGCGCCAGGGACGGTCCAGAGCAACAAGGTGGCCGCCAGCCGAGCCCTGATCCAGAACAAGGAGCTCAAGCGACAAGCTGGAGCTCACCGAGCTACTGAAGAAAGAGCAGCATGTGTCCATGCAGCGGGGGAGAGAGCGGACGCCGAACGCGTCAATCAACGTGGCGAGCGCGACCTCCAACGGGGCATCGCACTCGCCCAGCAGGCGCCGGCCGGACTTGCAACGACAGTCCGCCAAGCAGCGCCATCCACCCCTTGACGCTCACGACGTCGTCTCCGTCATCGACATGCCGGACGAAGCTTGAGGGGAGGGGGGGGGGGGGGGGGGAGTGTGGGCACCCTGGTGGCCACCCAGCCCAGTTGCCTGACTGCGGGGTACAGGTGGCGAAGTTTTCCCGCGTGACTGACATCCTGCTGCACCATATTGACTGACATCCTGCTGATTTATCTGATATTTGCCTTATCAAGGCGGCGCACATCGCGTGCGCCGCCTTGATAAGGCAGATCATAGGCAGCGCAGTGTTTAAAAAAATACGTCTTGTATAGCTCGTTTATCGGTGATTATTGTGTTGTTATGCATTATTTATAAAATTGTCCTTTGTCATGGAATGCATTTTTCATCTTCCATTGCCTTTTTTGTTGGTTGCTCGTCTAAAAGATACCTCTCGGCTCGAACGCTCAAAACTGTCCCTTGATAACGCTCTCAATAAATGTTGTCTAACTCTGCCTTTATGTATGATATGTCTTTCACCCCCTGTCTTGGCCTGTCTTGCTTTTTGGCATTCGTTCTCGTACAAAAGTCGCGAATAGCTACATAGCTTTATTTCTGTTTTTCGCCTTTCAAAACTATAGTGCTGAATCTTTCAATTGCCAGCTGCTTGATGTCTTCCTTCAAACGCTCCCATGTAACGCAAGGTTGATCTTGTTGTCTGGCTAGTTCTTTAAGCAGCACTTGTGTACCGGCAAGAAACTTTTCATTCTTGAGTAGTTGAGCAGTAGCTTCGTTCCAATTGATAAGCTGCTTTCGAGGCTTTTGACCAATCGTTATAGCGACTACGCAGGGGTCGCAGAAAAAAAAAACTGGGTAAACGGCATAAGCACTTAGGTCAATAATAAGATCTAATGCACAGTAAATTCTGTCTGAAGCTTGTTGAAAGTTTGTATAAAGAATGTTTTTCCTGGCGATTGAAACTTTGCCACGTCCCACAAATGGCCCACTTTTATCACATCCAGTAATAAGAGCTCGCTCTTATCAAGGCGGGTTTTAGCAGGGGCTCAGTCAATCACGTTACAGACGCAGTTAAAATCCTCTGAGATAACTACGTGCCTGTCAGAAGTGGCATATGGACGGAGATGACTAAAAAAGAATTGTCGCTCGTTGACATTATTCGGGGCATTCACGCAAACCGCCCTGCACCTTGAGTCTAACGCTTAGAAATCACACAAAAGAAAACGACAGCAAAGTTCAGTTGTTATAATTAAAATAGACATGTTCACCGACCTTTTTACCAAACGCGTGGCTCACAACAAACCTTATAGTTGTTTAAAAACAGATGCAGGGCGTGCTCAACCTGTTCCTTGGTTGAGAGTTTTGTTTCCTGAATTGCCAGAATGTCAATATTCATGTCCTCAAGTAAACGATTTAGCTGGTAGTGACGTTTGCTAGAACTAAACATTCTAATGTTTAGAATAGCAAAGCGTAAACCCTTGACTATTTTTTTAAGTGGTTGGTGCTGGGGAGCCCTTCGTGGGAATGATGACTTTAGAGTAGTCAGGCGCTTACTGCGACTAGTGATGGGAGGTGCGTCCTGTTTTCTCTTGCCGTCGTTGACTTCCGTCGATGGGCTGGTGTCCATGTCGCCTGCTTCACGTTGGCCCTGGTACCGTTCGCCCGTCCCGCTGAGGTTGACCCGCGAGATTGTGTCCCCTGCAGTCGTTGACCCTGTTCACTGATCGATGGTGTCTCGCTACTCATTTTCCGTGGGGCGGTTCCCGCCTTGGTGGCCGACGTGTTGTCGCCAGCTGGTTCTTCGGGCAGCATAGTACCGGTTGCCTCTGAGCCCGCTGGATCCAGGGAAGCGTTTTCGTGGTGTCCTGTCGCCGGGGGGTCACCCGTCAAGTCCACAAACTCTGCGATGTCCATCAGCAAGTCGTGATTGGCGTCTGCTTCGTCACCGGTGCCTCTTAAGCGAAGGTGGAAAAGCACTCGCTGCTCTCGTGGCCAAAACGGTTACATCGGGCGCACTTCGGAGCGCGGAACTACCTTCGAATGTGACCCACTTTTTTGCAGAGTAGGCATAGGGCCGGCCTGCCGGGCACCAGTAGGCGGTACTGAACGCCGAACACCTTGATCATACGAGGAAGGTCACCAGAGGCCACCGTGTCGTGCACAGTAAGACATATTTTCATGTTCAGGATCTTCATTTTTTTTTTTTTATTCCCGGTACTCATCACTTCTCCCTCGCGATGGTTTGTACCTTGCCGTACGGTTCGAGGGATTCAGCGACGCTCCTGTCTTTCAGGTACGTGGGAAGCCAAGAGAAGTTTCACCTTCACACCTTTCGACTGCGGGTCTATCACGAGGCATTTTTTCCTTTTACCTTAAGTTGTCCGGCTACCTTCAGCTCTTTTTGTGGGCGCCATGCTTGCTAGGGTCACCATCCATATGTGGTTCATCTGTTATTGTCCAAGGGAAATAATGTCGTTGTTGTGGACGACGTCTTTCAAGCCATCGCGGAAGTCGATGTCTCGGTACGGCCTGCCCGCTAGGTCAGTATGTACGGAGTTGAAACAACTTTCCGTCGGGAAAACGTGGCAATAAAACACAATATTCATCGGTGCGTTATCGTATCATGGGAGCCGATAACACTTCATTATCAAAGCGTATTTTTCGCCGTCCGCGCTCGTCGAAATCTGAAAACGATCCCGGCCACGCCGAGACGCCTGCACGACTTGGGAACGAGAGGGGGTGTGTATGTTTAGCCATCGCGTTTCACTCTTAAAGTCGAAGCTTAAGCGTCCTCCATGATGTTTAGTCCTCCTTTCTAGCTCTAACTCATTTATCAATTTGGCCTCTTTTCTACGTGCTGCTTCCGAGCATCTGAAGGACACACGGATGACCAATTCAGACTCGCTGGATATGTCTCGTACAGTTCAAAACGTCCACGTGGTCCAAGTCGAGCCTTGATTTGTGTGAACAAACAATTCGACTCGACCTTTTTATGCACATCTTCATCTGATGGACCAGAATATGTTGCATGCAAAGTCAGGTTTGGCGAGAATGTATTGAGCGTAGTTAGCATTTATATTGAACAAGCCATAGCTATTACCGAAAAAGATATTACGTCCATCTTAGATGCTGTTAACAGTCCGTTCGTTATGTGTGGCGATTTTAACGCACATAATACACTATGGGGAGGGATGCAATGTGACAAGCGCGGTAAAATAATAGAAGATATAATTGAGAAAAATAATCTATGTGTGTTAAACGATGGATCACAAACCTTCATTCGAGGATGCAGTTATTCAAGCGTTCTGGACCTAACAATTTGCTCACAGGATACTTTTTCTGATATGGTCTGGCACATAGACATTGAAACCCACGGGAGTGACCACCTTCCCATTCTTGTACAGTATTCAAAAGCAAAGTATTTAAGCCGGAAACAAAAGAAAATCAATATCACGAACTGGCGTAGCTTCCGGCGACTGAATACAATGCACTGTAAAAATATGGATACGTTAGAAGAGTTTACTCCAATTGTGAAGGCAAATTTTGACCATGTAACTAAATCAGTATCTGCCCCCGAAAAGTATGCGGGAATAGATGCATCATACGAGAAGCTTAGGGCGATACGCCGTAGAGCAGAAAGAAAATATCGAAGGTCGGGGATGATAGAGGAATATAGAAAAGCTCAGCACGTACACGACCTTATCCGCCGCAAGCTGAAACAGCTATCCAGGCATCGATGGCGACAACTCTGTGCCAAGATGGCAGCTGTGAGAGATCTCACAATGCAGTGGAACATAGTCAGAAGCACTCCGCTCACCAGTAATACAGAGGTATCCTCTCCGCGCAATGGCGTTATCAAGAGGAGTATCAGAATTGGTACTTGCAGACCAATTTTGTGAATTACTGGTAAACTCGAGCAATGCAGCTCAGACCTTAAGGTACCGTGCATCGTGTGTAATAGCCCAAAAAGCCATTGACTGCGAATTACATGCCTCCTATACACAAATGGACCGCCCTTTACTACTACGAGAAATGAAATGCGCCCTACAATCAACTCGCAAACGGAAGTCACCCGGTCCCGACTTGATAACATGGGAAATACTGGCTAATCTCGGTCCGACTGCAACTAGCAATCTTCTAAAAATGTTTAACTCTATCTGGATTGGCGAAACTGTGCCTGAACAGTGGAGGACAGCCAAAGTCACGGCTCTCCTGAAACCAGGAAAGACCCCGATGGAGTTAACTTCGTTCCGGCCAGTCAGCCTCACTAGCTGCGTTGGGAAACTTTTTGAAAAAATAATTAATCAACGCTTACAATGGTGGCTTGAAACTACCAAAAGCCTTCCGGATTCATTAGCCGGGTTTCGTCTAAAACGTTGTACAATGGACTGCATTCTAGACTTAGCCACTTCGGTGGAACACGAACGCAAGCTTGGAAAAATGACAGTTGTCGTATTTCTAGATATTAAGCGAGCATACGACACTGTTAGTCATGTACACGTTATACACAGTCTTCTAAAGCTCGGAGTTAGAGGCCGTGTTTTACGATGGATTTAAAACTTCATTACAAATAGGACTACATTTATGCAGACAACAAATGGAGAGACCAGAAGACACGTTCTCAAACACGGCGTTCCGCAGGGAAGTGTTCTTAGTCCTACATTATTTAATTCAGTCATGGCTGAACTACCAAGTCGTCTTCCATCACCGATTAACGTCACAATAAATGCAGATGATATTTGTATATGGGTTTCAGATAGTTGTGTCGAAACATTGCAACGACAACTTCAAACTGGACTCAACATCATTGAGCAATATTTAAATGAACGAGGTATGGACATAGCCCCTAACAAATCAGTGGTGCTCCCTTTCACCAGGAAACACCTTAAAGGACTTCAACTCTCAATGAAGGGACAGACACTTGAAAGTGTAAAATGCCACCGATTCCTTGGTGTAATCATGGATCAATGTCTTACATGGGTCAAACATGCGGACATGTTGGTCGACAAAATAAAAAGAACAATAAACATCATTCGTCATTTTGCTGGGCAAAACTGGGGAGGCTCAACGGAGTCCCAGTTAATTTTACACTCAGCTCTGGTACGACAAATAATTGCTTACTCAATCCCAGCACTATCTGGTTTATCAGCTACACAAGAGAATAGACTACATTTCATGCTGGCTCGAAGTTTGCGAGTTTGTCTCGGCGTACCGCGTCCGACGTCGGGAACCCTTGTATTACCAGAGGCCAAGCAATTACCAGTATCATCATTACGTTAACGGGAACTACTACGTAATTTCCTACGAGTATCGACGCAGCACTGCAACCACCCACTTGCTGACGCATTATTGACTCGAAGCGAATCCTGCACTAGCTATGCGCTTGCAACATCAACTTTTCATCTACCCGACTACACGGTGTGGGTGCAACAACCTAACAAACCACCCTGGATATACCAGACTCCAGAAATCAAAATAGATCTACCAGATTTCAAATCAAAAGCAACAACGAACGCATTGGTTATTGCTCAAACTGCCCTTACATATATAGAGGAAGCATATCCTGATCATATACATGTATACACCGATGGATCCACAAAGGAAAACGGATCAACAGCGGCATATATCATACCAACACTTCAAGTCCAAAACTCATACCGACTCTCCCACAGAACATCATCAACAACGGCAGAGCTACACGCTATCCTCTCTTCAGTAGAACATATAAGAGAGACAAGCGGTTCAAACAAATGGCTCTTATGTACAGATTCTCAGGCAGCACTTAAAGCTATCAATGCAATGAGCCCTCAAAACCCAAACTCATCACTCGTTTATAGAATTATAGAAGCTATCAATGATTGCCTAAATTCTGGACAAGCAATAAGGTTACAATGGATTCCAGGCCATAGCGGCATCCAAGGAAATATGGAGGCGGACAAGCTTGCTACAAACGCACACACTTGTGACAGGGTGCAAATGATACCTTATGCAAGTACCGACATAAAATCTATGATTGAGAATCACTCCAAAGAAATATCATGAGATATATGGTTTAATGATCGAGGTAGAAACTCTATAATATATCAAGTAGACCCAAATATCCTTTTTCCAGTTCAAAATGACCTTGCAAGAAAGATCGAAACGTTAATACACCGCTTACATTTGGGAGTAGCATACGTGCACGAATGAATTTTTGTATAAAATTAACCGAACAAATGACCCTAGCTGCGATTGTGGGCACGCGACAGAAACAATAGAACATCTATTCATTGATTGCCCTCGGTTCGACCAGAATCGATCACGACTGAAAGTACGACTGGACATTATTGACAACCGACCATTTTCTCTCAACAAGGTACTAGGCCCGTGGCCTAACCATAGATCAGAGAAGCAAGCATTTTCGGCAATCAGACAATTCCTGGAAGAGACTGATATTGTAAATAATTACTAAAATGGGATGTATTATATAATGCAATATATATGTATATCTGTTCAAGTGAATGATAGTGAATAACATTACATGCTCGGTGAAAATTGTGGTGTGATAAGGATTGTGACATGTAAAAGACCGAACTTGTGTGACTGATCGTGTGACATTTCAAGTGGACTCAATGTAACCAAATATTTGACTGTTTTTGGTTTGCGGGAAAACACTCGGGGGAGGGGGGGGAGAGGGGGAGAGGGGGGGAAGGGGGGTAGAGTGTATACAGGGTCATGTGGGATGTTCTAATTTTTTTTTCTTGACGAATAACTGAACATGGAGTAGCCGGCCATGCCTTCATGGCAGCCAACATCTCCAATTTCTTTTTTTTGGTCATTTAATAAAGAAAGAAGAAAGAAAATAAAATATAATATAAACCAACAAAGCATAGACAGTTTTCACAAAGTCGTCTTTATTTTGTCGCATTTATTGTAAAAAGATTTCATAAATGTGGGCGTCGTGAAAAAATTGTAAGTCTAAAAAATCCGTTTTTTTATGCATAACAAGAAAAAGCGTAAAAAGCGTCTGGTTGAAGCTGCTCCTCGCAGATGGTTTCACACATGTTCGGATCCGTCGCACCTGCTTCATCTTAAAAAAGCTTTCTTGTTTTCGCTTCATGTCAAGTCATGTTTGCGTAGCGGCGTCAACCAGACACTTTTGAGCGTTTTCTTCCCTGGGCATTGTAAAAAAACGGATTATTTTTCCTACTTATATGTTTTTGTTAAAACCTAACTGCACTCATAAAATTTGGGTACGATAAATGCACCACCTAAAAACACATACCTTCGTGAAAAGTTTAATTGCGCTTAGTTTAATGTTTTATTTATACGATGCTTTACGCGCTCGGAAACACTCTGTATGATGGCTGCCATGGCCACCATCATGGCCCGAGGGCTACAAAAATCTAAACGCGAGTCTCCATTTTGGTTTAATTGTTTAATCTTGTCCGACTAAAAACAAAAAATCGTACATTCCGAATGAAATTTGCGTTGGTCGGAAGAACGCCCTGTTGTTTAGGAAAGCCAGCATATCTCGCGTGACCATATTGGCGACATGAAGCGAGAAAATAGAAATACCAAATTGAGGCTCCGTTATGAAAGCGCTCACGCTCAGCGGCAGAAAATCAAGATCGAGATTAATTAATTCTTTCAACAAGAAAACAAGGGATGGGACTTTTAGATCGGAAAGCAAGCGACAACGTCTTCGAGAAGTGCACAACGTGAACAAAGAGCGATTCCGCTCAGTTCCCTGAGGTGCATCGTAAACAAGCGCTTTGAGTAGCAGAGGCAGTCAAGAACACCCGTCGAACGACAGCGCGTCATTCCAACAAAGGACAACGTGTCTAATTAAAGGTTCGCTCCGCAAATCGGGGCCTCGTTTAATTAGCAACGGGTCCCCTGGCTCCTCTTTTAATCGAGTCGTTTTCTTTTGTTCGTTTTTGTTCCACGTACAAAGAAAACACAACGCATCTGGGACGTCAGCAAAATATCGATGTCATACAGTAGTCGTCAAAGAAGATTGGAAGAAGGAAGCTACTGCATGCACCGTGTAGGAGGTGTGGCGCTGCTGTCACACCACCAGACCGAGGTCACGTGACAGGCACGAAGTCCGGCAAACGAAAACGACACTACCTAGTATTGAAGAAACACTACCTAGTTTTGAAGGGTTGCAAGCAGGTGCATGAACACCAGTATATACATTAAATTACAGAATTCTCGGTCCCATCCTGCGCGTGAAAATGTGAGCAGACAGTATATTCGACGAGACCAATAGGGAATAGACGGAAGGAATGGGCAGAAGACTCACTCGATGAACCAGAGCTCTTCATTTTCGCTAACACCAGGATAGCTGATGGTATACTTCGTCTCACCCTACGATGGACTATAGGGCCCGAAGGCTGGCGGGCGGAGCACTACGTCAGAAAAGCTTCCATCCGCATTGCAAAAGAACGCGCGAGGGAAATTCCGTTCCGCAGAGTAAAGAAGAGCACTAATCTTACGCATACGGTTCTCTGTTGTGATGGCGCGCTGTTTTATATTGGTGAAGTAAATGTACGTGGTGTTTAGTTTCATAAACATTCATGCCATGTTTCGTAAACGTGTCAACTGTTTGGAGAAGTTGGAAGGCGCCCAGGCAACACTGGCATAAAGTCGTTTCCTTACAGTGACTTAAAGGGGTAGTGTAACGAACGAAACTGGAGAAGCGGCACAGCGTTGGAAGACGAGCGTGGGTGGCGCTGGCGCTTGCAGCACCGCCGTTTCGGCCATGGCTCCGGCTTGGCCGCTTGTCCAGCTTGGCTCCGGCCAGCTCCGGCCGATTGGCAGCTGTCGACTACACTGTTGTCTGCTAATTTCATAATTTTATTCACCTACGACCACAAACCATGTCCTTGGAAGTTCACTGGAAACAATAATTGTTTCAGAGGTATTTAGATTAGTTATGAAGCGTGTAAGGGTGCCTCTATCTGCCGGCCGATGGAGGCACCCTAACGGAGCTGCGGATCGAACCGCCACCTACACCGTCTTCCAAGGAGCGGCCGTTCCCGATGCATGGTGGAGGCTACGCGGTAACTACACTACCCCCTTTAAGCCACTGTAGTTTCGCCTTAGCCATAACAATCCAGCCCGATCACATTTGTGTGTACGTAAAAGCAAAACGTATCCGGACCTTCATCTCCCTTCCGCACGCAGTCCGTACATACGCTCTCGTGTCGAACACTTTATGCGAAATGAACACTGGTTCTGATCCCGGGTGCGTATGTACATTTCGCCGAGAGCACAGAGCCGCGAGGAGGAAAGGGGATGAGAGGCCGCCGTGATTGGCCCTTGTAGTCACGTGGTACGCGCCCGGCTGTTCTGGCCGTCACCCCCCGCAAGCCTCGCCCGCGAGCAGACGCCGCCGGCGCCTTTGGGCTGCTGTGGCTGCCACGCCGGCCCCGCCGAAGTCAAAGGTACGCTGCGAGTGTGTAATCCACAAAACTGATGCATGTCACATGAGCGAATGACATTTTAGCGAACAGCGACATTTGAGCGAATTGACGTTTTAGCGAATAACGGGGGTGCGCGTTAACCCATCCGCCGCGTTGCGCTTACGCCGCTTCGCGGCGACAGTCTGTGTCGGCTCATTACAAAAATGTGAACCCATTCGGCCCACCCGAAAACGGCGCTTCGCGGCGTCCGACTATTCGCTAAAGTGTCATTCGGTGAAACGTGTGCGTTCGCTAAAATGTCATTCGATCAAGTGAGTGCCTCCCGTGCTTTGCCTAGGTTCGCTGGTTGTAAAATTGGGAGTCACGGGCGTGTTGTCTACTGTGAGAGCGTCGATCTCACTTCTAAATTTTCAGTTTTGTGGATTACACACTCGCAGCGTACCTTTGACTTCGGCGGGGCCGGCGTGGCAGCCACAGCAGCCCAAAGGCGCCGGCGGCGTCTGCTCGCGGGCAAGGCTTGCGGGGGGTGACGGCCAGAACAGCCGGGCGCGTACCACGTGACTACAAGGGCCAATCACGGCGGCCTCTCTCCCCCTTTCCTCCTCTCTCTCTCTCTTTTTCCTCCTCGCGGCTCTGTGCTCTCGGCGAAATGTATATACGCATCCCGGGTTCCCTTCGCCCCATCGCTTCCACTCGGTATTTAATCCCTTCAGTAGTCTTCAGTAGTAGCAAGCAGACGGAGCCGCCGCGAGGGCTCGATAAGCAGACGAAAAATTCGCCTCCGCAGGACGCGCCTTGGCGCCCCGATACGTACGAAGGAGCAATATACCACGTGGTTTCTAACAGGCTCGTGATTGGACCCGGCGGCCGTAGCTTTGGGCTTTAGTCCATCGTAGGATGAGATGGACTATCGCTGATGCCATTGGGCGCGTTCAGTAGCGGCTCCCTCAGCTCCGAACGGAGTCACTCGAGTCGGAGTTCTTGAAGCGCATACTGAACGGCAAAAAAAAAAACAAAAAAAAACCGCGGCTCTAAATCTGCTTCTACGCAATTTCCGCTTCCTCCCCTGTGCCAGACGGTCTCCGAATAAACTGGAAGCAGACGATGGCGAGCACGATCGCTTTTACTTGACGCCGGTATTGAAGAAGTCGTGACAAGGTCGTTAAAGAAAAAACGAGTCACTGTACATATCAGCGCTGAGGTTCGAAGCGATCCAACGCGATCGAGCCCTTCGCTTGGCGGTGCAAAGGCAGCTACTGTTCTAAAAACCGACAAAAACGTCGTCAGCACACGCAAAATATGAAGCTTGGTGAATCTACGCCGCCGGTTGCGATACTCCAGGACTGCATCTTCACAGTCCTCTACAAATCAGGGAAGCTGCACCTCGACGCCGACAGCTTATTTCGATGTCCGCTTATTGCTGGCCGCTGGATTGGCTGGTAAATCTCAGGGCATCGGCAGCCGTCAATTTAAAAGTGAAAGCGCGGCGCGCGGTGTTTAGGCCGCGACGGGTTAGACATGGCACCACTGATCTCTATAACTATTTGTTGGATCGCGTTGGCCCGCTCCGCGAATGCGCACGGTCGACCATCTTTCTAGTAGAGTTATATAATCTCTAGCCACATCATAATAGTATAGGTGGCGCAATCTACCACCCGTTAGACAGGGTACACGTTTTCCACCCACAGCTGAAGGGTCGCGGTGCGACTTTGTGGAAATCTTGGGAACAAAAAAATACTTTTCACCGAACATATCCCTGCGCGCCAGAAGAGCCACAAAACACTGAATTCTTACCGATGGTAAGTTATTGTCTTTTCGCGATCGGAGCGATTTGAACAGTGCGCCGCACAATATGACGGCATTGTCGACCTTCCTCTGTCGCATTTACTGAGTAAGTACCAAGGATTTGGTTCGTCAAGCGACTTCAATCAAGCACGAAATATCAGCTACGGTACTAAAACCACGGCCATTTTTATGGCATACTGCCACCACAGCGCTGTCCACCATATTGTATGATTGCTAGAGATAATATAACTCTACCAAAAAGGTGGCCGACCGTGGCCAAATTCCTGTGCATAGGCGGAGCTCGGCAAACGCGATCCAGCAAATAGTCATAGAGACCAGTGCATTGCACATTACCATGCCATCACTACGTCATGCACCCGTCGTCTCTCATTGACCCTAATTTTTGTGTGGTGCAGCAGATAGAAATCTCACGCAGATCGTTCTCCCGAGTGCCACTAAATAAGCTACGCTTCAGAGTAAAGACACTTGCCCGTATTGTAGCTTAAAGGGGCGACGCAACCATTTTTGTACTTTGCGCAAATACCGCTTAGAACGGATCCCTGACGTTAATGACCTATGAAACACGCGTTCGTTTTTCACCCCACGCAATGGAAGACCCAGTAAAAAATTAAAGAAAAACGAGCAGCGTTCACCCCCTCAACTCGCAGCCAGAACAAGCGGCCACGTGATCTGGAGCCGATGATATACCGCCAATGTTGATCACAGCCACGCGCTGGGGTTGGTAAAGCACAGGACACGCGCTGAGTTCCAGACATTGTTATGGCTCGGCTATTGTCGTCGTTGCAGCGATTGGACACGGGCCACTACCCGAATGCTTCTCGAGCTAGTAATTATCACGAGCCCAAATCGAGTGCCCACGCAATGCTCGGGTCCAATCTATGAACAGCATTCAAATATCGTCATATGGGTGTACTGCGATCCCCACTTTACGTCATCAAATTTTGCAAAGGAGAGATTGAATGAAAATGATCGCTTTTGTCTCTCAAATTACACCGCAACAAAGGAGTTTCTTGGCCAATGGCGTTGCGTGCGAGTAACCTTGAGTCCCACTAGTGCCAGTAAGCTTGTGTAAAGTGAAAAACATTCCAAATGAATATCGTTGCACTGCCCCTTTAACATTGTGGTTGCCAGTTATTTGAAGCTTTATCTGAAATCACAGGAAACGCTTTTCCGTCCTCCACAAATGTTTAAAAAGTTCGCGATAGAGCCAAGCAATATTACATGAACTTCCTAACACGGAATCTAATGCTGAGGAAGTCGAACTTTTGAATCATGACGATCGGCAGTTGCGTCTGCTCTGTACAAGCACCAAAATGGCGGCGCCCACAACAATATCGGGGAACAGAGTGCCGATACTCTAAGCGCAGCTCATTTAGTGGCTCTAGTTCTCCCAAATGGCAAAACAGATCTCATCGGTACAGCGTTTCATCGGCATCAAGCGAAGTGTACGTGGCGCGAGGCGCGTCCGTGCAAACTCGTGAAAAGAACAACAAATGCTCTGGTTAATGGGCATTTGGTACTAGTGCCGCCATCTCGTTAAACCGATTAAAAATAAATCTAGCGAAAACTGTCCTGTCAAATTTATGTACGCAAATACCACGAACTTTAGTCTTCCTGTCAGGGTTTTAAAATTAAGATAGGGGATCTTAACTTTAAAACTCTAGTACCTAGTACCATTCAGTTTTCTCACGTTTATTTTCTAGGTAACTTTTAAGTTTTAAATTTCCTTAAAATGCGCTCAAAGCGGTCCAAATGGTAATATTTCTTGATTTTACTAAAAATCTCTAGCGCTCTCATGAGAAACTCCAAGGGCCGTAAGACCTTCATTACATTTTCATAATTAACCTCCAAAAGAATCAATACTTTCGTGCGTTCGTGAAACTGAGGCTTGTGTAGCGACACTTACCCAATGAGTGACGAGAGGGTGAATCCAGCCAATGAGAAGGCCGAGCGGAATCGCGCCCCGGTGGTCCCGCAGTCTGAGCGGCTGAAAGGCGACGTCCATCACTTCTTGCCACTGCGACGTCCAGACTATCGATGCATAACACCGATCGTCATTCTAATTGGTGGAACTGATTAGCGAGAGGCTAGCAGTTTGTGTTCCCAGTATTTCGCCGTACTTATACACACCCAGGGACGTCTTCGATGTGTTGCATGCGACGACATTTTTTTTTTTTTCGGCTTTCAAACTTGACGACAGCGGTTCTCGCTTATTTCATGAAGTCAGGAAGCCAGAATACCGGGTATCTCTCCAGATTCTTACAACCCTTTCAATCTTTCTTTTCTCTGGAGTCGAGTTCAAAACCCTAATGCGGGGCCGGGACTGTCCTCGATTACTTACGAAATCACATTGGTTGTCCTTCGCGTCTTAATATCGCGATGTAGGCCTATACAGAGACGAGTTCTCTTTTTCAATGGGAGTCACTCCCAATGGCCCGTGAGCAGAATGGCGAACAACGCGAGTAAAAAAACACAAAAAATCTTTGCGATGAAAGCCGAGAACTCTCGCGTCCCTCTACAAGCCCACGAAAAACACTCGATGACTTTGGGTCCTAAAAGCCACGAAGAAGAAAACTAGACGAGAGTTGCGTCTCTCTTTGGAAAGCTTCCGACTTGACTTCTTCAAGAGCGCGGAGCATCCGGGTGCCCCGGTTCTCTTTATGGAGCCGATCTGTTTGTTAATCTCTGAAAACAAAGGGACATTCTGAAGGAGGAAAAGCAAAATTGACCGCTAAGAGTGACTGAGCCGAAATGAGCTATCAGGGTCTCGCAAGAATACCTTACGCTGCGCAGACTATAGAGCAGACTGGTGCGGCACGCATTACAAGTAATCAAAATACATGTAATAGATTAATTTCTTAAGTAGCCATTGGATTACGTTTATTATGAAGTTATCACAAAAGTAATCCGATTAATTTTGAAACTAAAACTACTTTTAACCGTTACATATTTTTCTCCCCTTTCTTACGGCACCCTTTGTTCGTACAAGTTTCCTAACAAGCAATCCTCGACCGTCTACGACAGGAAGAGTATTTACCAAAATTGATTAATTAAGAAGATAAGTAAATTATAAATCACTGATTATAATCCGGCATGGACAGTCATATTGACCCGTTTTCCAACCGGCAGAAAACTCTTTCGTTTTTAAGATCTGAAGAAATCTGAGCAATATTGGTCACCTTTTCAAGTAACGACCAATTACTTTTCTTCTCAGGTAATCGAGTAATCTAATGGAATACTTTTTTAAGTGAGAGAAATTGTGATTGTAATTGAGAAACGCGTAAAACACTGCTATATAGAGCCTGAACGATCCCAGAGTACCGCCTTCTGTAGCGTCTGGTTGGGCGGAAGTGCCGAGCCAATCGTCGGCCATATTAGTGCCATGCTACCAACAAAAAGCACCGAAAACCGGATGTAGGCCGTGATATGGACCGCGAAAAAAGATTCCCGGCCCGTGCGCCCGCCCCGGCAGGGCCGAGGGCCGCGAGCGTAGACGTCGGCCGAAAACCTTAGGCCTCGGCTGGAGAATCCCTAAACTCCGGCAGAGAGCGAGCGAGCGAGATGCGAGACACGGCCGTTCGGAACCAGAGCGCTGGATGCATTCAGCTTGCAAGTATACCGCCAAGGTTGTGCACGGCGGTATAGAATATTGACATTTTTATTTCCCATTTACAATGGTAGAGGCCGAGGTAAAAAGCCGCACGGGTCGCCTCACAGTCCATCGCACGAAGCACACAACGAGCAGAGATGAAGTACGACGCGCACGTTTTGCACATGGCGCAACGGCGGTGACATCACGCTGATAATGCTTAAGGACATCACGCTGATGACGCTTGATGACGTAGTGTTATGGCCATCTTTCGGGCACAACGATGCCGACGCCGCTTGTTTTTCACGTATTGTGACGAGTGAGGTCGTCCTAGAGGTCTAGGGTGACTTCCAGGACGACCGCAAGGACCACGCCAAGGTAATGGGACAAGTGGGGTCACCCATTGAGCGGCGCGTGCCGCGCAATCGCGTTTTTATGGCCGTTTACTCCGATTTTCCGCTAAATGGGACGTGTAAAGCCTGGTTCAGACAGTTGCGTTTGACTGCGTTTGACCGCGTTGCGGAAGCGAGAAACCAGGACATCCCTGCTGCTTATATCGCGTGCGAAGATGATTCCTTTAATTGGATTCCACTCTTCATACGAAGCACACATGTGCCGGTGACTCGCTTTCGGTTCTCGACGCAGGGCAGTCAAACGCAATCAAAAGCAAGTGTCTAAACCGGCCTTGCGGCTTTCGCCTTAAAGGGCCCATGAAACGAATTTTGGGTTGGGATGAATGATTTTAAATTGGGACTTTACTAATCGCATATCGTTTAGTTGACCAAAAGAAAGAGGCTAGAAAGTCAAAAGCCAGCTTTTCGGTACGAACATTTGAAAATATAGCGGACTATTTTGTACCTTCTTGCCTTCGAAAGCTCTCCGCCTTTTCACTATGATACATCCGCGGTTCCAAAAGCGCGTCACCGGCGCCAAACTGACGTCAGCAGAGCCCAGTTCACGCATTGAACACGAGAACTGCGTCACTCGGACGTATGCGCTCGTCAACAATCAATCCGTCGACGAATATTTGGATTCGCGTTCGTGGCCAATGAGTGCCCTGACGGAACCAAAAATACTATCCAAGCCTGCAAGAGTATTGCACCTGCCAATCCTCTCCGTACCTTCAGACAGGCTTGAAACTCGACTTAGGATTCCGGCGGTAAGACCAGGTGAGCTCGAAAAAGCTGACGCTTGGTTTGAAGTTCCGCCGCCATGTTCAGTGGAACTTCGATCTGGCTCAGAAAAGTTTAACTGGCTCACAGAGGCTTTGCCAAGTACATAGGTGTAACATATATCCCCAATAAGAGCCTTTCAAAACGCAGCTTGAAAGGAAGTTGTTGAGGCTTTGCGAGTTCTAGCTCCTCCCGAGCGAGACGTATTGACGGTATAAAGTCTTCGCTGATATGAAAGTGTGTACATTTTAACGTGTAGGCGTTAGAAAGTACCATCTCTTTATATTTGTAAGAAAACGGTTTTACGATTATTGGCCGATGCTTCTGCCGACTGGTACAGTTACCAGAAGCATCAGCGGTGCCGCTCTTCCGATTGATGAAAGTTCGATCCCTAACGTTCCGAGACAGACATCTATAGCAACTTTTTCTTTTCGAAAAAAAAAAAAAAAACGTTTAGCTGCCCCGTTTTGTTCTTCTCGACATCACAACGCGCCCTGAGCTCCGCTATCTCTGAGACTGCTGAAGCTATTTGTGGCGCAGACACCGCGCTGTTCATGACGCCGACCGTTTTCATTGTTGAAAGCTGGTTTCCACCAGAGTAACACGTGTTGTGAGAGCAGTTACCTATTCTTCGGTGGCACGCTGTTTTATCGTTATTTCTCGAACTTCCCGAAGAATATGGTCCTGGCCTGTTGGTAGTGTCTGAATAACATCGAAGACATTATTCAGTAGTTCTTCTAAGGCTTTGGACATGGGCCCAGGGTTAGTTTCGATGTCCCCATTGAGGAGCGAAAGTAGGTCACATCTAACGCTGTCGAAAAACGAACTGATCGAAGCACTAATGATGCTACAGAGTTCTAAACATTCGAGGTACGACTCAAAACATTCCCTGGGGGCCAGGCAGCGAAAAAAGACACACCGTGGTTCTTTCAAAGCCAGGGTAATCAAAATTACTGACCTGTAACGGCACCACAAAAAAACGTAAGCATCCTGGTCGAGCAGTTGCTGCCTGGTTACATAACGATTTTGTCAACATGACCAAAATGCTGCCGCACGCACATTATTCTTTTGGTTTTGGGTTCAAACCTCGGGCGAAAGCGCAGAAATAAATCAAGATGAACCCTCTAAAAACAAAACGACTAACATAAATAAATAAAGTAGCACCAGGTCCCGAAACTCGAAAGATAAGTGGCTCGTGTACTTTTATTTGTCTATTTCTAACAGCATCTACGAAGTTCACATCCCCTTCCGCTTTCTATTTTCGTAACACGAATTCTGAAGCCTACTCTAGGAATTACACGCCGCTTATCTTCATTAATCCAACTGCTGTAACACATTCTACGCTTTAAAAGAAAAACTACACGGTGCCGAAATTTGTGTTTGCGGATAAACGCTTAGTTGACGCGACGTTGGAGTCGGCGGAAGTCCGACGCTCGCACAGCTAGGATTGCCTCGTGTCGCTTTTCTAGCATATCGAATGCCAATGAAATGAAAACAAACTGACCAGACGGCATTGGGGTAAGAAGAGGAAAGTATTCGCTCATTCAAGAGGAGCCTTTTGCTGTCTGAATCGGGAGAGAATCCAGACATATAACCGAGGAAATCGACGCACCGCGTGTCAATACAACACCTCGTCAATATGCACACAATACGTGAGAGTGACAACATGAATGGTGTGCTCGTAGGGACTTGGTGCCCCCACCCCGGAAAGGGATGCAGGTTTCGCGGAAGTGGTGAATGTTGATGACGGAAAAAGAGGATCTACGATAATTAAAATCACAAAGATGGGATTAGAAACTCGATGGGTCTAGGAAAGTGCGAAGTCATTCATAAAATTGGTGGGTGGGCAGTTTTAACGGAAGACAGAATTGAGGAGGGATATAAGAAATCTGTAGCGTCCACTTTCCCGCAAAGCACTTGGGGAGTCAATCGCTTTACCCTCGGAGTGAACTCGGCGAAAGACGAGACTGATCATGTTTAGACCTAGAAAAAAAAGCGTCTGCGTTGTGACATAGAGCACAGTGAGATATCGTGCACAGTGACGCAGCGCAGACAGTTTTTAAAGATCCTCGTCATTCGCCGAGTTCCCTCCGAAGAAAGTGAAAACTCGCCGAGTGCCTTGTCGGGAAGTAGATTCTCCATATTTCTTGGGGTGCGTGGTCGGTAACGCAGACCAAGTTCGACCTCCAGCACGCGCTCAGATTGCCTGTGCGCGCGAGTAGAAATCTCGCCTTCAAGGCAGAATGTCTAGCGCATGCGTGAGCTGCCGTCCGATATCAACTATGCATCCAATCAAGATGACGACACACGAAATGTTTCCACTGTATGTGTTTAGGTTATATACACGACTTCCCAGTGGACGGCAGCATGGAACAAATTTATTGACTTCGATACGCCAATTTTCTAAACATACCTCGTGTGTATACAACGATAACTTATTATTATTATTCTAGTTATTTTTACGCATTTATTAGTGTACCAGCACAAAGATCGGAGTGTTGGTCCTGGAATTAATAAACTGATTGATCTATTGACCGGATGATTGCTATTATTACTATAGTTTCATTTATATTTAGTAGGCGTCAATAAAAGCATGTTCCGGTTTTCCAATGCCTCGGTCGACAAGCTAAGGACAGTCTATCTAGACAGCTAAGAATCAACCAAACCGACATCGCGTTTCCATGCACTGCACCGAGATCGGGTTTACAACTAGCCTGAATCCTCGCCATTGCTTCGTTAGGAATAGGAAAATGCCGTAGAGAAGTGACGCGTAGGTAGTCGACTAAAAGAAAGCATGTCGACCCTATGAGAAAAGTAAGGGGTGTGTGTGGTGGGGGAGGAATGTGTAATCAAAAAGTAGAACTTCCCGCCGACCTTCCTCGGGTAATACTTTTCTTTATTGATCTCTCGGAGGGCATTTTAACCCGGCTGTCATTCGTTGCGGAGTCGAGAAATTGATGAGTGGCCTTAGTCCCGTCATTAGGGGCTATGAAGACTGAGCGGGGCGAACAATGGCATCTCGAGTAAGGAACGACAAAGGGAGATGACGGAAAGGCTGGTCCGGAACAATCGCCGTAGCAGGCGACTGGGCCCAACTAAAGTTCTTATACTCCGTTTCATAATAACTTGGCGAACTCTGGAAGCTGTGTCTCCGGCGACCTAATAAGGGCTTCCGAGCAAGGCACGTGATAACGCTTCATTATCGAGGCCATGAAGGCCTCGTTACCAGCAGAGCAACAGCGCCGTCCACGACAAAAACTAGTTTCAGGCTTCTTTTTCTTTTAGCGGCAACATATCCTCGCGCGATTTCATCTTTATAGATAATATATAACAATAAAGAATAAATATTCACAAATTTATGAGTTTCCGTTCTATTTAAACCAAAAAAGAGACGCCACATCCGTATCCGCTTCGTATATTTTTTTTTTTTTTTTTTGCCTCCTTGTAGCGTTGTGGCCGTTGGCGATCGAAGTCATGTAATCAACCGCTTCCACTCAAAACATCGCCCTGGCATTAGCCCAAACACCTTCCAGCCACAGATTCGCAAAAAACAAATTAACATATTGTTGTCCAATGAACTGTTCCCGAAGAGCTCGCTACTCTAGGCCGGCAATGTTGCGGCGGTGGACGTTCATCCGAGATTGGTTGGTTTCACAGCGGACGACTCTTTGCCAGCAGACGACAGCAGGTTTCTCCGGGCCTCGCATTTGGCGCAGTAACACACGCTCCCGTGATGTGGCGTCCCATCCCGTACAAAAATGTCAGATATGTCCCTGATATATTTTATATACGTCCAGATATGATAATATAAGTAGTCAGATCGGGAAATATACCGCTACATATGGGAGCAGATACGCCCAGATATCGCCATATAAGTGGGCAAATACTGCCAGATGTGTCCGTATAAGTGCGTTAATACGGCCATATCACGCCAGATACGCGTGCAAATATTGCCCCTGATAATGATATATGGGCCCGTTTCGGTCGTGCAAGCAAAAGTCATATGTACTCGCCAAGACAAGTTGATTGATCTATATTGCAAGAGTCTCATATAGTCGGTTAATTATTGTTGAAATCGTTAACGTGAAGTTATTCCAGGTATTTGGACCAATTAACCAATTGTGCATTTTGATGATTGAAAGACAAATGAAATTTGGTTGTATATTTGACGTGTGACATTATGACGAAGTGCATAAGATCGGAAAGCGAGTTAATCAAATAATGGATTTGAGATCGCAGCTCTTAGGCGCCCGTATCCGAGTCAAGCTGTTTCGGCGTCGCCATCGAGTAACCGCCCCGCTAAATTTAGCGAGGAATTGAATTGGTACTATGTCACTTGACGTCAATTTTCCCGCTAAATCTAGCAGTGAAACTAATTTTGTTCGTGTTTCCCCGTTAAATTGAGTGGGGAAACATGAACCGTTAGCTTACTGAAGATGCAAGACGCTACTTCGTCGTCCCGAATACTTTTTCCTTCGAACGCCTGCGAAGCCGTTGAGCCCTACGCAGTATCTTTCAAAAACCGTTCGCGCAGCAACGTAACCATCCGCTTGCGAGCGTCTGCGATTCATCGTGTGTTGAAAGTCGGAAGATGAGCTGTCCGTGGTGTATTTTATGTGCAACTCTTTCGTAAAAAAATTTGAAATTTAAAAACGCGAATCTAACAGTGTACACATAATTTCAAATTTATTGGTAAAAAATATATATACATATTTATTTATTTATTTATTTGCGGACATCGTGCGCAAAAAAAAAATAGTCGCGCTTATTTCTTCATTTTAAATTATGATGTGGGTTATACGTCGTAATACATAGTATCTTCTAACTCGCATCGTTTTGGGTCACTTTCGAGATAGACAGCTTCTTTGGAAGTTCAAAAGTTGGTCTTCATAGAGCTGTGTGTTCACTCGGTATTGACAGCAGGGTAGACGCTATGCATGTTTTAGGCCAATCGTGTCTCCGGTTTGGGTCACGTGCCTACAGTCTAGAAGCTGGTGAAAAGGCAGAACACGGCACCTGCCTCAAGCCCAAGGTCACACGTAGCATTCACTGCACTATCAACCTTGGGTACAACGGACAAATCCTCTCGTTGTGGTCATTGTTGGAATCAGGACCAGGTCCTGGTTGGGATGCCTTTAGAAGATAAGTCTTTTGTTTGTACACTCCCGTTTCGGCCTTTCTTCTCTCCTTTTCTCTCTCTCCCTAAGCCGAAAGCGTGGAAGAAGGTTCGTGGTCGCGTGGTTTGACGGATGACGCATTAGACGTTTGCAATCTCGGAATGCGTTTTGCGGGATCTTGTTTGGCGTGCCACGTGTGTTCGCCCTTCGTGGCTGCTGCGGATTTCTGCTTCTGCAAGCGATTTCTTCAAAGCAATCGCTTGCAAAGAAGCCCAAGCATTTTTTGTGATGCGTTTGGTGTTCGGGTCTACAAATGACAGCTTGTGCCAAATCCTGTTGAATCTTCTTGGACACCTTCCTTCTGGTTACACCTTTCAAGTCCCGTCTCGTCAAAGTGCGCTGCAACCTACTTCGCGACAATTGATCGTTTTCCTAAAAGATACTTTCAGATTACCTCTAGAATTAGGCCGTGTCTATCTCCTGGCAGCCGGGAGAATAATTTTTCCGAAATTTTATAATCATGTCTTTTCGACCGAAACTAGGGGTTATTCTTATACTTTAGTGCTTTTGAAGCGCCGTAGGAATATGTTTTGTGTGTGTTTTAGTTCGTTTTTGTCGCTATCGGACTCGTTCACCGCGGCCGCGTTTCTTGCTCGGCTCCATGCAGCGCTCTGTGTCGCGCGCCGTGCCCACGGCGGTAGCTCTTGCAAGAACTGATTTTTCTGCTTTGGTGCTCTTGTAGCACGGTGTGATTACTCTTTGTTTTGTTTTGCTAGTTTCTTTATTGCTTTTTTTAGCGGATTTTCTGCACTACGGCCGTGTAACCGTGTTGCTTCATCGCCTCCATGTCGTACGTCGTGCCTTCGGTGTTCGTTCTTGTGCAGAAACATACCGTGCGGCTCACCGAGTGCGCAGCTTATGAAGAATGCGGCGCATTTTTCATTAGCCCAAGCGATTTAAAAACCGTATGTACGTGATTTGGCGAGCGGCGAGACGAACGACGGCGACCCCCTCCGCTGCCGCTCGGTCACTCGCGCGACGGGGCAAACCGCATGAAAGCGACGGGAGCAAGCGACCAAGGCAATGGACGCTAAGTTTTCTAGAAATCCCAAACCGAGCTACGCGACAGGCGACAGTGAAGGGTGAACCGCGTGTAAGCGATTTAGCGATCGACGGCGACAGCGACGGAAGTCGGCGACGAGCGACGAAGATTTCTCATGGTCGCACGTCGCGTCGCTTGGTTTTTGGATTTCTAGAAAACGGGGGAGACGACGACGAAGTGATCTGGGCCGGACGCATCTCGCATCGGCTCCGTGAACTTTTCAAGTTTTCAGCGAACCTCTGCAGTATAGTTCTAAATCTTCACCACCAACATGCGGCGGAACGCGAGAGAAACCCCCGGACATCAAATTCTTGGGTGAGCGGGCCGTTTTTCTCTCACGTTTTCACCGCTTTTCTCGACGAAACGAGGCGCCGCCTCGCCCAGCCTCACGCGCCACTAACAGACAAATGGACGGCGGCTGCAGCCGCGGTACCGACGACAAGATGGACACTCAAAGCTTTGGAATACCTCTTTTGACCCCCCGAAACGGAGTCGTCGAGGTAGAAGGAGAAGAAATCACTCCGGAGGAGTTTCACTCTGCCGGGGGATGTTGGATGCCGGTCTTACTCAAGGCCCGAGCAGAAAAGAAAGCGCTAAGCCTAACGGCCGGTTCCCAGCCAAACCGCCCTCTTGGTAGGAACAACGGGCGGGACGCCCGAGCTCGAATAACGAAGACGCCAAGGCCTCCGAAGCTTCCGGAAGACGATGCGAAGATCGTTTTTCGACTTCGGGGAGGACTAAACGTGCGGAAAGAAGACAGAGTCTTGGTCCAACGCAGCATTCAACGCGCGGCGCAGCTCTCATCGGAGAACGCAGGACACGACGCATTTCGCTTCAACGAGGACCAAAATACGCTCATCGTGAGCACTCCGGCACTCGAGAACGCCGTCAAATACGGAGGAGTGCACTCTATAAGCCTCAAGGGACAAACCTACGAAGTTGTAGCGTACGCAATACCGCCAGACGACACCATCAAGGGTGTAATTCACGGGATACCGGACGAGGACTCCGAGCAAGACGTTCTAAACAACCTAGTCACGGCGAGGAACCCAAACGTGCTCCACGCCAGACGGATGGGCCGCTCCAAGTCGGCAGTCGTGCTTTTCAAGGGCCAGAAGGTGCCGTTCTGGATCATGTACGGCAACGTGGAGTACAAGTGCAACCTGTACAAGAAAAAGATCGAAGTATGCGGTACGTGCGGCGGAGTCGGACATCGGACCGACGTGTGCCCGCGGCCGAAAGAGCAACGGTGCAAGATTTGTAACGCTCTAAACCCTACAGATGGCCACGCGTGCTCGCCGTCGTGCGGCATCTGCGGCAATGGCTCACCCCACGGGTGACACACGATGCAAGCAGCGTTTCAAGACGCCGTACATCCTGAAACAGCGGCAGTGGGAGAAGAAGAAGAAAGAAGAGGAGAGCAGGTTGAAGGAAGAGGACTTCCCGCCGTTTCCCAAAGGACGGTCGCGGTCGCGGTCGCGGTCGCGGTCGCGGTCACGGAGCAGAGCATCCGTGCGGTCAACCTCGCGGCAGCGGTCCGGCTCGCGGCGGAGATCGAGGTCTAGGAGGAGGTCCAGCTCCCGACAGCGAATCAGCTGGGCCGGGGTGACCGACCACAAGGCCTCGGAGAAGAAGAGCAAAGAGGCCAAGACGCAGAACGACAAGTTAGACGAGATCCTCGTCATGATGCGACAACTCCAGGAAGAAAACAAGGCTCTACGCGTGATGGTAGAGAAGACCGAGAAGGAGAACGTATGGCTGAGGACACAGCTTCAGCAGAAAAGCAACGAGACGGAGAAGGAACCGCAGAAGGCTTCGCCACCCGCGAAGAGGAAGATGGTCGTAAGACCGGGGCAAGAGACGGTCGCATTGGACAAGGCCGAGGCGCCGCTGCAACAGGAAGTTAACAAGCAGGTGGTCGAGCTGATGTGCAACCCCGAGTGGCTGACGCAGCTGGCTAGGCACGTGGAACAACTACGTACGGCACAAGTCGTTAGAAGCCAAGATGGTGAACAATAAAAAGTACATAATTTGGCAGTGGAATTGCCGCGGGTTTGGCAAAAAGAGGGGCAACCTACAGCAATACGTGAATAACAAAGACGAAAAGGAACGACCGGATTTGATTGCTTTACAAGAGGCGAAACAACTGGCCAAACTGTCGGGTTACAAGTCCTACGGCAAGGATACCAAGGAAAAGACACAAGTGGTCACATTGGTCAAAAGGAACATACCGGTCGTCGTTCATGACACAGGCGTTTCAACAGTAGAACACGTACTAATCGAGATCATCTCGGGGAAGAAGAAAGACCAGGGCAGCCTCTTCGTGCTGAACATCTACAGCAGCCCGGCGAAACGGCACAGATTCGCTTCCCTCTTCCAAGCGACCCTGAAAATCGCCAGACGCCAGACACTGGTCGTGGTGGGGGACTTCAACGCGCAACATCCGGACTGGGGATACAAGATCGAACGACCCAAGGGCCGAAAACTGTGGATCGACTCTCACGAATGCGGACTATCCCTGATCACCGATCCAGATCATCCGACGAGGAGAGGAGACGCCCGACAACAAGACACTACGCCAGACCTCACGTTTGTGCGCTACGCAAAGGATGCGGAGTGGACAAACACGTGGGAAGACCTGGGTAGCGACCACTATGTGCTAAAGACAACGATCCGCGCGGGCCCTGGAAAGCCGCGGGGCAGAAAGTGCAAGATCACAGAATGGAACAAGTTCCGAGAGCTGCTAGGAGAATATGAGACGGAAGACATCACGAACATTGGCGAGTGGATGGAATGCCTGCTGGCTACTGCCGAGCGGACAACCAAGGTGATTCCGGAAGAAGCGGACGTGGCCGCTGCGGATAGTCGACTCTTAGACTTATGGGAGGCTAAGGCTAGTCTGCAGGAGCGGCAGCGCACGCAACGTAACAATCGGAGCCTTCGAAGAAGGATCGCTCAACTCAGCAGAACAATCGAGACGTACGCTGACCAGGTTACGCGGCAACAGTGGCAGGATACCTGCGATGGGTTCGACGGTCAGCCCAATGTACCCAAAACTTGGAACATACTGCGGCACCTACTGGATCCGGACGGTTGTAAGACGGCTCAGCGTAGCAAGATGTGCGAGATTATTCGAAGTCACAAGGGTGACGAGGACGACCTAGTAGAGGAGATCCGTAAGCGATATATTGGTGACAACCCGCCGAGGACACCCACGACATACGGCGGTGCAGACAACGAGGTGCTAGACGCGGACATTTCTGAGTTTGAAGTTGCCGAGACACTGCGCGACTTGAAGACCAAGTCTGCTCCGGGACCGGACGGCGTCACGAACAAGATGCTGCGGAACCTGAGCAACGAAGCCATAACCGGCATCACGAAGTACATCAACGAGTGCTGGAGACAAGGCCAGCTACCACGGCAGTGGAAAACGGCCAAAGTGGTCATGATCCCGAAACCAGGCAAGAAGCCTCAGCTCGACGCTCTGCGCCCAATCTCGCTCACGTCCTGCGTGGGCAAGATAATGGAGCACGTCGTCCTACGGAGAATCAACGACTTCATGGAGAGGAACCAATTGTTCCCTCACACCATGGTTGGATTCCGGCCACACCTGTCTACCCAAGACGTGATGCTGCGGCTCAAGCACCAAATCATAGATGGCGAAAAAAGCTCTCATCTCGACACAAGGGTGATCCTGGGCCTCGACCTTACGAAGGCATTTGACACTATCAGGCATGACGCGGTCCTTGAGAACCTGGAGAAGCTGGGCGTGGGGCGCCGCACGTTCAACTACATTCAAGACTTCCTCAGCGACCGGACGGCGCAAATCTCCATCGGTGGCGTCACGTCCGACGACATCAATCTAGGCGGGCGAGGCACACCTCAGGGCTCGGTCCTGTCGCCATACCTATTCAACGTGGCGATGATTGAGTTGCCTGCGAAGCTCAGCAAGATCGAGGGGCTGCACCACAGTATATACGCAGATGACATCACGCTCTGGATGACCGGCGGCAGAGACGGGTTCATCCAAGACACGCTACAAGAAGCGATACGGACGATTGAGGAGTACGTCACTCCGAGGGGTCTAACTTGCTCTCCGCAAAAGTCGGAGCTCCTCCTCCTCAAACCTGTTCGGTCCCGCCAGTTGCCGTCGGACATCGCGCTCTACTCGCAAGGACTGCGTATCCCGTCGGTGAAGAGCATTCGCATCCTGGGTCTGCGGGTCCAGGCGGATGGCAATAACTATGAGATGATCGAGTCGCTCAAGGCGTCAACTTACCAGATCACCCGGCTTATTTCACGCATCTCGGGTCGTCACTTCGGAATGAAGGAAAAGAATCTTGTACGCCTCGTCCGCGCTTTCGTCGTGAGCCGGCTGGCATACGTCCTTCCCTTCCTGCGGCTCGGGGTGGCGGAGAAAGCCAAACTAGACTGCTTGATTAGGAAGGCATACAAGCGAGCACTTGGCATCCCGGACTCTACGTCAAACGAAAAGCTAGCGGCGCTGGGCCTACACAACACCGTGGAAGAGATCGTCGAGGCGCAACGGAGGTCTCAGCTCGAACGGCTAACGAAGAGCGCGACCGGGCGTCACATCCTCGAAAAACTGGGTATCCGCTACGAAAGACAAACGGGCGAGAAAATCGACGTGCCGAGGCGGGTCCGGGAGAAGCTTGCCATCCCGAACCTGCCGCGTCACATGCACCCCGTGCACCATGTGGAGCGACGAACGGCGAGAGCCAAGGCCCTTCGAAGACTACTAGAGAAGGAAGAGGGCGTCTACTACACGGACGCTGCGAGGTACGACAGGGATGCCATGGCCGCGGCCGTGGTTGACAAGCAAGGGAAGATCGTTGCGAGCTGCAGTGTCCGGACGACAGAACCGGAGGTAGCCGAGGAAGTGGCCATCGCTCTGGCACTCAAGCTGCAAGACGCCAAGATCGTTGTCAGCGATTCACAAATGGCGATTCGCCAATACGCCAAGGGACGGATCTCGCCTGTTACGCTTCGCGTACTGGGTGATCCTGAAAAGACTGCGAAGGTGAAGCTAATCTGGACTCCAGCACACTCGTCGCTCCCCGGCAACGAGGAGGCTCACGACGCGGCCCGAGGTCTCACTCGCCGGGCCGGAGCAACGTCGGACCCCTCCATCGAATCGTTGACGGGGGGCGACAGACTGGTTACGTTCCGAGACATCCTCGATTATTACGCCTGCGAAAGAATGCGCTACCCTCCGGCGCATCCCTCGCTGGACAAAAGACAAGAGGTAGCATGGCGGCGACTACAGACAGGCACCTACCCCAGTCCTGCCCAGCTGAGCCGATGGTATCCGGATCGATACAAGGGAGACTGCCAGCTATGCGGTGCAAGAGCGACGCTCCACCACATTGTTTGGGAATGCAGCCGTATACTAAAAAAGATCCCCAACCAAGAGAGCTGGGAAGCTCTTCTTCTCTGCACCGACCTTAAGGTGCAGGAACAAGTCGTCCGACTGGCCGAGGACGCCGCTGGAGTCCAAGGGATTCTGGCCGTCGCCTAAGGGGTGATTGGGAGGGGACTCCTAGATGGGTCTCCGACCAATCGCTTAGTCTTTCTGGGCGCAATTAAAGGTTGCCTACTACTACTAGAAAACGTCGCTTAAAGGGATACTGAACCAAGGAATTTAGTGTCCATAATAAGTGGCGCACGTTCTTTCCGCGAGCCAGCAGCCGCCGGTGTGCGTGAGCACACGCAACAAAAACGACGTCAAAGACCTTCATTTGCGGTTAAGATGACAGTGAAATGTATGGGCTTCGGGCCAAAGGAGAATAAAGACAAGTTTTTCATTTACACAGTGGTGTCTGGTGTAAAAGGTAAGCGATTAATTGGTCTAACAAGTACGTAGCTTTCACTTGTAGAAATGAAAAGCCTGTCTTTATTCTCCTTTGGTCCGAAGCGCATGCATTTCACTGTCCTCTTAAGCGCGAATGAAGGTCTTTGACGTCATTTTCGTGGCGTGAGCTCGCGCACACCGGCCGCTGCTGGCTCGTGGAAAGAACGTGCGCCACTTATTGTGGACACTAAATTCTTTGGTTCAGTATCCCTTTAACGCCTTGGTCTCTTGCTCCCGTTGCTTTCATGCGGTTTGCCTCGTCGTGCGAGTGACCGAGCGACAGCGCAGCGGGTCTTCGTCGCTTGTCGCGTCCCGTCGCTCGCTAAATTGCTAAATTACACACTAGCAACGGACGACCGCGTACCCAAGCCAGTCAAACCGCGACATCGAAAGTGGCGGATCGACGGTGGCGCTCCCTGGCAAAATTGAACCTGCGGGCTCAGTGAATACCGTCTATTCTTGCAGTTTTGTTTTAAAAGAAGCCGTGAAAGCTACACTTATGCGGTTTGTACGAGTGAGTTGTACGCCCTGGGGGACATTATGTGGTTTGCTAATCTTTGCCATAATTCGGCTGATTTTTTTTAAAATTCACTAATTACCTTTTTATTAGTGAAAATAGACATATGGTTTAAATTAGAAACTTGCTGAGCGTCGTCCAAAACTCGTAAATCAGTAATTTTTAGAAAGACTTTGAGCGCGTGTGAAGCGCAGTAGTGCGCTGAAGTTGCCACTCGTGGAGCAGGTACAAGGCTTGGGCTACATAAGAGACAGAAAAATTGCGCGGGCGCCTTACCGAAACTGCTAGCCCTGTACATGCTCCACGAGTGGTAACTTTAGTGCACTACTAGGCTTCTCACGCGCTGAAAGTCTTTCTGAAAATGACTGATTTAGGGATTTTGGACGACGTTCAGCAAGTTTCTAAATGGAACCATATGTCTATTTTCACTAATTTCAAAATTAAAGGAGCTGTGCAACGATATTCAATATGAATGTTTTTCACTTTACACGAGCTTACTGGCACTAGTGGGACTCAAGGATACTCGCATGCAATGCCACTGGCCAAGAAACTCCTTTGTTGCGGTGTAATTTCAAGGACAAAAGCGATCATTTTCATTCAATCTCTCCCTTGCAAAATTCGATGACGTAACGCGGGGATCGCAGTACACCCGTATGACGATATTTGAATGCGGTTCATAGATTGGACCCGAGCATTGCGTGGGCACTCGATTTAGGCTCGTGATAATTGATAGCTCGAGAAGCATTCGAGTAGTGGCCCGTGTCCAATCGCTGCAACGACGACAATAGCCGAGCCATAACAATGTCTGGAACTCAGCGCGTGTCCTGTGCTTTGCCAACCCCAGCGCGTGGCTATGATCAACATTGGCGGCATATAATCGGCTCCAGATCACGTGGCCGCTTGTTCTGGCTGCGAGTTGAGGGCGTGAACGCTGCTCGTTGTTTTTTAATTTTTTTCTGGGACTTCTAATGCGTCGGGTGAAAAACGAAGGCGTGTTTCATAGGTCATTAACGTCAGGGATCCTTTCTAAGCGGTATTTGCGCAAAGTAAAAAAATTGTTGCATAGCCCCTTTAAGCAGTGAATTTCAAATCATTAGCCGACTTATTGCAAAGATTAGCCACCCACATAATGTCCCCCTAGGCGTATAACTCACTCGCACAAACCAAGTGTAGCTTTCATGGCTTTTTTAAAAATAAATCTACTAGAATAAATAGAAACACCCTGTATATCAAGGTTGCCTTACCTGATTGGGACATATCTTCCCTGATATGGGAGGCAGATATACCCCTATCAAACAGACCCTGATATGGATATATAAAAAATTGGGCAGATCTGGCTTGATAAGGCTTATATAAACTGATTTACTTGATATGGCCAGATCTGCCCAATTTTTTATATAACCATATCTATTTTTTTTTTATATAAGTCCAGATATGCCATTTTCGTAAGGGATGCTTCGCTCCCGCGTTCGGTCGTGGGGACCGGGCGCGTAGGGCGGACTTCCGGTCTGGGGCTGTGGGCGGAAGCAAGCATGCGGGACGTGCATTCCTGTGTTGTTTTGGAAGAAACCAGATGAAAACCTGCCTTCTCCTCAAAACGCCGCGACTGGGGCTGTACCAAAAGAGTCGGGAAAGGCTTAACGGTCAGTCTGCATGTGTTTTCTGGCTGATGGGTACGTCAGAGAACGTTGATAGGTGCCGTGAAAAATAAAAACCAGACGCCGACGGACCACGACTGCTTGTGCAAGGAGCACTTTCGGTTGAATCCGCGGATACTTGTGGTCTTCAGATTTATTTGTTTTGTTGTACGGACCACCTGCGTACTACTACGTTCCGCGAGTCTTCAAGTTTAAACGGCCGGCCGATCGTTCGAACTGTCGTCTGCTCTTTCAAATATTTCTGCTTGTCGTCTGCTCGTTCCAACGACAGCGGCCTGTAGACCAAGGGTTGACCCGGAAATTGCGAGAAGAAGCAAGTGCAGGACTCAAAATACTTTCAAGTTTGAAGGTGGGTTGGGGTAAGTAGGCTTGGTGTAAACAGTAGATACAAGAAGATGTTAATCGTTGTTACCAGCGGCCATCACCGACTTGCTATGCCTGATTCACTTAGTCAGATTCTGCTTGCGATTTTCAGTATCGACGTCAACCATCTCAGCAACGGTCCACGCATTTGCAACCCGAGCGATGTTGCGACTGAAAATAGCAAGTAGAATATTATTATGCAAATGACGCATTAGCGCCCATTATACGGCGTCCACACGGAATGAATCGCCGCATGTCACATTATTCACGCGGTGTTTTGCGCTGTAACGAGCCTCGTTAATTTCCCTGAGGCCGCAAAAGTAATCAGACATTGCCAGGAAGACGTGGAATCAACAATTCCAATTAAAAAAAAGCACGGGGACTCGTACCGACGCCGACAACATCGCCTTCCAATGGTTTGTTTATGGGCGTCGGCGAGCTTCTTGCCCACACTCCATCGCGCATACACGGCGCCGGTGCCGTCCGCTAGGGGTGCTCCGGTTTGTTTGTAACATGAGTTGGTCTATATCGTCTGTTCGATTCGCCTAAACTGGCTGAACTAGTTTAGCAGTGCAGGAACTGGCGCGTTCGATTCAACCGGAAGTTGCACGACCGCTGCACTGACGCGTTTGAGTCAGGGCCACTTCTGAACGAGTTCAGACCCAGTTCCTCAAAATCTTGCACCGGCTCCGGAGTCAGTTCAGCGTCCGTGCAGAAGCAGACGACAAGAGCAGACGACGTGAGCAGACGACACTCCTCGTCAGTCTCTGCTCCCGGTTTCATTTCTGGCTGTGTTCCCAGTCTTACCCAAAATGGTTACTCCGGCGGGTTGTGTCAAGTGACAACACAGATTGAAATACGCTGACGCAGGTAGGTTTTAGAACGTCAAGGAACAAAACCCTTTCCCTGGAGTAGGATCGAGTAAATTTTGAAACACGGACTCTCAAACTAAACCCAAACTCTTTATTTCTCTCCATTTGGAGAGGGGAGACTGAAAAAAGCAACTAAGTTGTTGTTTGACGAGCCTCGGCCTCCCCACAGCAGCGAAAGGATGACTGCATGTATACATAATGTTTTTCACAAACATACTTATAACACAAAAATAAACAACATTAGGTGAAGGAGGTGGAGAAAAGTAATTGATTTAGCCAAGTTTTCCAAATTCCAAGGGCACTTTCTCAAAAACATGGAGCGTACATTTTTTTAGGGTTTCACTCAAAACTTTTACATTCAATTCAGTCAGGCGATTTAAAAAACGATCGGTACTACTGTATATTTAAGCATCTGATTAGCGTAGTTCGTTCCGGAGTGCGGAACTAACCACGTGTCTACAGACAGAGCTTCATAGGCAACCTCTCTCATGCTAAGGTTGGAAATTGACATGAAAATGTTTTCTTTTTGACAAAAAAAGGTAGCTTTAATGCAAGAAAAGTTTATAATAATACTGATTAGGAATCTTTACCATATCCAATCTACTTAATAATGAACTAGTATGGCTATTATACGCAGTATTACATATAATGTGAACAACTTTTTTTGTAGAGTATGTATCAGTTTTATGTTGGTAGCGGTCGTTATCCCCCATACTAAGAAGCAATAATTATATTTTGAGTAAAAGGGGGAATTATAGATAAGAAGAATAACCGAAATTGGGATGATGTGGCGATATTTGTACATAATACCTACAACCATTGATAGTTGTTTACATTTCTGTTGTACAGTCTCGTCCCATGACATGTATTGATTAAATATAATTCCCAGAACTTTTACGCTTTCTACTATGTATATACAGTACGTTCCAAGAGAAAGAATGGACGAATAGAAACAGTATGTATTTTGTGAACTAAATAATACGGCTTTTGTTTTACTGCCATTTATTTTTAAGGAATTTGAATTTGTCAAGGCATTTAACTTTTCCCAAAAAAATATTTGCAGTACTTTATAATCTGATAAGTATCATCCTGAAAATAATATACTGATATCATCAGCGTAAATAATGAGACTTACATTGTTATCAATATTTACGATGTCATTGATATATAGATCAAAAAGAAGTGTTTCCAATATGCTCCCTTGCGGTATGCCGGCAGTCTTCTTTCTAAGATCTGATCGTGTTTTGTTGTTTTTTTGTTTTTTTTTAATTTTAACGCACTGGTATTTATAGCAAAGTTAACTTCTAATCATATCTAGAGAAACGCCACGAAGACCATAAATATGCAGCTTTTGAGTTAACGTGTCATGATTGATCCGGTTAAACGCCTTTGAAAAATCTATGAATACACCGAGCGTTAATAAATTTTTCCAATGTTGCTTGAAATTAATTCCTTTTGTTTTAACAAAGCAAATTCGGTAGAGAAACCCTTCCTAAATCCGTATTAAGTGAGCGTTAAGATAGAAAACTTTTCGCAGAAAATATAAAGCATGTGATGCATTATTTTTTTCTAAAACTTCTGAAAATATCGGTAAAACAGAAATCGTTCTATAATTTTCGAGGTTGTTTTTATCTCCATCTTCATATAGCACAGACACCCTTGCTACCTGCATTTTTTGGGAAAAAGTTCCGTTCTCAAGTGCTACATTAAAAATATCCACATGCCGCCCTTGTTTTATTAACCCATTTACTTTATCCCGCACTACTTCGGATCTCTTGTCATTTCTAAATAAGTTAATGAAATACACGCCTATAGCCTGCCTTAGAGTCTTTGTTAATTGCTTTCCAATTTTCTTAAATGCAACCAAGAGGTTAACATCTTTAGCGAGTACGAATCTGTGATAGAGACGATTTTTCTTATTTATCATTTTTCTTTTATTTCGGCTGTAATCTAGGGTTTACGAGACTTTCAAGGAACCTTATGCAATTCATAAGGAACGCAGCGATCCTTTATTATTTTAAACCTTTCAAGGAAGTAATTAAACGCTCCGTCAGCAAACACGCCAGATAGCACCGCACTCCAGACTTCCGAACTTTTTTGTTGTTCAAAAAGATCGAGGTTTCTAGCGCTTAAATTTCTAAAATAAAGCTGAGCATCACTTTTTGTTTTTGAGCTGTAGTCTACATTAGCGAGCATATATATTGGAATGTGATCACTAATAGTTTACCCAACCACTCCAGCAATTATGTCCGTTTCTGAAGTATTTGTTAAAAATAAATCCAACAGCGCCGTATTTCGGGGTGTTACGCGACTAGGTTGGGAAATAACATCGAAGAATCCGTATGACTGAAATAGAGACAACAATTAAAATTTGTGTAAGGAGAACGCAAGCATGTCAATGTTAAAAGCACCGCCAAAACGGACAGTCAATTTGTTTTCACCAAGAAACTTAAAATGCGCATCGAGGAACTCAAGAGAGGACGAGATATTACCACTTGGCGGGCGATAGACAACAGAAAAAACAGTTTTTGCATGTTGTAAAGTTAGTATTTCATAATCGCTTGTAATACCTGTAAAGTCACTTATAAGTGTGCACTCGAGACCTCTATTTACGTGTACACATACTCCCCCGCTTCGGTATTTTTATACCATGTTTCACTGAGCATAACATCAAAAAGAAAATATAAACCGGCCAAAAATATATTTAAGTCATCAAATTTATTCCGTATTGATTGCACATTTAGGTGAAAGAAAGAAAGTGGCACATCCGGTTGATTCTTGAAAACAATTCTGATTTCACTTCTCAACGAAAGTCTTGTCATTCGTAGCAAAGAAAAAAAAAACTACCAGCAGCGCAAAACTACACAAGTGTTTGCAAGTCATCCACAGTTTTCACTACATGTGCTTGTGCCCCATCCTTTTCCCTTATCAGTACTTTTCCATGCTTGTACCAAACGCATTGCTACCTTCTTGTCCTTTGCCCGTTCGCTCGTTTTCCCAAAAAGATGTTTTATCCTCGCTTGTCAAGTTTTCCAAGATGTGTGCTTTGCTACGAAGTCGCTTTAAGTTCACTCGTTTCTCAAGCCACAGATCTTAGCGTTGCTTGATTTGAAGAGCGAACCAAAATTCCGGGTATCTTATCAGGGAGCGAGGAAAGCCGATGCATGGCCAAGATTTGATCTGCTCTCAAGTCGGGTACTTCCAGTTGCTTTGCTACGTCATTTACCTTAGCCAAAAGGTTTTCCTGTTCGCTCATGGGGATCCCGTGTATTTCAAGCTTTAGTCTGTAACTCGTCCATTCAAGGTCGTGAACTTTTTGTTTCAAACTGTCGATCTCCGCTGTTGGTTCCCTGTTTTCCAAAGGCGTCACCCTTTCCTGTACGTTTTTGTATTACCCCGTCGTGTTCATCCGGTGGCTTTAGCACTGCATCATATTTTGCCGACACGTGCTGAAGTGATTGTTTTATGGCATCCACTGTTTCTTTTAAGTTTAATAGGGTATCTAGTTTAATGGGTTCATGCTGACCAGCATAGCAGCTACATCTAGCTCTTTGCTTTGTTTGCTGCTCTGACTGCCACAAGATTAGACTGTTTTACATGTCTGGTTACGCCAGGTTTTACGAGAAGCAACACGTGACTCTTCCGGGACGCCAGAACAAGTGCCTATATGCTAAGAGTACTGGCACTCTATGCATGTTATTAGCGAGCTCCATTCCGGGAAGACATTACTGCAATTTAGACAGATATCTTTCGAGTCCTCTATCATGTTGGGGCATCTGTCAAGTACCGCAGCACAGCAACAAACAACCGCAAGAATAAAAGCAAGAACAACAGCAGCAGCAGCAGTAGTAGTAGCATATGATAAGGATAAATATCAGTTTGTACAAAGCAAAATAGTACCAACCTGCAATGGCGAAACAGAAGGGTCAGTTTCGCTTACGTCGGAAAAAATGCTCGGGAAGTGCACGTTAAACAGGTCAGCCATTTTCTTACTGCTCGTGACGACAGAACCACTGTGATGAATCTGCTTAATTTCATTTTTATTCTTTGAAAGATACGTCGACGGATGGAATGCGAACGGCGAATCGTATGAAATCTTATGCTACAAATCTTAAAATATGTGCTGGACAATGTTTGAATGTTTCGTAGCCCATTAAAACGTTCGGTCCTGAACAACGATCAGTAGTATAAATAAATAAAATAAATACATTTTTGGTGTAAGTTTATGACGCGTCGCCTATTTCTGTACCTTTTTCCTTTATCTTAACTGCCTTGAAATATTTCATGCAAGAAATGAATAATTCCAAACATCGCACCTTTCACGTTTGGTGACATATTTAGAGCCTTGTATTTTTAGAATTTATAATATATTTGCTTATTAAATAATATACGCCTTATTTAGTATTATATGTCACATAGTATTGGTCTATACTTAATAGTCTATATCTATATATTTATCTATACCTATGTATCTATTTATATCTAGATATATATCTATTGGTCTATATCTATTAGGACTAGGGAAAAGAAATGCATAAGTGACACGTCCTTATCATTATCTACAAATGAGTTTGTTTCTAAAACGTGGGCTGAAAAGATAAAGATGACGAGTTTGTTTTTCTGGCTGCTATATTAACATGTTATTTCCAATAAACTTCAGTTCAGAGTGCACCTTGTTCTGTTTCCCTTCGTCTTACACTCTAAAAAAAAAAGGGTGTAGTCGGGTGCATCAGGCGCACATCCGAAGATGCACCCTCCGTTACCCAGCCAGCGTACTTGTACACCAAGAATGAGCATCCTCCTCTCCCTTAAAAACCTCTAGGCGTATTAGTGCACCGCCACGCTGGCCACGCGCCCTAATCAGCTTCTGCTTGGATTCCCCCTTGGGGGTCACTTTTGGGTTGGGAAGTTTCTTAGGAAGTATGGAGCTGTCCTGTTCACTCGGTATTGACAGTAGAGTAGACGCATGCTTGTTTTAGGCCAATCGGGTCTCCGGGTAGGATCACGTGACTAGTCTCCAAGCTAGAGATAAGACAGAGCACGGCACGTGCCTGAAGACCAAGGCCACGGATAGCATCCACTGGACTATTAACTTTGGGTCGAACTTTCAAGAGAATATAAGTGACGATTCCCTGAAGGTAAGCCTTTGCGAGGGCACCCCCCTTTGGCTTTCAAGGAGCTCCTATTTTCCTACTCCTCTGTTTTTCTTTCTCTCCCTAAGCTGAAAGCGTGGAAGAAGGTGCGCAGTCACCGGACCAATGAGCCGGAGGTTTTTTTATCCCTTGACTCCGCTGTCTGGGCGCGGGTAACGGCAGAAGCGTGATCATGTGGTAAAGGTATCACGGATGACGTAGTAGCTCTTTCCGATCCCGGAATGTTTGCTTCCGGGCATAGTTTCTTGTGTGCTGTGCTGCGATCAGCGGGGCTGCCGTAGATTTCGTCCGCGACAACGTACTCGAGTGTACCAAGGCTTCCAGTGTTTAAAAAGTCCTACGCGTATATCGGCAACACGCGATTTCTTCAAAAAATCTCGAGGAATTCATGTGATGCGTTTAGTGCCATTTAACTTCCTGAGAGTGAGGCACATAAAAAGGACACCACACACATAGACTCTCTAACACAGCTATGGGTTTTATCGTCGTCGTCTTTGTCTTCCCCTCCAGTATTTCAACGACTTTTTTCGCGCGACATTTCAAACTGATGTTGTGCACAAATCTGTTCCGAATCGATTGTCTAAACTAAAGGAAAGAAAGAAGCTAAAAAGGTTGCCGACGGAAGTTCGAGAAGAGTGGTGTTGCCGTTCTATCATGGCGTATCGCATAACATCAAAGCGATGGCCCAAAAGTTTGGAGTTTCAACTGTGTACAGGAATGACATTAGGTTGTCAAGGTTAACACCTTTTATAAAAGAGAAAAACGGGACTCGCCAAATAACCCACAAAGAGATGACAGTCCCATGCAAATCAGGAGTAGTTTATTCGATTCCTATGACTTGCGGTCTCAACTATATTGGGCAGACTGGAAGATGTTTAAACATAAGGCTAAATGAACATAAAAATAATGTAAAAAACAATGCTCCAAACTCAGAGGTCGCAAAGCATATAGATCAATGTAGCGGATGTGTACCAGAATGGAAGAAAAGTACCGTGTTAGAATTTGAAAGAAACGACAAGAAAAGACTTATTCTCGAAACATTACAAATTAATAATTCAAAAAACTGCATAAGCAACGCATCGGTTGTTTTTTCTGATATTGAAAAAAGGTTCCTTGACGTGTGAATTTTGTCTCGCGGTATAAGATGTGTGTGTTCGAACAATGTGCCACGTGCCTGGATCGGTGGATTCTACCAAACTCTACACCGGAGTGTTATAGGACAATGTCTACCATCGGGACATTATTTAATGTTTGCTTTTATTTTATTTTATTTTGGATCAACCGACAATCGATTCGGAACAGATTTGTGCACAACATCAGTTTGAAATGTCGCGCGAAAAAAGTCGTTGAAATACTGGAGGGGAAGACAAAGACGACGACGATAAAACCCATAGCTGTGTTAGAGAGTCTATGTGTGTGGTGTCCTTTTTATGTGCCTCACTCTCAGGAAGTTAAATGGCGTTATACCCGCACCAGCTGGCTGCCACCATCTATACCGTCTCATATGCGTTTAGTGTTCGGTTCGGCAAATTACTGCTTCTGCCACATCGTGTTGAATCTTTACAAACCCCTTTTTTTCGTTTTTGTGTTTCTGTGGTTTTTCTGCGGTGCCCGTGTCGGGATATATCTCGGATTACATATTTGAAGTCCGGTATTTTCATCGTAAGTACGCTGCAACCTACTCCTTTGCAACAATTGACCGTTCCGTTCCGGATTACCTCTAGAATTAGGCAGTGTCTATTTCCTAGCAGCCGGGAAAATAATTTCCCCGAAATTCTATCGGCAGTCGCCTGCCATTAGCTGTCTACAATCATGTGACAATTGCAGGTAGAATACTGGCTTTCTAATTCTCCCGGCGTTTTGTGAAAACACGTTTCTTGGACACCTTTTCGTTGATACACGTTTTGTAGACACGTTTCGTCGACACTAACGTTTCATCGTCACTCGTTACGCGAAATTCACGCTGTAGGGACATATCGTCGCGCGTGTATCTCTGAGGCACCCGCTCACCGACCCAGCCACACCCGTTCACGCCGCTTCGTGGCGACAGTCTGCGGCGGCTCATTACAAAAAACATTCAGCCTTTCCACTTTCGTGAAGAAGGAAGACCAGCGGAGCTGTACTCGATACACTGCCGCAACGCGCACGCGCCCGTTTCCCGCTTCTTCCCGTCCGACACGCCGCCGATCGTGGATATACGTCTCCGGCGAACCAGAGTCGGTCGCACCAGAGACGGCTCTGGGTCGCACACGGCGCACCTGACGCCAAACGGGTAATCCACGAACTCCCTCCGGAACCTCGCCGTCGCGCCCGGGAACTGTTCAACCGGCGTGGAGTGCAGTCGTCGCCGGGCCTCGCGCCTGCGCTTGGCCTCCGTGGCACGATCGTCGTCCGTGGCGTTGGCCCGCCGGCACCCTTTACATCGCTGGTTCTGTTCTCGGCGGAGGCTTTCCACGCGAGCGATGAGCTCTTCTTTGGCAAGAAAGTCTGAAGCGCTCGACGCAGTGGAAGTCGAGGTGACAGCGGCTTTGCGGCGGTTACGGACCCATTCGCGCTGCTGCGTACGTCGACGCTCCTTCCGCAGCCAGTCTTCTTTCCCCGAAAGGGCACGCGGCCGACCCACCCAAGTCCAAGCCGAAACTGATAAGAGCGTGGGAAACAGCGCGCAAAACAGACGAGGACGAAGAAACACACGTGACAAGCGCTGCGCTCGTTACGTGTGCTTCTTTGTCGTCGTCTGTTTTTCGCGGTGTTTCCTACGATGAATTTCCACCAACGCGCCCAACTATCCATTCTTCTATGATAGCTGGAAAGGTGGCCGCCATCTACGAGCGACGGCGGCAACCAGACCGGTTGTGTGCTTGCCGCCGTCACTTATAGATGGCGGTAGCTGTCCGGGTAGGTTTGTGTCGACAGGCGTTTGATACCGGACACGATCCTGGGGAACCTAGCCTTTAACAGCTCCGCTGTAAAATGCTAACCCACCTATCCCACCGGTACACGTCACTTCGCGGATACAGCCTGGTGCGACTCATTACAAGAAAGAAAAAAAAGAGAAGCCAATATAGGAACGCTTATCTCAGCTGTCTATGAAACATCGGGTGTCGATAAAACGTCGTTCGATGAAGTGATTGTACCACCAATGAGTGGCTACTGCCGGTGGAATTTCGAGGAAATAATTCTGCCGGCTATTGGGAGAATATACACTACCTAAGACTCACCCCGGTTCTTGTTTGCTTAGTAATCGTCTCAGTTGTGTAACAGCTTCTTTGTACCTCTTCACATATCACGGATTGCTTCCAAGTTTGTACTTGTTTACGGAATAGGCTGTCCAATAAACTTCTAGGAGATTTGAAAACAATCCCGTGTGTCCGTTTACCTGCCTTTTTGCAATCACCGGGGCGCATACATTTTAAGGGTTTCCTTGATGTCTCTAATAGGTTTATGAAGTTAGTTATGAAGCGGGTGCATAAAGTAGTGTGACGGTGCGACTTTGAATCGGGTGCATCTGTGTTCCCTTCGAATTTAGTGGGTGTAGAAAGAGGTGTAACAGCACACCATTCGACGGGGTGCTCATGTGTTTCCTTTGAGGGCAGTAGGTGTAGAAAGGGGAGTAATGGTACACTATTGAGCGGGGTTCATCTGTGTTCCCTTTGAGTGAGGCGGGTTTATGAAGCGGTGCAATGGTACACTTTCGGATGGGGTGCATCTGTGTCCCTTTTCGTTTCTTTGGGTGTAGAAAGAGGTGTAGCCGTACACCATTGAATGAAGTGCACCTGTGTTCAATGCGAGTGAGATTTGTGTAGAGAAAGGTTTATATGTGCACCACATCAACGGGTGTACGCATACTCCCATCTTTGGGGTGTACAAATATTCCCCAAAAGAGTGTAATATATGTGACAAGCACTTACGCCCCCTATGGGTGTACCCCACTACACTCTTTTTTTTAGAGTGTAGTTCCTGTATTTTTGGCAGACATGGGTAAATTACTTACAAAATGTAATTTAATTACAATTACAATTACTTTGCTACAAACATAGTGTAATTACAATAGCAATTATTACAACGTAAAAGTAATTACTTGCAATTACAAATTACTTTTTAAAAACTAATGCAGTCACTTTACAATTACTTATTTCTGAGAGCGACCCGATCGACTTGGGCCATATAACTTTAAACGAGTTGTATAGAATGCAACGTATTTGTTCATTCCTTGCCCCAATGTTTGAGGAGGCTTAAGCATCGCTGCATAAATGCCACGTATTGTACTTTCCTTTTATGAATTTAGTTATATTCATGATAGAACTTGACAGTTTGGGCAATGAAGTACTACATACTTATATTTTTAATAAATAATATTACATTAGTTAATATGCTGGAAGACGCCAGATCGCTAAAGAAAAAATTGGATGACAGACTTTTGTTAACCAGGCTAATAAAAGTGCGACAATTAGTCATATATGAATATTTTTACAAGTGTTAATATCAAGCTAAAATCCCCACGCGCTAGTACGACCTCATTCACAAACAAACGTCATAGTATTGTAAATATTTACAAAGAGTTGAAACTATAATGGCTCAGAAATACATAAGAACCGAATCGAGGCTCCCGGATCATTGGTGACAATATACACAGGTGCGAGGTCAGTCGCCAAAATGCTTATGCAAACAATATTCGAAGTAAAACCAACTGGATATAAACTCGAAAATAATACAAACATACAAATATGCGACAGTACTGGAAGAGGGACGTAAAAAACTGGCACAAAAGAAATAAAAATAACTTCATAGACAATTAAAAATTCCCAACCTCGGCTGAAAGCTGAAGCTCAATTTTTTTTTTTTTTTTCAATATTTTGGCATGTTTACGCTATTGTTTTCTGCTCGCACCGCAGACGGCGCTATGCGGCGCCGTTGAGGTAGGCTCCAAAGAGGATTGTCTCTCAGCCCGCAGTGTAAGCAACAAAACATTAAACATTGCGACGCTATTTTTGTTGTACGTGTGTGTGAGTGCGTGTCTTTGTGCGAGTGTTTCAGAGGCTTTCAGAGAGGTTCTGTCGGCGCCGCAGTTTTGCAAAAGTAATTGTAATTGTGCCTGAAATTTTGCAATTACTGACGCTAGAAAGTAATTAAATTACAATTGCAATTCCTTTTAGCCGAAAGTAATTGATTCCAATTACAAATTACCAAGAAAAGTAATTCAACTGCCGTAATTGAATTACTACCCAAGTATGATTTTCGGCGCTGTTTTTTCCTTTCCTCTGTTTACATTTCTGTGTGATGGGCCAACATGAGTCATTTGCTTGTGTTTATTTTGTTTGTAGCAGATGTTTGTTTGCAGCAGCTCTTGTAGCAATTAAAGGTAGCACATACTAAGCTTCAGAGAGAGAGAGAGAGAGAGAGTTGTCGGCTTGTCATCGGAGAGTTTTAGTAGATCGTTCAGATACTTCCGAAACCCGATAACGATACGATGCATGTGCAAAGGCGACGGCGGAGTATCGGGTATCCTTTTCGAAGCCATCGGGGCGATCTACTAAAACTCTCTTTTTCCAACGTGCGCGGCCCGTTCAGCCCGATGCCCAACAGCAGTTTCGGCGGCTGCTTCCGTAAAGCGCTGGAACCGCAATGTCCGCGACGCTTCGATCCACGTGTATGGATTCGATTTCGGGTTGCCTTCCTTTTCCTTTGTCGCAGTTCGTTCGTGCACGTTTTTCGCGACGGCCAGCAGAAATTCAACGATCGTCTCTTTTCCTTGTCTGCGGCTTTCTCTTTTTTTTTTTTTTGTAGCTGCTTTAGTTTTGGTCGAAAGATTCCATCGTGATTCACACGAGCGTTCGTTTCATATTTGAATTCATACCAAAGTCAAGAGGTCAGCACATTCCACAGAAAACATGGAACGAAATGCAGAAATATCAATGTATTCACATGGCGTGGGGCCGGAATGAAAGCACTCGCGAGGGTATGGTTAGAGACACTCACATTTTGTCAAATTTAACTTTTCTACTTAGAGAAAGAAAAAGAAACAGGATTATATACTTCTAAGATTAACATTTTCAATGGGCCAAACCTTCGGCACCTGGGGTGCTATGTTGCGCTTTTTGGACTCCCAGAAGACTAGGAAGAAGGAAGTGACGTCAACGACTAGAGCAAACGCAGATTGGATTTTGACAGAAGAAAACAAAATCAACATCCAATCTGCATGTGCTGCGTTGTTGACGTCACTTCCTTCTCCCTAGTCTCCTGGGAGTCCAAAAAGCGCAACATATCCCCTGTTAAGAATGGAACCTTCGGCAACCTTCTTCCGAGTTTCAACGCTGCGGAAACGAGTCACGATCTGTTCAGGACTGTCGCCCACCTGTCGGAGCCTGCCCAAAACGAGTCTCAACGCGTCCGTGACGTCAACGGGACGTGTGTGTGTGTGCGTGTGGGTTCGTGCGCTCCGGAAGGGGAGAGAGGCATGGCCTAACTGCGGAGAACCATGGCTACGACGCACTTCTGGCTACGACGCGGCGGACTTCGCTGCAACGCACTTGGCGGCGGTTTGCTACTCGCACCTGCTGCCCTGGCGGGGAGTGAGGGAGAAAACGGACCCTATATAAGGCGGAGCGTGAGGCTGCTCCGTTGTTCTCTCGGATTTGACGACTGTATCGCAACCATGTAATTAAACCGTTCGTTACGTAACCAATTCTCCCACCTCCACTGGACCCCTGGGTTCTTCACTTCGGGGAATGGACGTCGTCAAAGGCCAGGAAGCCTCCGGACGTGCGGCTTAAACCCCGCCTCGAACACCCCCCAGCAACGCTCAAACGGAGTACAAAAAGGACCGACGTCGGGTATCGCGTGTTCCGTTCTTTCTTTGGGAAGTAAGAAAACATAAAATAATAATAATAATAATAATAACTTTATTCTTCACCACAGATACATGTGGTGAATGGGAGGCCAGAGAAAAAGCTGCATGAACGCAGCTTGACGAAGCTCCGGACCCCCCATTCAGCAGCTACGACACGACACATAACGTATTTACAATGAACATTTCATTTTTTTGTGCATTTATATATGAACATAAATAACATATGCATGATCAAGATTTAAAAAAAAACAATTCGAGGATATTATTTTTCGAAAGCTGAATAACATCTATATTCCGAATAAAATAATCATTTAATAACATAGGTAGCGTGTAGCTTATTTTCTGCTTACCATAATTGGTTCTGCATTTCGGAATCTGCCAAGGCTGGCGATGTCTGGATGAGTAATAGTAACTTTTTTCTTTTAGATCAGCGAGTTCAAAGATTATATTGTTACGTCCACTTGCCGCATACTTATACGTGATTGTTAATCGATAATCATGCATTTTATGTATGTTAAGAATTTTGTAGATTTTGAACAATGGTTGTGTTGGATGTATGTAAGGAACATTTGCAATTATTCTTACGACCTTTTTCTGGAGTAAATGTATTGCATTTAAATTTGACATGGATGTATTGCCCCAGACTAAGTTACAATAGCACAAATGGAATAGAATAACGAATTTATTGCGAAAGTGTTGGCAACTTGGCTTGCTTGGGGAAAGGAACGTATGGGGAATTAAGTCCGTCACACAAATGAGGCTTCAAATGCGAAGCTTCACAGTGCGAGCAAGGTTTTCTCTTGGTCCCGTGCTGGATTCATCCACTCATCCACTCCCGGGGGTGAGGTGTTCTTGTCTCGCATTTTTGAGTCCTTCACACTTCCAGATGAGATGTTTGATGGTAGGGGCTTGATCAGAGGAGCAGCTGCTGGGACGTGTGATCGGTGGAGATTCTTCTTGTCTGTACATTTGATTGTAACGCCACTTCCCCACCTTGTCTTCTGCAATGGCGAAGCCCCTCCGTGCTTAAGAGACAAGCGCTTCCCAACCAGCTCAGAGTTGGCCAAGCATTGGCCATGGCTGGCGATGGTCCTTTGGCCCAGTGGCCAGAGAGTGGCCAGAGATTGGCCGATGACTGGCCTTTCTCTGACCATTGGCCAATGGCCATCAGCCATCGGCCAAGCATTGGCCGATGAATGGCCACTCTTTTGCCACTGGCCACAAGACCATACCCAGCCATTGGCCATTGCTTGGCCAAAATCTGTGCTGCTTGGGTTGGGCCCCTCCAATGGCGTAGCCAGGGGGGAGGCTTTTAGGGCTTCAGTTCCTCCCGAAATCCAGTCGACCCTATGATATACACATGCATATTGCGTGTATATTCATATACACACATGCATTTTGTGTATCCGCGCCCCAAGTCATGGACATACCAGCCACCTCAGCCCCTCCCCCAACAAAATGTCTGGCTACGTCTCTGGGCCCCTCGGGGTAGTCCTCTGGTTAGCGGCTTATCTCGAGGGGGGTTAAAATAATATAGGAGGACGCTTAAAAAAAGTGGAACGCAATAGGTAAACATATAAACCCCCGCTCGTTCCAACCGTGCAAGCGTGTCTGCGTGGTCTGGAGAAAGAAGAAGAAGGCGTTTCCAACGGACGCGTTTTCGTGTTCTCCGCCGGAAATCAACAATCGGCCTCAGGCGGAGCAAACCCTTCTTCTCCTGATTCATATGCTGACAACGACTTGCAAAAGATGCACCCGAGGACAACGCTGCGGCCACGCCTGCTTCCCCAGGACAAGGACAAGCTCAGGCGACAAGCCAAGATGAGTGTCGAATCCTACTCCTACGGTTTCCCCCCGGGAGTTTGTGCATCAGTTCTGTTTTTCTTCATGCCGACATGTCGGGCAGGCCCAACTGTGCAAGTGATTTTCACGCCGGACTCAGAGGCGCCATCGATCTCCGTGAATTGTCCTAATTATTCAAAGTTTACGATCTTGGTTCAGTGTCGTTTGTTAATCAAACGTCTTTGATATCTATGAGGCTACTAAACAAAGGTAACCATTCGGGAACTTTTTGAATGTCATAAACACTTTTGATAAGGGTTACAAGGTCAATCAAATGTGAGCGTAGAGTCTTTGGGTGCAAATTCTCATTTCTATTGCCAGGAAAAGAGATTTCCACATGATGTATTGTACCACGAGGATAGCCTCGTGGTGCGGGAATAAAACACGACGACGAGTCAGTCGTTCCTATCTCATCTTGGCGTACAGTCCATCATTCGTAGGCGCTCGTAATAGAACGATACATGGTGTCAGAAGTGATCTTCAGTCTCCACGTACCATGACTGATCTTCCGCCACCAGAACCGCTGCGGCTAGGAGAGCATGCTGCAGAGAATTGGAAAAAATTCAAGCAGCGGATGGAACTCTTCCTTTTGGCTACAGAGCCGAAGGAACGTCGCAACCTGCAACAGAAAGCCGCTATCTTTCTGCACGTCGCAGGGCAAGAAGCCATTGAGGTATTTAACACGTTTGGTTTGTCAGCTGAAGAAGCCCAAAATTAAGATGTTCTGGTACGGAGGTTCGAAGCCTACTGCCTTCCGAGATCCAATGAGACGTTCGAACGCTACATGTTCCGGACCAGGCGACAAGAGGAAGGAGAAGCTTTCGAACATTTCTACCGCGATATTCAGCTGAAAGCAGCGACCTGTGGATTCGGCGACCTAAAGGCTTCCATGCTACGAGACCAGATCGTGTATGGAACGTCAAGTAAGAAGATTCGAGAGAAACTCCTGCGGAAAAAAGATCTGACTTTAGAAATAGCGGTTGAATGCTGCAAGGCCGAAGAAACAGTCAATGTTCACAACAAAACATGGGATGACGCGGCAGTTAAAGGGTCGATTGAAGCAGCGGCCAAGGTGGAAATCGTCAAGACAGCCAAGCAGCAGCAGAGAGACAAGTGGAGATGTCGCTTCTGCAACCAAGCTCACGCTCCAAGGCAATGTCCAGCCTACAGAAAGACATGCTCAAAATGCAGGAAGAAAAATTATTTTGCAGTATGTTGCAAGACTAAGCAGGCTGGCGTACATGACGTTGAAGACACCAGTGAGGCAAGCAGCGATTTTGATGTGCTTGAAATTTTGTCAACCAGCAGCGTGCAATCGGTAGGCAACCGTGACTGGACCATTACAACTACGATAGAAGGGAAGCAGGTAGAGCTTAAAGTGGACACCGGTGCACAGGCCAACCTGCTTCCACGCACATTGTTTATGAAGACCAAACAAGCAGCGGCCTCAACCCATGACTGCAACTCTGCACAGCTACGGAGGTGGCATCATACAACATCTGGGAAAAGTCCGGCTGTCGGTATCTGTCGGCAGAAAACAAGGTTTCCTGGATTTCTTTATTGTAAAGAAGGGCAGGCAAGCCATCATGGGCCTGAAAGCATGCGAGCACTTTGGCCTCGTCAACCGGGTCAACACTGTGGAGCGCGAGAACCAGCAGCGCCAACAAGTAGAGCGCGAGTTTCCGGGTCTCTTCCGTGGTCTCGGTTGCACAAAGAGAGCCTACAAGATGGTTCTTCGCGACAACTCCACACCGGTGATACAGCCAGCACGCCGGGTGGCGCACGCGCTACGTGCGCCTCTGAAGGCAGAGCTCGACCGAATGGAGACAGCAGGTGTCATCGCGAAGGCACCAGAACCGTCCGACTGGGTGAGCCCCTTGGTTATTGTACGAAAAAGAAACAAACGCTTAAGATTATGCATGGATCCCCGTCACGTGAGCAAAGCACTCAAGCGAGAGCATTTTCAGCTGCCTCGGAGAGAGGAAATTGAAGCAGACTTGGCACATGCCGCATATTTTAGCCGGCTCGACGCCAACAGCGGTTTCCATCAAATACCGTTGGATGACAGTACATCTCGGATATGCACCTTCAGCACTCCTTTCGGTCGCTACAGGTTTCTCAGACTGCCCTTTGGAATCGCTTCAGCTCCCGAGGTGTTTCAGCGCACTATGAGTTACCTTTTAGATGGACTTCCAGGTGTGCGGGTGTATATTGATGATGTCCTGATTTGGGGCGAAACGCGGGAAGAACATGACCAACGCTTGCGTGCCGTGCTTCATGCTCTACAAACAGAAGGGTTAACTCTTAACTTGGAGAAGTGCATCTTCGGGGTCACAGAAATTACCTACTTAGAGATAAAATAAGCGCAGCTGGCATTGAGCCAAATCCAGAACTTGTGAAATGTGTTGCAGCCCTACCAACTCCAACGAGTAAGAAAGAGGTTCAGCAGTTGCTAGGAGCTGTAAACTACTTTGGAAAGTACTTGCCAAACTTGTCAACACAGACAGAGTCGTTGCGTCAACTTATTCGACAAGACACTATTTTTGAATGGCAGAAGGTTCATGAAACTGAGTGGCAACAACTGCGAAAATTGCTCACTGAAGCACCGGTCCTGGCAATTTTCGATCCCTCTCGACCCACCAAAGTCTCAACAGATGCCTCTGCATTTGCTCTCGGTGCTGCCTTGTTCCAGCATGATGGAAACGATTGGAAAGTGGTGGCGTACTCATCACGAATACTCACAGACACAGAGCGTAGATATGCTCAGATCGAAAAGGAGGCTCTGGGAATTGTATTTGGGTGCGAAAGATTTACCGAATTCATACTCGGAAGAAAAATATTCATTGAAACTGACCATCAGCCCTTGATCGCTCTTGCAAAGAAAAACTTAGGCGACCTGCCACCAAGGTTGCAAAGACTATTTCTTCGTTTGCTTAAGTTGGAATTTGATTTACAGTTCGTCCCTGGAAAGAAGCTGGTGATCGCGGACACACTCTCCCGAATCTCCGGTAATTCCCAAGCAGAAGACGACACGACCGACGTCGAAATACATGCTAATGCAGTGTTTTCAACACTGGTAGGCAGCCGGACCCCGGGCAGCCTGCAGGCAGCCACAGCAAGCGATCCCGTTCTGCAGGAGGCCTGTTTAGAAGCTGGAACTCCAATTCTGGGTGAGCTGAAGTCCGTTATGACAGAGCTTTCGGTCATCAATGGAGTCTTGTTGAAAGGGAACAAAGTTGGAATACCAGCAGCAATGCGCAAAGAAATACTTAAAAGAATACACCAGGGTCACCTAGGCATCAACAAATGTAAATCAAGAGCAAGGAACTTAGTCTACTGGCCAGGTATGAATGCGGATATTACTGCATTAGTCAGAAAATGCGAGACATGCCAAATTTTCACATACAGACGTCAGAATGAGCCTTTGCATACACGTGAGGTGCCTGATCATCCTTGGGCTAGGATTGGGGCAGACTTGTTCGAACTTGGTCGTAAACGTTACCTAGTGGTGTATGACGCGTACTCCCCCGAAGTGGAGGAGCTTCATGACACAACTGCTAATGGTGTGATCTCCACACTTTCGCAAATATTTGCACGTCATGGAATACCATTGGAAGTTTGCACAGACGGAGGTCCACAGTTTTCTGCAAAAGAATTCAAAGAATTCTCAACGCGGTATGATTTTATTCATACAGTGTCAAGCCCTGGGTATCCCCGCTCCAATGGCCTAGCGGAGAAAGGCGTCCAGGTGGTCAAGCGGCTACTCCGCAAAGCACAATCAACAAAAGAGGACTTCTGGCTCGGCTTGCTCAGCTACCGTACGGCTCCGCTGGAAGGCGGTCGCTCTCCATCGGAGCTTTTGATTGGTCGTGGTGTTCGAACCCTGGTTCCAGACTTTTCTTCGGATCCAGCACCACCTGTTCAAAAGCACACCCAGAACCTCAAAAAAGGACGACATCTAGAGCCGCTGCAGCCAGGAGACACCGTCCGTATCCTAAACGATGGAAAATGGGCTACGAAAGCAACCGTAGAGTCCTACGTCGCTCCTAGATCGTACAGCGTCGTCACAGAAGATGGCAGGAAGTTCCGTCGCAACAGGCAACATCTCCTGAAAGTTGACGAAGAATATGATTCAAGGACAACAGAAGAAAACGACGACTCGGAATCTGAAGACGATGGGAGACCGGAGTCGCCTGGACCAGACTGTACAGATGAAGAAACAGAGGGCCAGGAAGCACCGCAAGCTCAGAGGCAGCAGGGGCCCTCATCACGCCGATCTGGCAGAGGCGGACAGCCTCCACGGAGACTAAGTTATAATGAGTCGTTCCAGCAAATGCGGTAGTTTTTTTTTTTTTCTTTCTTTTTCTGCTCTTTTTTTTTTCTTTCTCTCTTTGGTTCCTGTGTTTTTATTACCTAGTGTGTTTGTGTTATTTTAATTTTACTTTTTTTTTAATGCAGAGAAAAGAGGATGTACCACGAGGATAGCCTCGTGGTGCAGGAATAAAAGACGACGACGAGTCAGTCGTTCCTATCTCATCTTGGCGTACAGTCCATCATCCGCAGGCGCTCGTAATAGAACGATACAATGTATAACGCTACAAGCATCGCAAGATCAAAATGAAAAGTATATTTAGGTGACACAGGAATAAAACGAACCGTGCAAGTTCTAATGTCAATGTCTTTAGTGTGTGCGGCAAAACGTCCCAATAGAAAAGTGCATCCCAGCAGTGAATAAATCTTGAACTGTTTCAGTCATTTTACATAATGTACAATTTGGTGACCACACCCCGCAGGGGGTGCCTACACTTTAAGTGTTAGGTGCTTGGTGAGTGGCGTCACCACGGACCCCAGCCACGTGGGCCCCCGTACCCACACGCAGGGGGCATCGGTTTTAGTACGTGCTTGGTGAGTGGCGTCACTACAAACCCTGAAGCATGTGGGTTGGCCCACACACGCCCGGCTGTGCGTGGCTTAACCCGTGTGAGGGGAAAGGGGACCCTGGTGGTTGAGCTGAGCCCGAGGTACGTTTGGACCCTTCGAACCCCCCGGGCGAGGCAACATACTGCTTCGGCCCCCGCTTCTCGTAGACGGGGGTCTTGGCTTGGCCCGACCAGGATGATTCCGTCAGTCGCCTTTCTCCACCTCTCCTCTCTCACCTTTTTTCTCCTTCTCCTCTTCCTTCTTATTTCACCTTCTTTGGCGGCAAGGGCTAACCCTGGGTGGGGACAGATATTCTCGCCCAGATCCACACTTGGTTATAGTTTCTCGGCAGCACTGTTAGAGTAACGTCTCCAGCAACGGCCTTCTTGCTATGGTGCGTTACCTATTGCTGAGATCGGGTCCGGCTCGAAACGGACGAGCAACTCGAACAACTCGGAGCCGTTTGAAGCGGCAGCAGCCAATCAGGGACGCGATATTTTCACGTGACACTCCCGTGGTGGTGATGATGACAGCTAAAGACTTGGTTCTGGTTTGAAATCGATTGTTTTTGGAAATAAACTTTTTCAGAAAGATGAGTTAGTATTCTTTACGCCATTTAAAGATATAAAAAGACGTTTTTAGCGCGTAGCTGGGTGTCTAATTAGTGCAAGAAAATTCAAAGTGAATGATGATGATAGCAAGTCGGAGCAATTCGGTTGCTGCGTGTGAACGCGGACGGCCCGTGTTGCTGGTGTTGCGACGTCAAGTTGCTGGGCGAAATTGCTCCGTCTGAAGCGGGCCTAACCCCTTGTTGGGCTCGGTGGTGGGCGGTGCACTCCATATTCTGAACACTCTTCGCCCTCTTACGCTTCCAAACCTCGTTCAGAGCAAGCCTTTAAAAGGCACTGCCTTGAACAAGAAACCATTGACAAAGATCCCGAGGTAGAATCCTTTACAAAGTTTTTTTTTTTTTTTTTCATTCTCTTGATGAGCAGAAATGAATTGCGATGTCACCTTTCGTTGTAGCCAAAGTTCTAGAACGCAAAAAAAAAAAATGCACCTTAGAAATCTCCTTGCGGAGGTAAAAAAAAGTGAAGCGCTCCTCAACCTGACCACCATTGTTGACTTGAAGATGTCGGTGAGTCCTCACCACACACTCGTCCTCAGAAAGGACGAGTGTGCGAGTCGTCCTCAGAGAGGAATCCTCTCTGAGGACGACTTTTTGCACACAAGTGAAGAACTCCTTGAGGGAGTCAAGAGTTCCGGCATTGTCGCTGTTAAACGCATTGTGTTTTGAAAAAATGGTAAACAAATTCTTTTAAAGCATGTTATTTTGACTTTTCAAAAACACACACTCCCAGAGTGTGTGTTTTTGGCATTGTTGCTGTTAAACGCATTGTGTTTTGGAAAAATGGTAAACAAATTCTTTTAAAGCATGTTATTTTGACTTTTCAAAAACACACACTCCCAGAGACCGTCAAGGCAGGATACCTGAACTGCCGCATCCGCCCTTATGCCCCCAACCCCCAGCGGTACTTCCGTTGACAATGTTTTGTTCACGGAGAACGCAGCTGCCGAGAAAAAGAGACGTATGCAAAGTGTGGCAGTCAAGGCAATGTTTCCGACATTTGTAAGGAGGCTCTGGCCCACTGCGTTAGTTGCGGTTAACCATATTCCGCTCTTAATGGTACCTGTCCCTCCTGGAGACAAGAAAAGATAACTTCACAATTAAAGCGAAGGAGAACATGTCGTATTCAAATGCCAAGAAGCGATTCTTCTTAGTGTCGAAGGGGAGTTTTGCCCACGTGGTGCACAGGGGCCCTGCACCACGCTCAGAGTCGGGGGCCACCCAGGTCTCTCCCGAGTTTTCGGCGGCCGACCTCAGGGCCCCAGCTCCCCGACAGGGGCAGCAGCAGCTTCCTCCAGACCCTGGTACTGGTAGTAACACGCATGCTGCTCCATCCAAGACAGGCCAGCAGCAGCCGCGCGTTCCCCCTCTCCTATCGCACGCCCGCTCTTTACCCGGGCGAAAGTGTCCTCCTCTCCCACTGGGTCTGCGCCGCGCGCGCGCCTCCGCCGATTCTGTCACAAGTAACGCCATCTCGTGGTCCAGTGGCGAATCGTGGGTTTTGGTACCTTTCGGGTCGCCGACGTGTTTCCGCTCAAGGACTGAACGATGAGACAGATAAGGCTTTCGCCTTAATAAAGACAAAAAAAAAAAAGTGTGCGCGGTTTAGTCGGTGGTATGTCTTGCTCGCAACCAGAGGGTTGTGGATTCGAATCCCGCCTCCGCCGAAAATTCTTCATTTTTTTTTTCTTTAAGGCAAACGAATTACTTTATAAAGGGAAATTATATGAGGCTTGCGGCGACCTTTAGTTTGCATTACATGTCACGTTTTATTTACTTTCATTCCCCGCGTGACGTCGTGTCACGTGAGCGTTGTTTGAAACTCTCGCGCGAGGCAATGTATCTGTGACGTCATGAACCTATCGACCAATCAGGATTTTTCCGTTCCACCGCGCCGGCTTTTCTGCGGCACGAGCTCCTAAACGCCATCGTGTTAAAAAAGACGTGTTCTTAGTCCACGATGCTGAAGAGTCCGAACGCAACGGGCGTTACCATGATGCGGCCAAAGAAGCATCACTAAAAACGCCACATCACCGCGAGAAAAAGGTTACGGTTACGAGACAAAAAAGTCCGCGACCAGGGCCCAGATATACACGTTTGCAAGTCCGGCTTCTGGGCACTGCCATCTTGCTGGGCTGGGGTGCGCTTGGACGCGTCATAATCCGATTACGAAGCCTTGCTAAGGCGTCGTAATCGGATTATTGCCGCGCCCAAGAGCGCACCCCACTGAGAAAGATGGCGGCGTCCTGACACCGAATACCAAGCCCCCCCCCCCCCCCCCCCCCAAAAAAAAAAAAAAAAATATATATATATATATATTATATATATTTATTTTTTAGGCAGTTCAATATGGTGTAAGAGGCAATATTTTGCTACAATGTTACGTAATTTTTATGAAAGCAAAAATTAATAGCTGCGACATGTAGACAGAGGAAAGGGGAGAAATGTAGCGGATGAGACAGTTGCCAGAAACCACGTAACTACACCCAACTGCAATTTTTTCCGTTTTTTTTTTTTTTTTTTTTTTTTTTGTGCTAAGCAGGCAAGAGTGTTGCGGGCATCGTTTGTCGTGCGATAGTTTTGGAATTATATTCGTTCCGCTCGCAGTTCTGCGCTTCAAGATCCCTTAAAACATGGCTCGTACTGACATCACATCATCTATTTCGCACTACCGCGGAAGAGATTGAGGGGGAAGCTGCTTTTGTATGAATTTTGAGTGACGAAATAATCTTCTATAATCTTCTAGAGGGAGAATAGCGACGTTTGGACACATCTGGGACACACAAAAGAAAGTTCCGAAGAGAGGGGAGTTCCTCCTTCCCCTCGTCTCTGGTGGTGACCGGAGAGCTGACGGAATGACGTCATGTGCAAAGCATGCATAAAAGTTGAAAATGAGTAGTGAATGGCTCGTGTTCGACACCAAGTGTTTTAACATTGTAATGTTCAAGCACACGGGGGGGAACTCCTTGTTCACAGTAATGCAGCCAGTCGGCTGTAGATCAGAAAGTTTGCAGCCAATCTCCCTGCAGCCGCACTCCGCAGGCTCGATGTCGGGTGGCACCACGCATTGCCTGCATACGCAATTGTGAAGCAATTGTATATTAAACACCAAGCACACACTTTGTGCTCCACGTTTGTGCATTTTTCGAACTCTTACCAATTCGCGTTCGTAAGATGAGCGATGTCTTCAGCCAGGGGAAGTAGCGACGACTCGGCGACGTCTTCGTGCGAATCTGCTTGGTGGTCGAGCATGTTGTACAGAATAAAAGCCTAATTGTTTTGATCGGTAAAAAATTCTTCTGAAGCTAGGCACATTAGCCAGTAGCGCGAACGACAGTTCTCAAGTAGATGCCCCACGCCCGTCGTCCGCCGCCATCGCTTCCGCTTCGTCCAGCCGTCCAGCCCGCGACTCCGCGATTCCCGCAATACGACGCCATGTTGAGAATTACACCGTACATGTACTTCTCGTACTCTGCGCAACTTTTCTTTTCAATCGACGTATTTGCAGCTTCTTAAAAGCCACAAAAAATGGGTTTCATATTTTTTCTACTCTTAATATTAAGTGTGCCTTCTATGACCCACGACTGATTATACTTGGTGCGTGTGTCTGAATGGCACGTGACTACGGAAAAGAGAGTGAGCGCGGCCAGTTCTCTATCGGTGAATCTCAAGAGGAAAAAACCGAATTTTGAGCCGCAAATTCTGTTTTGCGTAGCTGGGCTCTCATATGTCATGTAAACATAAGAACCCTGGCGAGCATAAATACCCTGTCAGTGTCCCTTTAAAACTTTCCAAAAAATAAAACCTGCGCGCCTTCTTCATGACGTCACTGAGCGGAAAAGCGACTGTCGACTGGGCGCTGGGCTTTGCTGTGCCACAGCCCCATAGCCTCGGTTGTGCCCACGCACTGGCGGGGTGGCCTGTACCTTCAATTGGGAATACTGCGCGAATGTCATTTACTCGTGAGTGAGGACGACGTAATTAATCGAACTACAGCCTTTATAACTATAATACAAAACTCTGGCTCTTAGGGTTTACTATTAAGATACGACCAAAAACGGTCATGGGAAATATTAGCGACTACACCCTTTCCACAATTACTTTACTTGATCTCCGTTACGAAACCAAAGCGCTGCTCTACAATCCCAAATATTTTAACTTGAAACATATTTTTGATGTCCATGCATACCAGACCACTAGAAAATATGGGCAATAATTTTTTATGTCTAGCACCTTCCAGGTGATTCTATGAAAGAGAAAATCAAAGCAACAACACACTCTCTTGCTCCCATCACCGGTTGTACAAGAACTTCTGTATTTAAGAAAATGTACTAAAAGTAGTGACGTGCGCTACTTAAGAGGTCATTTGTTATATTTTTAAAAAAAGGTGGGTTTAAGAAAGTAAAACAAGCAAACGAAACGTGACTGACCGCAACAGCGCCAGGAGGCCATCATGTAATAAACGAACGTGACAAATGTAAACTTCGTCTCACGAGACAGCTTCTTTTTGCCTCTGTCCCAGGTTTTAGTCTGTTTACAAAAATGTCCTGGTTCCTTCGCAATATTTCTCTCTTTTTTTTTAACTGAGGCCCGATACCAATTACTTTGATGAGGCTGTAACGAAACAACAACATAAGTATGACAGCAGCTTTTCCAGGGTAAAAGCTTTCCATTTTTGGACCGAACATGTTTTTTAGAAACTTCTTTTAATAAACAGCCACGAGAAAAACAAGTTAAACTCTCCTTTATTTGGGACTCGAAGTGGCTGGGTCAAGAGGAATCGACGAAAATCTGCGACAAACCCAAACATACGAAATTTTCAATTTCGTGGGGCGAGAAAACCACATCAAGACCAATCGAAGCGTGACTTGGAAGCTTGGAGAATAAAATCATAATGAAAGAGTAATTTGGCACAGCAGTTAAACGTTCACTAGATACGAAAGCCTCGAGGCTTTCAATGTTTTCTTTGCTAATGAAAAAACTACTAAGGCTCTCTATTCTGATCAGGCTCCTATTGATGACACACAGTTTGATTTCAATAGAAAGAAATGAATGCCCATAAAAACATGGATTCGACACCAGCATTACAACATGGAAAAACAAGGGTGTGTGATATAGTCTCTATCATGTATGCACGGGCTATGCCTTCCCTCTAACAAACTTGTACGAGTCCTTCGAGAAGATGTACATCAATCCAGAAGTTGTCGTCGTGAAGGCAGTCAGGAACCTGAAAGTCACACATACAGAATATTAAAAAAAGAAAAAAGAGCGAAATCAATTTTTTTAATTTTCTGAATTTTCAAAATTTCAATTTTAATATTCTAATATTATTTGGGGTCCATCAACAATCAAAGGTTGCAAGCCGTTGAAAATTCATAAAGAAGAGAAAGAGCAACAATTACACCGAAAACAAGTTACAATGAAGTGAAACAAGAAACAGCTCAACCTCTACAGTTTGCCCAGAGTACACCACATAGTCTTTATAAAACACTCATTGTACTAATCAGTAGGACAAAATAAATAAATGCTACTATCTGTCAAATAATGATGGCACATAAAAAGTAAAAAAAACAAAAACGATGGAGCACTTTTGGTAACGCCGTAAATAATTTTGTAGGAAAGACAAACAAAAACATCTCTGTACCCTTTCTAAGCATAGATTCTTAAAGGGTCACCTTTAGTCATACAAGCAGTGGCGGATATAAAAGAGAGGGGGGGGCACCTTGAATCCCGCAGCTGTAAAAATTTAGGGCGGGGGGGTTACGAGCCGTTGGACACAGCATCTGATACGCTGACCCCACCCTCTGGAAACGCCAGTATCCGCCCCTGTGTATGAGTAACCATAGATTTTAGTGCTCAGCGCAGATTATACATGTCCCTGGATGGATTTAACGTATACTGCACCGCAGCACCCAAGAATAATATTACAATATAATCTTTACTTAAAGTGCCTAAAAAAGTGCCCAATGAACTCAAACTTGGGTCTTGATCTATGGAAGGCGATGGACAAATTGAACAAAATACAATAATGCCCCGACAGCCACTTACCAAAATGCCTGCAGTGCAGGATGGCCTACGAAGCTGAACACCGGGGCAGCAAGAGTTGCTGCCACCAGGACCAAGCTGGATCGCCGTGTTAGCCTAGAAAGGAAATCCGAGTCTCATCGTGAGCTCTTTTCACATTTGACAAAGCTGAAGTACGAAGAACGCAAAATGCAGGCGAGGGACGTACGCTTGCAAAACAGACACCCAGCACACAACAGGCAGCGAACATTTGTCTAACCCCAACATGGAATATTTTGCCAAAGCTCTCATTTCGTGAATGCCGGCGACCAAGGCGTTTGAGCCTGACCTAGAGGCCATCTTGTTCCGAGACTGTGCAACCAGTTTGCACGCATGGCCGGACAACTCAACCAAAAAGTATCTTTTAATCGTTGCAAAGGACATTCGATTTCCAGTGTTTGGAGAACTCACTCCCACACCCGAGGACCTAAAATATTTTCCCATACAACCAACGAGCACCCAGAAATTAATTCCTTCTTTGCGGGTATTGCTGGACGAAGTATATCAGCATTTTTCGCTCGATGCGGACGTAGTTGTATGACCACTGTGAATTGCGCCACAAACCTAAATAAGGCCTTTTCCTGTTCTGGCCTTTCGAGGACAGCGAGCGGGCGGATAAATTCTCGAGTGTTTCTTCGGACGACGCATTGGTGTCGACACGTTGTGTGGATCGTAGAAAAGGCAATTAGGCGTTCGTGAACACACAAAAGAAACGGGCAATGATGACGATGGTCGTAGAGAATTAAAAGCACTAGCAACACAAAGAATGAAGAAGGACGTCCACCACGCGTAAGAAGTAAAAATAATGCCCGTTCATTTCGAAGAGGAGAGGTCACCTTGCTGATGGTCGTGGGCGTGAACTTGACGGTGGCCAGGGTGACGTCAAAATACCGCGCCAGGGTCCTCTGGAAAGCGGAAAACACGCGTCGGAGTTCGGGAAAAAGCACAGAATCTGGCACAGAATCGATCTGCCTAGGTCGGCGGTTCTCCAACTTTCGGTCGTCACGCGCCTCCTGAGCCCACTCGAGCGCTGTTCGGGGTCTGAGGTCTCGCGCAATGCCGTGAGAAAACTTTCTTTTAATCTAGCACGGACCCCCACGAACGTTCTCGAGAACCTCCTGTGGGGGTTCGTAGACCACGGTTTGAGAGGTCTAGATAACGGAAGAACTCCTTTCTCTTTAGGACCATACTGCGCGGCAAGTAATGGCAACCGCAAACGGGGATGCGGTAAACGGAATGGCCAAAGAAGCATTCCAGGCTGTGTAGACAGGATGGCCATATCTTACGCCGCTCCACCATTCTAAAGTATCAAATTCTTTAGAATGGAACCCTCCGAGGCAAACATTTTGACCGTCTATCCGCACGTGCATTTCCCGCAAAATTTAGCGGGGAAATTGACGTCGCTTGACCCATACGCCAATTTAGTTTCCCCGCTAAATTTAGAAGGTAAATTGACAAAAATATAGTTTTTTTTTTTTTTTTTTTCACTGTCCGAAATGATTGGTTAGAGTCTAGATAAATTTGAAGGATAGCTCCCTAAATACTGTCCTTCGTGCATTAAATGACATTGGAGATAAAGATAAGCGTCAATTTTTTCGACTCTTGCAGATAAGTGGTTGAGTGAGTTGGTCCTGAGGACACTCACGGGAGAGGGGAGAGAGACGAAGCGCAGGTATCCAGCACACCCCAGGATGATGCCGTCCCTGGCCAAGATCAGGGCTGTCAGGGGCACTGGAACAAAGGGGCACACATCTCCACTAAAGACAGCAGTCAGGCTCAAACAATCCAATGAGCAGCAAATTTTTTTTAGCGATTTTTTTACAAGCAGGATTCTTTTTTCATACATAATAGAATGCACAAAAAAGTTCCCACTAACATGAAATTTCTTATTGAAACACAACTCTTATAACTCTAAGAGCATCGCGAGCCAACACATCAATATTTAATGGCAAGCGCACGTAGCACACGTGCAGAAGACCAAAATATTTCAGTTATGAAGGAACAATACAAAAAACACAAAGAAATTGCATCACACCACAAAACTTCCGACTCATCCCGCAGAACCGACAAAAAAAAAAAAAGATTAATGTGACCCGGATTTATTCTGAAATATAAGCCAGAAGAGTGCTCTCTGTTTTAAAGGCGTCGCTAGGCAGTTTGTTCCAGTCATCAATGGTTCCAGGGAAACAATAATTATTGTAGAGATTAGCTCGTTTCAAAGATGTGCGTCAAGGTTAGTTAGGCATTACAGGTCCAAATAGGCACTACCAGTGCCTCCTCTATACTTTCAGTGCCTGGCAAAACAGTCGTGAAGCAATGAGCCGCCGCCGCCATCGTCGCAAGTACAACGTTTCGCTGCTAGGCGCACCATGGAAACAGCGGGCGCTATGTTACCGCCGTACCACCCGCACAATCGGAAAAGCGTGTGGCCATGAGGAAATTCTGGCGCTCTGATTGGCTTATTCGATATTTAAACGTTCCGCTATTTCGCAAGAATCAGGCGGCGTGCATTTTGGTGATCGCTGCATACTTTAGTATAGCACGACGTCGCGTTCGGTGTCAAGTTTTCTCGTCGGATCGCAGCGAGCTACTTTTCTCTCAAATCAATGTCAGCGTAGGCTTCGTGAAAAGAAAGCCCTACAGTCTTCTTTGTTTCGTCCCAGTTACATCGGGGCGCACGACATTAGCCCATTTTAACAAATATTTTCGGCGAAGCTCATTCAGATGACAATCGAACGCCGAAAGCCAAACGCACGGACCGAGGCAACCGAAGCAGACGACGTAGACACGGCGCATACTTAGAGAAGGGGCAACTGAACCACAGAGAGCGTTTACAAGTGTGCATGCATTGCATTGTCACTTAGAAAGGAGGAAAGCGGGTGGAAAGAAAGAGACACTTACAAACGATCAACGCTTCCTTCTTCTTCTCGCAGCTCATCTGCAAATGCGACTATGTGACCCCGATCGAGCAGTTGGAAACAATCTAAAATCTAGGCACACTACGCGTGACGATGATGATGTACTCTGTTAACCTGGCGCCCTCACGCGGTCGCCACGAGTGGTGGGAACGACGGACTCGAGAGGGCCTTTTGCCAGGCACCGAAAGCATTTGGGAGGCAGCTGGTACCACCTGCTGCACGTACTCGTTGCATTCCTGTGGCTCCACATGCAACATTTTGTTATTAATGAAAGAAGGCTCACGCTGGAGGCAACCTTTTTAACCAGTCACCGACTGTAGGTCTTCGAGGGAAGGCCTCCAAGCTTTTATCAAATCCGAAAAGCCTGAACACGATTGGGTTATCGAGACCCGATTTAGTCTCAATTAGGCCTCAGGCCATCTAACTCGTCTTTAAGGTCTCGACTCAGTTCTAAAGAACAAATTAAACACCCATTAAAATTTAAAGGCCCCAATTAGGTCTTTTTGGGGCCTTCATTGAGACATCTCCATCTAGGACTCAAAGCCCAGTAGGGTCTTAAGTGGGGCCCTAGTTAAGGCCCCAATTAAGGTCATAAGGCAGATATCAACCCTTTGACGGTAGTCGCCGTACATGTACGGCAGCGATTATGCATTTTGTCCACCTAAATGTGAAACCGCGTGCACTGAGGGAGGTGCTGCTGTTTGTTCCGCTTTTGGCAGAAAGATGAAATTTTTTCACCTTTAACGTTTCCACTCAATGCTTTCAATCCTGAGCAGCTTGCGAGCACCGTACGTGCTCCCGCTAGATAATTAGGAAAAACCTGCGTATAGACTTTATACTATTTCTATGGAAAGAAAACCCAGCCACTGGGACACATCTTTTGGGGAAAAAAGCTCGATGGTGAAAGGGGTACTGTCGAGGCCGGTTATAACTAGGGTTCCGTGTTTTCGGTAAATACTGATAAATACCGAAATACCGATAATTAACCCCCGAGGCGTTTTTTTCTGAATCGGTCAAAACCGAAAAACACCGAATTCAAGCTGCGGAAAAAAATGGCAGCTTTGCTGAAAGGATCTTCTAGCCCGCTTTCTTTTCTCGTTGACCCGGAACACAGCCCCACCGAACTGTCCTTGGGGTCGTCCCTTTCTTTTGAAACCATGTTTATTGCCCGTTCCCTTCCCTTATCTTTTTTAGCACAACGGTTTTGAAGTCTTTTGTCCAGCCATAGGTTTCCTGGTATATGAGAGAAAGGAGGAAAGGCGAAGAGGGGCTGGGGAAGGGGGGATGGCAATAGGGCAATGCATTGGCAGCTTCTGGAGGAATGGCCAGTCTTGTCAAAAGCTTCTTTTGATTTTCTTGCCATCCCCGTTTCAAGCGCGAACGTGGAGCGTGCGTTTTCTGGACTGCGTTTCCTCAGCCGCAAGGAACGTGCTCCGATATCATGCATCTGAAAGCGTCACGCTTTCTGTTATTTCGATATGTATGTACATTGTGTGACGTGTTTGGTGTGTGTACAATAAATGTGTGTAATGTGAGGTGTGCCGTGGTTTTTCTAGTAATTATGCAGTCGCTTTGCAACACAAGCCCCGATAATCACCGATTTCTTTCCAGCATTGAAAATAAACACCGAAAAACACCGATTCCAAGAGAAAAAATAAACACCGATAAATAACCCCCGAATCTGAAGAAAAATAGATACCGAAAACACGGAACCCTAGTTATAACGAAGTCGGTTATGACGAAATAGCAGCTACAGCGAAGTGATCACGATTTCCCATTCTCTTTTGCACTTCGTTAAAACCGAAGTCGTTTAAAACGAAATAGTGGATATAGCAAAGTGATTTCCGATTCCCATTGACTTTGTTATAACAGGTCTCGACATTAATATAATAAAATAAAAAAATTGCTCTACAATTTATTAAATTACATTACGTAGCATGATGCGGTTTAATCAATCAACTTTGGGGGTCTTGCGTGTCAAACCAACGACGGCCATCTAGCATGCCTCAGCAGATCTAGGCCGAGGATCCTTTCACGTGAAACCGAAAGCTCGGATAAGGCTGAACTCCATGGGACGAAAATGCTGCGAATAACCGACGAATTTTGCCCGGCGGCGTTTGCTCTGCGCGTGGAATCAACACAGTGGCTGCTTACGTCGCGCGCAAAGCGAGCGTGCCGTCGGGCGGCGTTCACCAGTTATTCGTAACATAATTTGTTCCATGGAGTTCAGCCTCTACACGACGCCTTCTCCGCAACAAGTCTCCGTCAGATCGCGGTCACCTCGGCTGGGATTCAAACCCGCCACCTGAGATCCGTAGGCCGGCGCATTGCCTCCAATCAACCGAGGCGGTCAAAAGAATGAGAAAGAGTGACAAAAAAAAAACAAAAAAACGAAGAAATGAAGCATACAATAGGTTAAGTGCTGTTGTTTTGCAGCGATGACTCGAAGTCATTCGAGTTGTTGTCATCTTCATTTATTTTCGTGTAGCGCACGAGCTCTGTTTTTGCGCAAAATTAAGGACGCCCACCCAAAATGAAGAGATAGATGGTGAAAAAGGTGGGCTATCTTTGGGGATGCCACAGCAAAACTTTATCAAAAGATAATGATAAGCGCCGGGGCACCCGCTACAAACCACGTGACGCGGGAGCTGATACCGCAGATCGCGGACACAGCAAATTCGCGTTTCACGATGCGATAAACACGCGGGAATTCGCTACAAACTCCTGTGTCACGGGAAAGGATACCGCAAGTGGCCGACGCAGCAGATTCGCGTTTCACGATGCGAAGGACTCGCAGAAACCCGCCGAGAACTCGCATCTCACGGGAAGGGATACCGCAGATCGCGGACGCAGCAGATTCAAGTTTCATGGTGCAATAAAGATGCGGGAACCCGCTACAATCTTGCCTATCACGGAAACCTTGCCTGTCACGGAAACCGATATCGCCCGCGCAGATTGCGGACAAAAACACGGGAATACGCCACAAACTCGCATGTCACAAAAACAAATACCGCAGATCGCAAACGCAACAGAATCGCATTTCACGATCCAATATACACGCGGGAACAACTCGGAAGTGTTACTTACAGCTAAACATCGATATCGCACGCGCAGATTGCGGACAAAAACACGGGAATCCGCTACGAACTCGGGAACGGATACCGCAAATCGCGAACGCAGCAGATAAGCATTTCACAACTACTGTAGAGTGGTAAGGCCCGTTCACACTCTTGCGACCTCTTAAGGCCCGTTCACACTCTTGCGACCTCTTAAGGCCCGTTCACACTCTTGCGACCTCTTAAGGCCCGTTCACACTCTTGCGACCTCTTAAGGCCCGTTCACACTCTTGCGACCTCTTAAGGCCCGTTCACACTCTTGCGACCGAGTACGACTGAGAGAGACAAGATCTCTTAAAACTTCTTAAATTTTTTTAGAACGAGGAACACACTGGCATTGTGGCGCCATCTATGCGGTGACCCTGGAACTGCATTTCACAAGAGCGAAGGTTTTGCGGGATTTCCGAGGTCAAATGTGCGTAATACCCATAGAAAGGCTCGTTTATAAAATTGACAGAAGTTTTTCGAGCCAAGAAAAAAAGGATAATGCGCGAGAGAAATAAAACAATATGCCGGACCGCCGAGTTTACACTGCTACCCAATAGATGGCGCCAGTGTGTTCTCTGGTTTAAGAAGTTTTAAGGAACCCAGGTTTAAGAGGTTGCAAGAGTTTGAACGGGCCTTTAAACCTGGGTTCCTTAAAACTTCTTAAACCAGAGAACACACTGGCGCCATCTATTGGGTAGCAGTGTAAACTCGGCGGTCCGGCATATTGTTTTATTTCTCTCGCGCATTATCCTTTTTTTCTTGGCTCGAAAAACTTCTGTCAATTTTATAAACGAGCCTTTCTATGGGTATTACGCACATTTGACCTCGGAAATCCCGCAAAACCTTCGCTCTTGTGAAATGCAGTTCCAGGGCCACCGCATAGATGGTGCCACAATGCCAGTGTGTTCCCTCGTTCCAAAAAAATTTAAGAAGTTTTAAGAGATCTCGTCTCTCTCAGTCGTACTCGGTCGCAGAATGTGAACGGGCCTTTATGCGAGCCGATACCTCGCGCAGATCGCAGACAAAAACGCAGGAACTTGCTATGAACTTCGCTACTCAGGACACACCAATACCTCCGATCGCGCCGTTGATGCGCGAATTTCCGTCGGACATCGCTTGACGTCCAACGGGAATCGGGGGGGTGGGCGATGTTTCAGAACTTTTATGTTACAGATATTTAGCCAGAAAAACGGGATGGGCGATCTCTCGGGGGAGGGCACCCTTACGGGATTATACGGTAGGTACTCCTTTCCACCTCAAGAAACAAGGAAGTTTCGAAGAATGAAGTGGCTCTCAAGAGATTTGGTTGTCGGAGAAAGGAGCAATGCCTTTGCCATTTGAAGCGTGTATGTCTTGGTAAGGTAACATATATCTTAACCCTTTCCACACTATGCTCACAAATGTGTATATCTAAAACCCACGCTTTTTGGGAAATATATTGTATATTGAGTCATTTTAACAATTTTGGCGAAATTCTATACTCGTCTGGCAACTAAAGTTTGTGAAGAAAATTTGAGTGAAACTTTTCTTCAGAAACAAAGGTCGTGAAGAAATGTTTTCCCAGGATAAATGGCCGGTGGCGTCTCAAAGGGTTAATTCCCTACATAAAGGGGGAAATTAGTAATGCTATGCGAAGAGCGAGACTTTCTTTACTACGGTTCTTAAGGTGAAAGTGACTATTGATACAGAGGCTATGCTTCCCCACTTCTCCGCGTGTATCAAAGCTGTTGCCAGCAATACGGTCCGTTAGGGATTACCGACGTCCACGTCTATGCCCCGCCATTCCGAAGCGGCAGAAATGCGCGGGATTTTCCAATCTCCGTTATGAAACTCCATGGGCGTGAGCACCCACCCGGGATGAGTCCCGCCACGGTGAGGCTGAGGAAGAGGGTGGCGACCAGGCACTTGTCCGCGAGCGGGTCCACCAGCGTCCCCAGGTTGCTCTGCTGGGACGGGAACGCTCGAGCCACCCACCCGTCCAGCTGGGCACGGGGGCAGGACACAGGGCGAACAATGCGGGCTGAACAACAGGGGCCCCACAATAGGGACGCGAAAGCCGCGACCCGAAATCCGGCTTTTCTCCCCGTTGGAAACCGCCGCCCAAGATCCGGCGGATGGGGCCTTCGTAAGAACTCTTTTGTTAGATCGGTAACGACGGAGACCAAGATTAAAATAAGCGGGCTGAGGCACCTTTCTCGAACAAAAGTGACAGAGCTCACAAAACATAGTTCTTCTGACTAGCAAAACGCAGAAAGAAAGTTTAGCCAAGCAAACTTTTAATATGTAGTTGCACAGAGTCAAACGATCCGAGTCTCTCTCGCGTCATATTTCTCCGCCCCGTCCAATCCAGTTGGATTTTGACTTTCTAGGGACATGTAAGGCCCTGTAGTGGGAGATCATTTTACTAGCGGTGTCTCGACGCCGTTACGATGTGCACAAAAACATTAATTCTGTTTTGGAGCGTTGGGGCCCTGTTCCGAGTTCCAAGTCTTACAAACTGCTCGTCGGGCGCTGCGTTGCAAGCGCAGAATAATGTACGGCTAACAAATGAGAAACCTTTCCGCAGAAAACATTTTTTTCTTCCTCTTCTTTGGAAAGCGTTCCGAATCGATCGTGACGAGTCTGCGGAAAACAAACAGTGATGCTGCCGGTCCCATGGATCGGACACACTGCTGCTGCTCGGCCGGTGCAGCGAGCATCCTTGTCTAACATTAGAGCTTTTTAAATTAGAGAAAAGGTGTCGGATTGTATGTTTACAGAGCACAGTCTGTGTTAGCCTTTCCATAGTCACCAAGAGGATAAGAACGGCAGGGATAGTCTCATCTTAATACCACTTTGGCATCCGAGGAGCTCTGAGCATGCACACGCGGCACGGCAGAAGGTAACGAGCGCGTGCTGGAGGCATTCCAAAGAGACTCTCGTCTCGTCAGTGATTACAGCCACCTAGAAGACAAGGCCTTTCCCCCACCAACCTCCTCACTAGCGAATCCACTCCGCCTACCTTGCGTGGGCATCGCCGCCAGCGTGCCCTCTAGCGTCTCGCAACGGTAGCACGCGGCGATGCCAGGACGGGCACGTCTGCCACTTTGCGACGACTCTCGTCGAGGCGCGTTTGCCGCTTGGGGCGGGTTGGGACATGGGCCTTATCTTCTAGGGGGCATCGATGTAGCGCACCGCGGGCAAGAGCGGCGACTGGACCCCGTTTGCTGCCGTACCACGTCGGTGACGCCTGCAGCTCCAAAGAGGACCAGGGCGGGGGTGTAGCTCCCCGTGACGACGAGGTATCCCAGCACGGGACTGGAACACAGCCTGGCCAGGGACAGGGCGTTGGGCACCGTGAACACGTTCTCCCTCTGTGCGGGGAGGTGGGGGGTGAAGACGGCAACACCCCGGGACACCCGCCATCCAAAACGGCTTTCTCGACGACGCGAGTCAGGAAGCCCGCTCGGTAAGTGGAGGTTAAAGTCAACGTCGTTATCCTTGATCGTGCAACTTCCCATAGGCGCCGTACAAAGAGCCTAGCTCTCGACAAATACGATAAATTAAAAGATGTATCCTAACGTTACGAATAAAGCTGGGAAACGCGGAACTTGCAGGGTGTTGACAGCGGCGCGGGGTGTTTCTTTACGATCCTTTGCCGAGCTCGAGAATCGCTTCAAACTCCGAAACATTTAGGGGTGAACGCTTCGCACTAAATTTAGCGAGAAAAGTATTGGCTAAAATTGGCGGGACTGTGAGGGCTTTTCGTGACGGTTGTTTTCCGACGCTTTATCTTGGTCTCGAGTCCCAGTTTGGTCGGGAGCTCTTAAAAACATTCTGCGTTAAAGAAAAGAATTTGACTCGGTTACTTTTGGTGAATCGCTAAAAAATACCCTCTATTGGGTGGTCATGGAACAAAAGCCGCGTTTACATGAATGCGATTTAGTTGGATCAACTCCCGTCTTTGCATTTAATGCGGAATGGCATAATGCGATAGGGAAGCACATTCAAGTCGCTAGACGGAGGTGCATCGATGCGGCAAATGTGCACTCATTTGGCCCATGTAAACGAAAGTCACGTCGCATTTCGAAACGGGGAGGATTATGGGAAGGCTTCGCTGTGGGACTGAGTGAAAAGCTGAGAACGGTCACTCGTTAGTCGTCACTTGAATACGGCAACCAATCTCATCGGCGGAGAGCGGTCCAGCATGGTCGCCTGCAGTTTTCTCCCAAGAAGAAACGCGAGCTTTTATTGCCATCATAAGCGAGCGGATTGTAGCTGAGCTGCTTTGTGAGGGCAGCCCCATCCAGGCTTTGCGAATTACCCCTTGCAGCTCCAAGGGAGCCCCTAGAGGCTCTGGCACAAGCACGACTGACGCCGAGAGCTCTGAACACGGGTACCGCAGAACAGGCAGTGCTTCCTTCGGTATCTTTCCTGCTTGTGCCGGGGCCTTTCCGCCTCCGGGTTCAGTTGCTTTCAGTGCGATCAGGCAAGGCGAAGCGTGGCGGCACCCTCCGCACGGTGGGAAACAATATCGCTCACCAGGACGTGCGCGCTCACGTCGTCTCTGTTTCAGAGGACCTCGCACTGTGCCCCAAGCGCTTGAGTTTTGATGTTTCTTGCGTCTCCTAACTTCTTGCACAGCATAAAAGACAGCCGGTTTGATCTTTACGCTCGTCGAAAATAGTCGAAAGGGCCTCCTTGCATAAAGCACCGGAAAACATTGTCACGTTGTGCGGTTGGTGCCGGAAACACAGCTTTAACTTTGAGATGTGACACAGTGTGCCGCCACCTTCACGTAGGACTTGATGCACATCCATGTAAACATTGACGCATCGGCTTCATTCCAAGGATGATTGGAGTCGACGCTTAAGACGCACCCGCATACATTCAGATTCTCTATATTTCCTATTTTATTTGTGCAGCATTCTTTCTTTTTTGTCTCCAAAATCTTTAGACAGTGTTACAAAGGACCATTTCTCATTGATAGTACGCACATTTGACCTCGCAAATACCGCACAACTTTAGCTCTGGTGAAATGCAGTTCCAGGGCCACCTCATAGTTGGCGCCAGCGTGCTCTCTCGTCACCAGAGACAAGAGCTCGGTCCTAAGCAAACGAAAGCGTAGGAACGGCTCTTAACCCCAAATACTAAATACGTTCGTGAAAACGCGGCAGTATTCCCCACCAGGTTTCCGATCCTCTCGGACACGATCCTCTTGGTCTGGCGGACGTCTGCGGACACGCGGCCTCGCGTGGCCCTCAGGCTGTCCCTGGTCCGGATCAGCGAGTCCCTGGTTGCCGCGATCCTCGCCCGCGACCGCACGAAGGGCAGCGGCCTCGCCGGCTCCTCCAAGTTCTTGGATCCTGGGGGAAGACCGTGTCAACGTCCCCGCAACCGTCGCTCACCGGAGGCTCGTACTTGGCCCCGTGCTCGTCGAGACGCAAGCGACGCGGGCGCAGCCGAGTGTCACCTCGAAGGCGTCCCAACCGGGGCCCAGCAAGCTGCTAGGGCCGAGAAATTCGCGGTGACCGTAGATCTTGTGGAACTGGAGACGACGCAGCGCCAACCGAACAGCCATGGTGCTTGTAGTCGGAGCACTTGCCCAAACGTTTCCACTGCGCACTTGTGTGGATTTCGACAAGACTTGACCGTCATGAAGTCAACGCTGCGTCACGACAACATTCTTGACGAGTTCTCACGACGGGACATGTATGTCAGAACGCAAGACTCACACTCACCGCAAATATTTCGACGGTAAACAGGCAAACGTGCGATGACCGCTCCTAGTGTATGGCTTTGGATTGGATAAAATTGGATTAGAATCAACTGCAGCTTATATTCATTCGCATCGTATATTGTTTTTGTGACTATTAAAGATATTTAAGTATCAAATTGAGCGGATACCAGTTATTTAAATCTCGTTTGCTTTTCTATCCGTCCAAATAGCACCCACTTGACAGAATTTGTTGGCTTGGAGAGTCTTTAAAGTGCCAAGCCAATCCGATTTGGCGATTGGTGCGACGTGCAGCGACGCGAAAGCAAAGCTCAGGTGGCACGTCGTCTGCACCAGTCTGCCCGTCGACTTTTCGTGCTGCTTCGTGGGGTCTGCGCCAGCCGTGCCTCTGAACCGTTTTCTGCTTAGTAAACTCCGCCTCGGACCTTTAAAACCGAGGCATCTAGGTACCCGCAGGATACCCACCGGGCCATCGGTGAACCATGGCTGTGGATGCCGCCTTAACGGTACGCAACTCCTCATACCGTACAACTCGTCCCCGTTGCTTTAGCATACCGGTCCAGTGAGACCGGTAGCGTGCCTGGCCTTGTTTTCTACGGAGAATTGTTACGCTGGCCAGGTGAGAGTTCGTGAACTCGATACATTCATTCTTTTGTCAAACATGGTCAAACCTGACCACGCGTCATAAAGTAGCGATTAGCGATAGGAAGACTGCACTTTTCGTTGCACACGTATTTCTGCAGGTATTCGCAGTTTTCGTTTGCTGACGTGTTCTCTTCGCGCAACTGTGTTAAAAAGTGCGTAGATTTTTTTTAGGCCCCTTTGTTATTTAACTCACGCTAGTTGAAACGTTTGAGTATCTTAACTAGCATTATGAACGTGTCACCATTAATTTATTGTTTTCAAGGCGCGCTATTAAAAGGAAAATAAAATTAGGTGCGCGCTCTACCCGCACCTCGATATGCAATGTTATCTTGGTTAGCTGTCGGATTAAACGGAGAAAAATATGCGGAGAAAGAACGAAAAATATATATACCTGAAACCCCAGTACTCAAATAAGATAAAGATTAACTTTTTTTTTTTTTTTTCAGTGATAGCTTAGTATTTTTTTTAACATCTATAGAAAAAAATAAAAGTTCAGGGAGCAAAAAAAAAAAGTATGGTGAACCTGCATATAGTTTTTTCGTGATACGGGCAACTTGCAAAATTTTTTTTTTTTTGGGTGTTAAATGTTGAAACACAATTCAACAGTACATTATTGTTCTGCAACTGAACTGCTCGAGAATGGTGCACAGGACATGGTACCATTCAATGAAATCTAAATATTTACTGGTAGCTCTTAAAACGCTTCTAGAAAGAGAAAAAAAAAAGCCATTACTTTACAATAGTTGTGCATGCAACATTTATCTAGGTGATCTGCCTGCAATAATGGAGCTTCTAATGTCGAATGCCTTCTGCGTATGGTGGAAAGCGTTTTAAGGAACTTGACCGTGGCGTCCTTGAATGCCGTTCTCTCGTCTGAGGGGTAGCCAAGGTTGCCAGTACGAATCCATGGCAGATATTGACCCGCTCCCGGAATCTGGTTCACCTTGAAGGTATCGGCGGCCAGAGCACACACGCACCGACCTAAAATGCCGTCCGGAAATTAAAGATAATTGCGTCAGTAGCCGGACAGCAATCTGACGCCATCTCGCACGTGGAGCTGTAGCACGTGCAACTTTTCAAAAGGTGTTGCGCGAAATGGTCTCTCGTCACGCACACAAATGTTTTTCTACGGGGAGGTTTATTTTTTTTCCACTGGAGAATAAATGGGAGGAGAGGGTGGGGAAGGGCAAGGTTTTTGTCGATACCTCATCCAACTGTGCCCGTTCAGTTTCACCAGTCATGTTGGGGGGTTTGGTATAACCAACGACGACGGCATTACAAAATTAAGGCAACCGTCGTCGCAAATGCAAAAGTATACCGTCGCTGTAGTCTGTGGCGGGTTTGCAATAGTTGGGACAAGCTCCTCCCACAAAGCTCTATGCAAGCCCCAATTGGTGGTTTCCTCCTCTCCGACATCAGTTGAAAGAGTAGAGGAGCCTGTGGCAGGAGCTTGTCTCCAGCTTTTCTGAATCTGCAACGGACTACAGAACATGCCGCGATATCTCGACCGAATGGTCCTCTATCAACATAGAGTTACCCGTGGTAATTTTTACGACTAGGAAATAGATACATGAGTATAGGTGCAATTACGGCATGCTCCGCCTCGCTACTGATACGAGGTGTCTAGGTCTTTTTTCTTTCGTACTGAGACTCAAGGTCTGCTTTGACGTCGCAACTTTCCTACACAAAAAGGGAGGACCGCTTTGTGTTTGAATCTGGCGTGTGTCAAGTTACCTTACGAAATGCCTCATTTAAGTGGTTTGTTGGCACACTGCGTTTGCTTAGGACCGAGTTCATCAGATAGGTGGCGGCAGTACATCTGTTCTCCCACCATAAGAGATAAACAGTGGCAACCCAAGCAGCACAAATGCCCTGTGAACGTCCACAGGACATCCCTGGAACGTTAGAACATCCTAAAGATGTCCACAGGACGAAGTGTGCTACTAGGTTGTGTGAAGCAGCCACGATCGTGAGGCGCAGGGACTTCCATTGCAGAATGGCGGCGAGGCAGAGGACTTATTCCTTTACGACCCGAGCCTCCTGAAGGGCCTGGATGACCTCAAAGGCCCTCCCTGCGACACCCTCCGGGTTCGGCCCTTGAGCGCGGACGACTACGACCGGGGTAAGTCACCTGCGCGCTTCGGCTGCGCACGCCATTGGCCGTGTTTCGCGGACATATCTAGACGCGCGAAAGTCGACGTTGCGTGCGTGTCGCACGTGCATTTGGATGTGCGGAACACAACATTGCTCGCACGCGTACCGAAACGCGCAGAAGACAATATTGCTTAGTGCGTTTGTTGCAAGTACCACGAGTCCTAAAGGCCCGTTCACACTCTTGCAGCCGGGTAGGGCCGACTGAGATAAGACCGGTTTTTAAGCCTCTTGCAACGACTTAGGACCAGCGCGCTATAGCTGGAGCCAGGGTTACTGAACATTTTTTCAAAGTATGGTATTAACTTTGTCTGATTGGCAAGCAAGATGATGCTACACGATTGGTCCTCCGTAGTTATGTGAAAAAAAGAAAATTAGGGTGTGTGTATGTTTAGACAGCCTAAAACTTAGTCTGCCTCAATGGACAACTTGTCTCCCAGCTATAGATGAGAAATTTACCCAGTGCGGCACAACCGCTAGCCTGGGGTCTGTAACATGCACCACACAGTAGCGATACATGACCGCTCGTCGGTACAATGCTCATCCAGATTGAAGCAGGCAGGGGTGGGGATTGAAGCCAGGATTCCTGGGTTCTGCAGCGTAGTCATGTGACTGGGATACTTCTATGTGCATGATTTGCCTCTATTTGTATCAGCCATAGCTATAGCTCTTTCCAAAATGAGTGCCATGTGAGCAGTGCCATGGCATTGTATAGTGCCATGAAATGGCATCATCCTAGTTTTGGGCATTATTTTAGATTTGTACTCGAATTTTCCATCAAGTTTGTTATTTTAAAGGGTTCCTGGGACTCCTCAGTCAGCTCACAGTTGGCGGTGATGTGTCCAGGGAGGAATTCCTTGGTGAGTAGCCCCTCGAATTGTTACTTCATTGCATGACAGACATGGCAGTGGCTTTAGTTCATTACATCTCCCCATCTCCAGCAAGTTATTTGGAGTAACAAAAGAAATACAATCCAAAAGAGTGGAATGTGCACCTCGACAAATTAAGTGTATTGTGTTGATGCTACGAAGGCCCAGTGTGATGTTTGGACACCTGCATCTAAGAAACGAGTCACTGCTCTGCTGCATGTAACGATTTATTTCTTTGTAGGATCGAGGCTTTATATACGCTTCACAGCTGCAGTATTCTTGCAACTACAACCTCAGGTATAGTAATGTAACCGTATAAATGCCTCACAGAGGTGGATGATTGCCGAACCAAAAGGGAATCTACAGATGCTTGCTCGGGAGAAAATCACACTTATGTTGCTGAACCTGAGGCTTATCGACACCAGTTCCAGCATACTTGGAAGGTTAGCAGGATTAGATTATTAGCGGGGAGGTAGCAAACCAACTCTTAGGCTTTACCTACACACCCCTTGCTCATGAAGATGCTTTGTCATTTTATGACTCGATGGTACATAGACCACTCAGAACAGAAGAATACCTTTAGTTTTCGAGCAACTTACAATGGCAGGACAGTGCATGGCCAGCACAAAAATTGATTATGGAAGCTGAAAAAGGATGAATGGCCTGCAATGTTGCGGCAAAAGTACCTTCATAGCCATCGCGTATGGATGCTCGTAATTTTACGGTTAGCTCGCGGCAAAATCGTGCACATTCTGCGGGCAAAAGATGCTAGCACGTGCCAATTCATTGTACGTTAGCACTGCCTCGTGGCCACACGAGGAATCCTTGCTCATCTTCCCAAATACTAATGTAACATGCCACCGCCTCGTCGCGTGAGTGACAAGAAGACATGGTCCCAACATACGTCTGTAATTTGACAGCTGATGTGCCCTTCCCCCGGGAAAGAACTGCAAGACAAGTCAGCGAGCGAGCAATTTGCGATTCACCGACCAACTAGTTTCCTCTCGTCCCTTTCCGTTTTCATTGGTTGCAGCCAGGTTTCACGCCATGCGTTCTCGGCCCGACACCTACTACGTGACCGTGGTCGAAGACACGGAGAGAGGGGTCGTGGTAGGCACTGCCACGCTGGTTGCCGAACTCAAGTTCATCAGAAACCTTGCCACGGTGAGCGAGCATGCCGTCCGGGCACGCGTGCCTTCCGTGAAGCGTTGAATGCGGAATGTGCTTGGCGACGGAGGGTATTAGCAGCTCGGAGAACGTGGGGCGCAAGCCCACGCTGCATGACACGGTGATCGTTGCCGGGCTCCATCTCTGCAGGTTAAGAAAAGAGGGACATGCCCCTCCCTCGAGGCTCTCCGCTCGCCATAATTGGCGATTTCCTCCTCTCCGCTCTGCTAAAGTGGAGGGCTTTGTGGGAGGCCCGGCATTTCTTAAATTGGAACAGTCCATAATGTTAAGTTTCTTCGAATTTTTGCGGGTCAAGACCCATAGAGAGTTGGGTTCAGCCCATTTTCACTGTCTATGAAAGAAGCCCCACGAATGACATTTGCCGATTGACCGATTTGCTCGGAAAGCATTGGAGCCGGGTCCATGTACCGCAACGTCTCTGCTGCGCGTTTCGACCGTAAAATTAACAGGATGGTTGAAGCTTCAAGTTCATACTCAAGGAACTGGATGACTATTGTGTCCCGTGCAACTACCTTGTCAAGATGATGCTTTTTGTTGTCTTGGTCCGAAGTGCCAAACTGAAAAATTGTAGCGCTCTCCCCTGCAGGGATGCTGGACTCCCATAGCTAAATGTCTGCGATATGGCAATCACAAAACTAACTTCCACCTCACCTCCCCCCCCACAAAAAAAAGAATGATTGCAACATTTGCATTGCGAGACTCGTTCGACCAATTTCGAAATGCGTTTCTGTTCAGGGGTTAATATCTCAAAACAGAAACATGTTCCAGAACCACTCCCAACTCAAAATGAGTCTCGCAATGTAAATATTTCGCCGAAAGGTCGTTGCCTTTTGGGGAAATTTCATTTTGTGACATACATATGGTCTACCCATGCACTCAAAGGGCAACTCTGACCAAATTTTGCTGTTGAGAAAGCAGTGCAGTCCTACGTCGTATCGTCTGAAAAGCCTATGTGTAAAATATTTTGATGCAATTCTGCCTAAAAGTTTATTAAACCGACGAACAAAGTCAAAGCAGCTCCACGGTCACCAAAATCCGCTTAATCTAGCGGGCGACGCTTAGCGTGTGGAGCAGCGCACTCAAGGCTGCTGTGTGGACACAGCCAACACTGCGCAGAATGTCAACAACTGGAAGGATTGTTTCAATTGCTTCTTACTTTTCGAGGCGCGGAGCATGAGGACGAGAGAAAAACGAGAATGTAAGGCACCCGCCGTTTGCCGTTTTCGTTGACGCCCCCATAGCCGACGTCTGCGTACTGCGTGATTTCCAGTAGTTGACGAGCAGGTCCAATGTTTGCCGCCGTAAGCGAGGTTTCGGTCTCGCTTTGCGATTTTCGTTTCAACTCAGTTTGCAAGAAAACTATTTAAATTTTCGGAAAACGAATGACATTGACCCGTTCATTAGAATTTGTTACACTATAATCACCCGTAATCTCACAATTTTCTAAATTAACCAAAGTTGCTCTTCAAAAAAAATTTTTTTTGGGGGATCTCAGTGTTTCCGTAATCATTCGAAAATTGCTTTGTAGCCCCTTCAGAAAGACAGCCTGTGTCTGCAGCCAATATGAAAGCCCTTCTTTTTTTCCAAGTGTTGAGTCGGGGTCGTTGTTTCAGAGGGGCCGTCTCGAAGACGTGGTGGTCTCCAGCGATTACCGTGGCCGTCAGCTCGGAAAACTGTAAGTTGCAGCACGTCCACAAAGTCCTTTTTTTTTTTTTTTTTTCTGAGAAATGTTTAAAGAAAATTTCCTCTCGGGACACGGCACGCAGAAACCTAGCGGAAGCTACCGAAACCTAAGTCGTGGTGCACGGAATGCATCTTCGACCGAGGCATTTACCGCGTGCCCATTTTGTTTACCCGTTTTCGTCTATCGACGTTCCAACCATATAGCGTTCCGGATCGCCGCAATCTCCCCAGCAGTATGCGGCCACGGCAGACACGCGTTCCGCAATACCTCGCTTTGGCTGTCCAGACGGAAACTCGTAAGCTGCGGTCTAGCTCCTGCTACACTGCAGCTTAGAGTATACGTTGAAGCGTGCACCCGGAGTGTTATCGGATTGGCGAAAACAATTTGCCGAAGTACCCCCAAAATCACCATCGGGTGGTTCGCCGTTTAATCGACTTCTCGCGCAAGAAATTGTCTCCTTTGGGCTAGAATTGGGATCGATATCTAAAAGCTGGTTCAGGCACTTGCAGTTGCTTACGATCCAGTGCACCTCTTAGGACGGGCGAGACTGGCGCCATCTTTATTGGGTCTTGACATTTCCGCGTCTCATCTCGTTAATATGAATACCCGCCATATGGACACCATTTTCGAGGACTGGGAAAATAGATGCATTTATGTCTCCTCATTATGAACCATTTTTTGGGGAACCGAGGTGTACATATTAATGAAACATTGCCGTAACTCCTATTTCTTTTCCGGATCATTCTGTCTTTTTGGGATCAAAACACTTTTGACCTAGTAGATGTTATACTTACGTTTGATCTCACAAATACCGCAAAACCTTAGCTCTAGCGAAATGCAGTTCCTGGGTCGCCTCATAGATGGCGCCAGCATGTTCACTCGTCGTACGAGGTCGCGAGAAGTCGGTCGTAAACAGACGCAAGCTCTCGATTCGAATGTAAGACGCCTTGGGGCGGAACAGGGTGTAATATAGGCAGATGCAGAAACGACAGTCGGTTGGGCAACCCGATCTTGTCTCCGCTTCGGGAAGGTTCGTGGCACTCCGCATAGATGGCACCGCGCGGAGAAGAAACAAAAGAACGCAATATCCTCGTCCATTTTGTGGGCAATGCGACCGACTGGCAATTTATTTCGTAAACTGCACACGGACCACGCGAGTTGAATCGAGGAAACTTATAATATATTCACTATATAGGTTCCGTTTTTTGCGTAGTTTTACCTTGCAAGTTAAAGCAATCGAGGGGGCGCGAAGCGCGACGAATGAATACGAGCCGAGAAGTCCACCACGTCGCGTCGCAAATGCATTGACGGCGTCGACTTCATTCCGCCCGCAGATGCCTTCGGCGATCTAGCTTCCAAGTTTCTGCCGTTTACGCGCGAGTGAGGGAAGTTTTAGTTTTATGTGATCTTAAACTGGCGGTACGCCGTCGCGCTATGCTATGGTCACTATTGTCTGCACAGCTGTCACCCGAACACGACATCACCCGCAGTAAATATCGTCGCTTTCTTTTTCTTTGAGGCATAACCCGACCAACGGTTGGGCACGTGACAGTACCGGCCCAACCTAGAGAATCTTGGCGCCAAAACACGGCGAGAAATGCCAATTTCGTCCGCTCCAAGGGCGTTCGGGAGCAAAACCAATGAAAAGCAAAGAGCACGTCCAGCGATTCGCAAACGACTTCACATTGCCAGCTGCTTGCACGGTTTGGAAAATGAGTCAGAGTTAAGAAAAATGCCGATTAAGAATCACGCGGTAATTTGATTTCGCCTGGATTTAGTAAATTAAATTAAAAGAGAATTCTCCAGCCGCAAAAAGTATTCCTGACGCTTTGAAGTTTTTTTGACTCCTTCTTCAGGGGTGGCTATAGGTTGTATGGGACAGTCACAGCTTCTAATTACTTTAAAGGGATACTTCGACGAAATTCGAAATATACCCGTTGGGTTCCAAAATAGGTTGAATATGATCCGCAATATCCGTAAATGACAATCGCACAATTGTATTTTGAGCCTGGTGGCTGTATTTTTCGTTTAAACGGCCCACTCTGGCAAGCGCTCGGAGAGCAGCCAGCGGAGAGCACGTCACATCCACCGCAATCGTGATGTAGTTCGTCTCGAGACGAGCAAAGCTGCGGCGAGGCCACGGACGAGGCTCACGTCGAGAGGATGGCCGAGTCGTTCCAGCCACCGAAGCGGCTGCTTTTGTACGAATTTTGAGTGACAGGTTAATTTTCTATAATCTTGTAGGAGGACAATAGCGACTTCTGGGAATCACAAAAGAGATTCTCGGGGAGAGGGGAGTTCCTCCTTCCCCTCTTTTCTCGTGGTGGCCGGAGCCGAGACAAACGTCGTCACCATCTGCCAAGGTTCCTAGACAGGCAGTACAAACGAGGCGTTAGTGACATCCACCAGATGCTCCCTGCTATAATCGTTTAATTTGTTTTAAAATTTCCTTTCGTGTCTTTGTTAACAGGATATTGGTGTGTCCGATGTGATACTGCTCCTTTGAACACATATAGACCACAAAATAAGTGCCGAAATTTCGTTGTAGTATCCCTTTAATTTAGTCATTTCACCCAAGCAGACAGATTTCTGTCGAAGACGTTTACCTTCAAGATTTAGTAAATTCAACTTTTAATTAAATAATACTGCCGACACGGAGCGTTTTGTCGTGAAGTTTCGTACAAACTCGAGTCCGTCGCCTTCCGTATGCCGCCGCGCCATCTATCGTAAGGTGGACATGCCTGCCGAGCGGAAGCTGCCGGGAGGACACGATACATTCGCACCGCCACCGTAGGTTTCGACTGTCGTTTCCCCACCCGCGATCTTTCACCCCGGAGGAGACTGCGAATCTCACGCTCTCCTCCTCGCAGGATCGTCCAGACGGTGGTGCACCTGGCCCGCAAGGTCGGCTGCTACAAGCTGACCCTGGACTGCAAGGACTCCCTGACCAAGTTCTACGCCGACAACGGATTCACGTTGGAACCTGGCAACGCAAACTCCATGAGCCTGCGATTTTCCGACGCCGGCGACGCCCCGCACTGACGGTGGCCCGCACCACTACCTCCGACCGACGCGTTTACTGCGCCCAAAAAAGCGGTACCACGACACGTGGGTCGCTCTTCGGCATGGCGGTCTGCGGAAGCTTCGGTGGTCGGGAGTTGGGACTACCACGGCGACGCTCGCATCCACTCTTACTTTTTGCCGCTACTTCTAGCGCCGACTGCCGGGGTTGCAACTTCCGACGGCGTGACATTCTGACTTTTGCGACGTCGTTTGGTGCCGCTTCGGGACCACTTTTGGCGTACCGAAGGGAAACAACAACAAGCACCGGTTTTCCAGGACGCATTTCAGGCTCCGTAGCTCGACGATCCGGGTAATTGCGGGGATGTTACGACGGAAGGGGACGAGCACGGAGCGTTAGTCCGCCTCGAAGTGTTAAGTGTGTCCAGCGACGTCTTTCCCCGTCTCGTGGCAGAAAAAGAAAGTGTAATATATAAAAATAAAAAGAGTAACTCTCATTCTCCATTCCAACGGACTCGGTGTCAACTCTGCGTAGAGTATGTATAATTAGGGTTCGGAGTTTTTGGTTTGAACCGATATGCCGAATCCATTTTCGAAAATTCGGTTTTAACCGAAAAAGGTCACTTTTTTAGGGCCGCATCGAGGTGGGTGGTGGAGGGGGAGTGAGAAAGAGGATTTTGCAAGGTTCGACATTGTGCGACGTCTTCGCGATTGCCCTCTCCCAAGGTTCAACATGCAACAAAAGAGATCTTGGATTGGCCTTTGCGGGACATCTGTGTCCTTTCTGGTATCGGGCTTAGTGTTAGTGTGTCGTGTTCTTGGTCCTAATGCACTTCAGAGGGCATCGAGGAAAGCCTCTCTCAAACTTCCCTGTGGTTGAGAACATAAATACGATGGAGTTTTTTTTTTCTTTTGCCATTCCGCTGGTTCCTGTACGGTCATCACCTCAGACGGTCACGTTGTCAGAATGGGAAGGAAAAAGAAGCGCGCTGAAGATTATGCCCGCAAATTCCGCGATTTTGAGGTGTGTCCTGGCGCAAGTTGTAGCGAAGAGTACGTATGTATACGTGTCGTTATTCTTCGAGTGATCACAAATATTGCAGCTACAAGGATCATCTGACCCGGTGTCCGATAAGGTTTCTTTCATATTCACCGAAAAAAAAAATAGAGGGAAAGAGACCGCAGTTCGTAAGCGGCTGAAATGTGCCGGACCTTTCGTTGCCGCTTTTATACCCGCCAAAAAGCGGGAAAGCAAACACCGGAGTTGCGCGTCGTATAAAAATAAACGAGGTTCACGAGCGCTTCTACAGCTCCAACTCGTCACAGCAAAACGAACGCACCTACCCTGTCGTCCGCTTTCTTGTCGCTTTCTCATTTTCTCTGGGGACCGCCGACGTTTACGATTTGCCGCATTCTGCCCCCGTCTTTACCCCCCTAAAATTTGGCAGCCTCTCGAATCGTAATTGGATTGTGCCACTTTGGGAAAACAATGAGGGTTGCGTACGGGAAAGGGGAGAAAAAGCACAAAGTCACTTGCCGAAAATCCAGGACCGACGCAAATTAAACATTTGATGCGGCGTCTCGTGGCCAGGAGTGCATATCTAGCCCCGCCCTCACGACTCGATGTTGCAGCTTGGTACCGCCAAGGTGGCAATTTGCACCATTACTTTCCGGGCTCGTTCGTCTCGAAGCCGTCGCGTAGAACGTCAAAAGTGGAGAAAGGTGAGACCACATTATACCCAGTTTTGCAGAAACCTCTTACCAGATGGCGTGACACGTCCCGTCGGGATCGACTGCTTGGCCCCCCTAGTATTGCGTGCCATTGATGGCGGCGAGCCAATCGTCAAACTAGATGAACTTTACGTCGGGCCTAAATAATTTGGGAGTTGGTGTCTCGACCTTCCTGAAGTGAAGAACAAAAAACTGCTTTTGCCCGCATGTCCTAGTTTTTATTTTAAAAATTAACAAATATAGAGGTTTTCGGCACCTCGCAACTCTTTCACCATCTTCCGAGTCACGTGCGCTGTGACGTCAATGGGGATCGCGCGGGCTTTTGGTGAAGCTCTCTCTACGGCCAACAGTGAGCAGCGAGAACTCACCCGCTCGCGACCACGTGCTTGCGCAGTGCGATCAACATTGCAAAAGGAGCAAAGTTCCAACGTCTGGGTCCGGCCATCCCCGACCGGCTCTGCCCCCGACCCCCTCCGGCTTTTGGCGGCTGTTCGCGGTAGTAGATACAGCTGACGGTTTTGGGGACCTCGGATAGATGGCGCCGCTAAAACTCCGTATCATAAAAGTTTTGTCAATGTTATCAGGTTTTCGACACACTAATATTTATGTTGGAACGACAAAATTTATAGAAAAATTACCTTTTATCGAGCAGGTATTTGCGCAACTTCTTATCTTTTTACAAGTTTCCCATTGACGTCGCGCCACGTGGTTTTCATGGCCACCGCTCGCGGCTGCAGGTCGGGAAATAATCCGATTTTTGCCTCGCGATTACGATGCGGAATAGCAACATTTTGAAGGAAGGAGATGTGTTTTCTGTCCTTTGTGACAAGATGAACAATGTCAAATGATGCAAATTCTTTCAACGTTAAAATCGTTGCACAGCTCCTTTAAAGACTGACGTATGCTTTCCTATATCCAGCTTAGGAGAGAGGATGTGCCAAGAGGATTATCTCCTCGCAAAAAACCGAGGTACAGTCTAAGCTCGTTATAACAGACCTTGATTTGGATCATAATTTTGGTCTGTTGTAAAAAGAGTATGTTGTATGCAGACATGAAGTTGAGTCAATGGTATCTGGAAGAAAACCAACCGAACTTCATTAATCGGTATGTTATATCCAAATATCCGTTGCAATAAGCTTAGACTCTAGTACGTCGGCCTTTAAAGGGAAGCTCCTGCGAAATATAGACGATCATAAATGTCGATAACATTTTCATTGTGCGCCAAATATCGACCCCCGAGTATGTCTACAAAATATATCGTCAAAAAAATCATTTTCTTTCGAGAAAACGAATTTCGAAGTTTACACGCACACCTCCGGATCGCTGGCTGCCGCTCCACTGGAAACGAGCGGGGGCGAAGCTTTTCAAGTCTTGTGGTGAAATTCTTATAATATTTGCTGGTCATTGCTTCACTCTGGCAATTTCACTGAATCGTAATCCATTATTTTCCGCCACGGACGATTGCGACGGCCTTCTGACTGCCTCCGGCGCCGGGAGAAACTGGCTCGAGCTGCCCATGTGCCGATGTTTCTACGGCATAAGACATCAGAAACAAGACGGTGGATCAGTTGGGTTGCAGGTTACTTTCGTTTTCGGCTTATGGCTCTAGGTTCACTTTTTTGCGCTCTTTCGGAAATTATGTCTAGCCAAAAACGCTCAAATGGACGCCGGAGGTGAACGGAACGAAGACAGAAAAGTAGAAAGCTTTTCAGTTGCTTTACTGGTTTTATTTGGATCGGTCATGCTGTACAAACAACGCCACAAATCCATTTGCAACCGCCTCGTGCGAGAAAAAGAACTCTCAAAGAAACGACAGTTGGAACTACGTACAGAAAAACTAGGGTCACAAACGAGACGATTCGTCCTTCCCAACACAAGATGCAAAAGGCAATTACAATTTGGGCATCTTTTGGATAAAAAGAAAAAAAAAAGACTGGCTGCCAACATAATTGAAACAATAAACGGCCTTTCAAATTAAAGTAACAAGATTATAGTAACACACCTAAAAATGCCATCTGCGCCGTGACACCAAGCACGATCTTTCACCCCGCTGAGTGCCACGGCGTTTTAGGTCGACATATTTCCAGACTCGTCATTAGTTTAGGGTACTCAAGATTCAACCGGTTACACCTAGGCCTAATCAATTTAAGTTTCCTCCATCGGAATGGGCCATCTCCAACCGGAACGACCTACCCGAACACGTCGTTTGCATGCCACAAGTCGACACTTTCCGACCTGCCGTCGCCACTGCGTTTAACGTTGGCGGGAAACTAGGCACGCCGGATGCCCAGGCCCGGCCTCACTGGCAGTGGCTCTTGAGGTCCAGCCGGGGTATGATGTTCATGGAGAGCAGCTCCTGGAAGAGCAGCTTGCAGGCATAGGGCACCCGCAGGGAGGCCATGGTGCGCGAGGACCGGCAGAAGTGGCACCAGCGCGAGTAGCCCAGCAGGCCGCAGCTGCGGCACACGTCCACCTGGCAGGCGTCGCTCGACAGCATCAGCCGCTCTAGCAGGAGCAGGCTGGCCCCGTGGCCGATCAGGCAGTCCCGCTCCATCTCGCCCAGTCGCAGGCCGCCGTCCCGCGACCGGCCCTCCGTCGGCTGCCGCGTGAGCACGGCGCGTGGGCCGCGCGCCCTCGCGTGCACCTGGGGGAGAGCGGTCGCGTCGGTGCCTCGCCGGAAGCCATCGCAGACGGCCGGCCGTTACCGAAAAACCGGTTCACACACCCGCCTTCAGATGCGGTCAACCGCTTACGATGAGATGACACACATACAGTAAAGGCCCTTTCACACTGGCGCCATCTACGAGGTGACCCTGCATTGCACTAGAGCAGGGGTTCTCAAACCTTTTGGTCCCACGGAACCCCAGGAAGCCTCAAAAACTGCCGTGGAACCCCCCCCCTCCATATTTGCCGACCGAGAAGCAACAGATGCACAATTGTAGGCAATTTTGCTTGTGTTGCTTCCCATATATCCCCACCATATCAATCGCGATGTCAGTACAAAGTGAGATGAAGGCGCTTTGCACGGTCCTGCCGCGCAGCCTGCGGCATGGGGGGGGGGTTGCAATTTGGGTGTTCGCGGAACCCATGAGACCAGCTCGTGGACCCCCTGTGTTCCCCTGAACCCAGTTTGAAAACCCCTGCACTAGAGCGAAGGATCTGTGCTATCCGCAAGATAAAATGTATGTACTGTCCATGAAAAGTGGTCATTTATAGCATTGTCAAAGGTTTTTCGAGATCAGAAAGAAAGAAAGAATGATGCGCGAATAAAATATAGGGTGTCTGAAATGCCGAGACTCCATCTAAAACGGGCCATAAAAATCTGCGCCTGCACGTAGCAATCTGAACTTTTCATCAAAGATGTAAATTGGAGGTTGATTTTATCTCGTAAAATTGCAAAGCGTAGCTCCCTTTCTCTAAAAACTAGGGCCAAAAAGCTTGCCCGGGTCAAATGCGACGCAGATGACCGAGTCGAGTGGTGGGGTACGTTTGGCGTACATACTAATAGATGGCGCTACCCCCTTATCGAGAGTGCTCCAACGGGATACCGCGCATCTGGAGAGCCCCCCAACGGTAGAGTGCACGACATCGCAGCGCACGATCGCGCATCACGAGAGTGCATGTACGCGCCTTAGAACGTTTGACGTCATTTAATTGGCTAAGTATGCAGACCTGCGGGAAGTCATTACCGCACAGCTGTCAACGCTGCTGCTTTTTCCGCTCCTCGGGTACCCCTAAGTTCAAACCGTCAGTGCCCGTCTCCGCGTGCATTGAACATGCAGGTGCTCAAAAGTTCAGACATGCTGAGCCGATATGCCAACCACGCTTTTACTCACTTTTACCGACTTTCATTGCGTTTCAGTGAATGGGTGGAGAGGTCAAACGAGCCATACAAATAAAGGGGCCGCCAGATGCCAATAGCAGCTCGGTCCTCGTGGTACCTTCCAGGCCGAAAATGGGGGTCCCTATTAATGCATCTGACGTTGTGCATCCAGCTATTTTTGCATCCTGCCACTGGAACCACCGCCATCTCATTAATTGTCACGAATGACAATTGATGAGGCGACGAAAACTGAAGCATACGAAATGTTTAATGGGGCAAACTTGTGCCCAAAACTAAATAGGAAAAGGCTAGCATCGCAAGCGTCAAAACAGCAGGGTCAAACGCTGGTGCCAGACTGGCACCAGACTGGCACCGGCTTGCCATGCGGAGTCCCTTATGTACCCGCGTGGGTTTCAGGAATATTCGGCGTAGAACGTTTCGCACGTAGAACATTCGCACCTCAATCAGAAGACAGGGTTCTCGAACTTACGAGAACGCTAAATTGAAAAAATGAATAAAAGAACTCCACTCCCAGGAATTGAACCCGGGGCCTCGGTACGCAAGCCAAGCATGGTAACCACTCGGCCACGCATGCGCTCGGCGACGCGCGCGGCAATATCCAGCAGCTCTAGGCAGACTGGCTTTTGTCCCACCTTGTCCATGACCATGTGCTTGAGCTTCTGGTAGTAGATGGGGCCGAAGTAGATGTAGGCCGACAGCGGCTCCCCCGTGATGCCCGAGGTCAGGCAGTCCTTACCCCGGTAGTTGAAGCCCCTGCGGATCAGCTCCTCCCCGACGTCCTGCACCTGGGCAACCACACGGTGGACACGTCGGCAAGGGACACATTACACGCACGACACAACAGATGCAAGGAACCTTCACGTCTCCCCACTTTAACTACGAGAAAACTGAACGAGGTAATTCTCACGGAACAACCGTCTCCATGATGCCCTAAAGTTCCCACTCTCAGAGTCTCAACAAAGAAAACAGGGCGAAATCAGTTTACTCTCAAACTCGGAGAAATGAAAAGGCCAGGCACTCGGACACCCAACCTTTTAGGGACGAGCCAATCGAGGAAACGGGAGATCAAAGACCGTAGGTGCCACCAACCTTGCTCCCGCCGAAGGCCGTGCCGTAGTGGAACTTGCCGTTGAGCACACCGGCCTTGCCCGCGAGCAGCTCGATGAGCTTTCCCACGGTCATGCGGGAGGGGAACCCGTGGGGGTTCATGATGAGGTCCGGGCAGACCCCCTGGTCGCTGAAGGGCATGTCCTCCTGCTGGGCGATGAGCCCCACCACCCCCTTCTGGCCGTGGCGGCTGCTGAACTTGTCCCCGATCTCGGGGCGCCTCGTCTGGCGCAGCAGCAGCTTGATGAGGAAGGCCTCCTCCGTGTTGGACGAGATGAGCACCTTCTCCACGTACACGGGCTCCAGGCCCTTGTAGGCCACGGGCACCTCCTTGTGCTCGGGCGGGGACGGCTGCCCCGGCTGGGCCCCCGCCGAGCTTGCAGATGGCACCCACTTGTTCACGAGCACCTGGGGGGAGCGGTCTCGCTGCCTGCAACGCCTCTCCGACCCGCGTTTTCCAAAGTGTTCCCGCCACTTCTACCCCAAGACAAACGTCTTCGCCCTTGCCAGCAGCAATCCTGGCGGTGGCACGGATGCGGCAGATGCCCATTCTCTAATCTGGACACTCAGCGAAAAAGTTGGCAAAAGATTAAACCGCTGCAATTAGACGGCGCCGAGGTCAAGCCCGGCGCCGGCCAATCATGGCCACGGGATTCCTCGGTGACTTTTTCGCCGTGTCCAGAATCCCAGCTTGACAGTACACCGGAGCTTCTGGAGCCCAGAATCAGGACGCCACAACGACAGCAACACTCTCCTGTTGCAACTTCTATGACTAACCGCCAGGATCACGGCATCTGACGGCATTACGCTCCTGCTTTTACGACATCATTGGTTGTCGCTTAGAGACCAGTGTTGATGTACGGGTGGAATAGGACCAGTCCATGACATGTTCCAGGCACCATGACCTCGCACTTTGGGCCTCAGAGATGTTACGCGGCTACCCAGTGTCATCCCGACGACGATGACAGAGGGTACGGAAATGGGAGGGAAAGGTCACCCAGTGTTTCTGAAAGCCTCTCGTCCCACTTCCTGGCTTCACGCAGGGCCGACGAGAGACGGAAATCCGACCAGTTTACCTTGGGAAGCACCGGTTTCTGCCCTCACCTGCCGATTTTCGATGCGGTCCCCGGGCCGCGCGATGCCGTCCGTGTCCAGTGGCTCGTGCTTCCAGATGGGCTTCATGGTGGTGCTGTCCACCAGGGGCCCCATCACCCGGTCGTGGCTCTGGTTGGCGTACCGCTTGAGGGTGCACTTCTGGTGCCGGTACACCTGGCACCGCCCGAAACCCCGGTCGATGGACGACCGGTTCATCACGATGGCGTCCTCGATGTCGTAACCGCTGTAGCTCATGACGGCCACGGTCGCGTTCTGGCCGGCAGGGATGTCCTCGAAGTGGATCAGCTCGATGGTCTTGGTCTTGACCATCGGCCGATGCGGGTAGACCAGAAGGTAGAGCAGCGAGTCGATGCGGTTGCGCTGGTTCAGCGCAATGGTGCCCATGGCCTGCTTGCCCATGGCGCACTGGTACGTGTTGCGCGGCGACTGGTTGTGGTGCGGGTACGGGATGAGGCCGGCGCAGACGCCGAGCAGCGTGAACGGCTCGATCTCGAGGTGCGTCGTCTCGGGCCCTATGTCACGCTCGCGCAGCGCGATGTAGCTGTCGTTCTCCTCGTTGACATCCAGAAACTCAACCAGGCCGCGCCGGACGAAGTCATTGAAGAAGAGGAGCCCCCGTGTCAGGTCTTCCAGGTGAGCAGGCGTGACGAGCGGGTGGCCGCCCTCGACCACAATGTAGGGCCGGCACATGCGGCCGCCGTCCGCCGAAATGTTCACGCAGCGCTGCACGCGGCTTGAGTGCAGAGACACAAACTCGGAGAGGTGCCCCGACCGCCGGAGCAGGCGCAGCGTCCGCAGGAGGCGCGCGTGGTTGTGGACCACGCCTATGATGCCTCCGTTGAGGAAGACCAGGTAGACCGACGGGTCCGAGAGCTCCTCTCCGTTGAGCAGGTGCACGTCCTCGACGCCGAGATTGAGAAGCAGACGGACGATGGGAGCCTCTTCTAGGTCGGTGGTGATGTGCGTCATCAGGGCCAGGTTCTTGACCAGGCCGCAAGCCTCACCCTCCGGCGTGTCGCTGGGACAGAGCATGCCGAACTGCGAGGGCTGCAGCGAGCGCGGTCCCGAAACCTTCCGTGTCTTCTCAAACTGGCTGTTCACTCTGGTCATCATGCCCAGTGCCGAGATGTAGGAGAGGCGCGTCAGCACCTGCGTCACTCCGATGCGCTCCATCTTGAACCGCTTGACCGTCCAGTTTCCCGTTGAGATGGACGACACCAGGCCGTTAGTGATGAGGTCCTGGCGGACATACTTGACCACGTCGAACTGGGTCGCCCGGACCTTTGGGATGGTCTTGTCGGCAACGAGCTTGAGCTCCGTGTTGAAGCGCTTGAACAGGTCTTCGAACAGCAGGGACAGCAGGGAGCCCGCCAGCTCGAGACGCTTGTTGCCGTAGTAGTCGCGGTCATCTATCATCTCCCGGTTCGTCTGCGCTTCGATGACTCGCCGGATCATGAGTGCCAAGTACATGGCCTTCACCCGGAAGTTGTAATGCTCCACCGGAACGTGCGCCAGAACGGTCGTGGCCAGGATGTCGCGCGCGTCGTCCACGGGAGTCTTGCGAGGACCTCCCGCGAAGAACATGCGCCGGTGCTTCAGCTTCCCGCCGAGGTACCGCAGGGCCTGAGTCTGCGTGAAGACCTGCGCGCGGTGGCACTCTTCGAGCGACGGCGCAAACGTGGACAGGATGCTGTCGGCACTGCCGATCATCTGCACAATCTCCTGGTCACTCTCCAGACCCATGCCCTTAAAGACGATGGCAATGGGGATGTCCTCCGTAAAGCAGTTGTGCTTGAGGTAGTAGCGGCCGTGCTTGGTGCCCACATTGGTCCGGCTCTTGCGCTCGTGGGTCGAACTTGTGACCTGTCAACGTTGCAAACACATCGGTGAGAACTCTGCAAAGTTATGGATGAACGAAACAAGATTGTACAACTATGATAGGTTTGCTGGAGCCAATTTCTGGCCAAACATGAAATGTATCTGTGTCTAGGTACTTGCATGACCCCTCTGCAGTTACAGACTGAATTTAACTACATATTGCCCTCCTTTTGTCCACAACCGTAACTAACTGGTTTTGAAAAGTGGTGAATATTAAAAACAGTGGCACTGGAGCACTGCAAGTACCTGACACTGGAGTACTCCTTCTGGTGGTACCAAAACTTTACGAAACCAAACAAAGAGTATTGAAGAACATGATAAATCGGTTATGAAGACAACCAAAGTAGACACCCGCGAGGAAAAGGCCGGAATCGAGTAAAGAGGTTCCTTTCAGCTCCCACCTGGCACATGAGGCCTCCCTTGCGGTCTTCCTCGACGATCATGCGGTTCTTGGAGAGCTGCTCCTGCATGAGGATGACCCTCTCTACGCCGTTCACCACGAAGTATCCTCCGGGGTCGTAGGGGCACTCGTTCATCTGCGACATCTGGAAGTGCGTCTTGTCCGCCAGGATGCAGTTGGCGCTGCGCAGCATGATAGGCATGCGACCGATGGGGAAGTCGGCGCGCACCACGCGCTGCGTGCCACGCGTGTACTCGATGTCCACGGTGATGGGCGCCGAGTAAGTCATGTCACGGAGCCGGCACTCGTGCGGCGTGGTCGCCTTGCTCGCCACGCAGTTCTCCTCCACGTCTGGCTTGCCGATGTGGATGTCCAGGTACTTGAGGTAGAACTGCGGGTCTGCGTCACTGGTGATCTTCTCGTTAGCGCGCACGATCTCCTTGATCTCCACGTTGATGAAGTGGTTGAACGAGTCGATGTGGTGCCGCACCAAGCCCTGCACGCTCAGGAACGCCGGCAGGAGCTTCCACTTCTCCGCCAGCTCTTTGACCGGCTGCTGTAGGCTGTCCGTGTCCATCGCATCCGCCGGCTGTTTCGCTACCATCTTGCCGTGTGTTCGAGCGGGAAGTTCATGCGCCAAAAGGACAGTAACTTACCGCTAAGTGAGGCTTACGCCGCATCCCGAATTGCCGCGGCACCTGCCAGCAGCCATGTTTGTTGTTCTTTGTGTCCTGTAACTAGACTAAATACGCGTGTCAAATAAAAAAGTTAAATGGTGTTTAGTGCCCCCTACCTTGTGTGGTAATATTATTTAAAAAAAAGTAGTGATATTTATTTCATGATTGAAAAAAAAACATATCTGGGGAAGGAGAGAGCTTTATAAACATTGCAGCTTGCATCGGTGCGTTGGTAGAAAGAAATATAATGGGAAGCATAACCGGAAGTAAAAGTAAAGTTTCAACTTCCGACGTGCCACATCAGCCACACCCCCCAGACCCTGCACACACCACCCCGTTTTGAAGTGCTGCGTGCTGCTCAAGTTGCGACAGGAAATTTATCGACAGGTACGATTTACGCTGCGGACAATGTAGGAGCAAATATCGGTAATCGCTAAGGCGTTCTTCGGGCGCGGGGCCGCGCCGTCGGCGGCTGTTCCTCGTGATGTGCCGAAGGAGGCAGGCGCCCGTGACAAAAAACTCTTGACAGCCTCTAAAATGCTGGGCGTGGCGGGTACCGTCCGCAGCCAATCAGGTTGCGAGACTAGCCGATAATGAAGCCGCACCCTGCGCTTCTTAAATTATCAGGGCTAGAACTGCCAAGTTTGACTCGTAGCCTAAGAAACACAAGCGGTCGATTATTATCATTCGCGATTCGTTCTTCGCCACCTTTGTCGATCATGCCGCAACCTGATTGGCTGCGGAGGAGATAATGCCATGCTCGTGACTCACCGCAGCTTGCCTGCATTCATATCGTTGCGATGTAGTTTTATGCCTTATAAGTTATTTGGCACCGGCCAAAATTGAGACAAAGGGGAATATTTTTACGCCAGGACTTCCTGAATCACACATCTGACACGAGTAAATTTAGTGCTTGGTTTAAAGTTAAATGTCGGGAAGTGCTCTCTTCAATTTGCTTTGTATTAACGTATAGCCAAGGAGATAGTCTGCACCTGGTTATGTTGTTCTCATGATTTGCATCACCATCCACCTATCCAGAAAGCATCCAGAGCTTCCAAACATGGCATCCAACCTTGCCTGTCCTCTCTTCGACTTCACCTTGGACCTCTACAAGCAGCTACTAGTTCAAACCGGAAGCACCGCAAACATCTTCTACTCCCCGTTCAGCATCGCAGCCGCCCTATCCATGACACTGGCTGGGGCGCGGCACCACACGGCGAAGCAAGTTGAACACGTAATGCACCTCGAAGCCGGCACGGTTCACAAGCACTTTTCCGACGTCTTGTCGAAGATCGACAGTTACGCACCCGACGTCACCCTGCAGGTGGCCAACCGCCTGTACTCCGACCAATCGTTCAACGTCCTCCCAGCGTACACCTCTCTGCTCGAGGAGTTCTACAAGAGCACTATGAAAGCGGTCGACTTCAAAAATGACCCAGGTCCTTCCCGTCTTGAAATTAACGCGTGGGTCCAGGAAGCAACTCGGTCCAAGATAAAGGACTTGCTTCCGGAAGGCTCCATCGACTCCGACACGGTACTGGTCATTGTGAATGCAATCTACTTCAAGGGACTGTGGAGCTTCCAGTTCAATCCTAGGGCCACATCGCCGGAAGAGTTCCACGGTGCCAAGGACGGGACCAAGACTGTCGACATGATGTACAAGCAAGCCAAGTTCCGGATGAGCCGCTGCGACGAACATAAAGTTTCTGTCCTCGAGATTCCCTATAAGGGCAAGAGAGCGTCCATGGTGATCCTACTCCCGGACGAAATGGACGGACTCTCGGACCTCGAGAAAGCGCTGACGTCATCCACATTCCGGAAGATACTCGACAGCCTGACACGGGAGACGCTGGTTGACCTGCGCTTGCCTAGGTTCAAGTTGGAGCAGACGACGAATTTGAAGGACACACTGATGGCGATGGGGATCCACGACTTGTTCTCGAGCTCTGCGGACCTCTCTGGAATGAGCGGTAACGAGAGTTTGAAGATCTCGGCCGCCATTCACAAAGCCTTTGTGGAGGTGAACGAAGAGGGTACCGAGGCTGCGGCAGCTTCGGCCTTTGCAGTGAATGCTCGGTGTGCCGTGTATGGCGTGCCTTTCACTGTAGATCATCCATTCTTGTTTGTCATACGGAGCCACGATCCTGACATCATCCTCTTCATGGGATCTGTACGCCAAGTTTAGTTCCTCGAAGTGGTTCATATCACATTGATTGTATCTCATGGGAGTTAACTTGAAAAGCAGAAGCACTTATTCGAAGATTATGTTTGGATGCTAAGTTGATTATTAAAGCTTTAGAAAAAGTAATTGTGAGTGATGTCTACAAGCTTCATGTGTTGGGGTTTTATTGCTTCTATTATGTGCAAGTGGATAAATGATCCTCTCATTATGGTAGATTTTCAGGATGTTGAAGTACCTTCCAAGATCCAGCGTCTCCTAATATTTCAAATGTTTAGGCATTGGAGAGTTGAAGGGTTTTTCTTCTGCAAGTAGTCATTAGATGAATGATAAAAATAAATTTTAATGCTAGAACAGCATTAGCATTTACACATTGTTACTTCTATAAGTATGAAAAGTGAAACACTACAGTGTCCTGATTCCTGAAGCTGGTTGGGGCAGGGTGATATGTGTGCCAATATTTTTTTAGTGTTGCGAACAAAGTTCTGGTCAATGACACAATGTGCAATGTGGGAAATGATGAAACTGCTGCTGCTAATGTGTGTATTTGCAAATGCTTTTCACAGGTGTGCACAATGCACTTATTTTGCTGCTTTTTACACCTGTACACCTTTTTTTTTAAGTTTTCTATTGCAGCAGCTATGTATACACTTTTCATGTTGGGCTACAAAGCAATAAAGTAATGTTGGAAACACCCAGTAATACTTTTTTACCCTTTATGACTATTAGATTTTATCTGGCAGGCAATGGATGAAAACATGACAACCCGAGCACCATATACAGTATAAGAAAAAATGAAATCAAGATTTTTTTCCCTTTGATTTTGTATTTATATTTTTGGAAACTGATTCACCATCTGTTTGCAAGTGAACAGGGTGGATCTGTGATAGGACTGTTCTAGAGCACTATATAGCTCCTACGGAGCAGAGTAGCGCAATCCTTTGATCCGCGTGTTTTGCCGACAAGATGGCCGACAGAGCAGCTCGGCGCGAGTCACGTGGTACTCAGGGTTCCAAGAGGATACCTGTGGGAGAACACATGGAGATTGACGCAACACGGCTGATTAAAAAATAAACGCCGAGTTCACACTTTTCGAAACTAGTCTGTCGTGAAGTTGGTAAAGCACTAAACACTTTATCAAAGTCTTAATAATATCGGGCGCGTGTGCAAATTTTGAGAAGGCAATTTCCAAGGCAATGGCGTTTGAAGCAGACGATTTTCGCACGCTGCGGAGATTGGCTTTTTGGGTTGGCCGGAGCGGGTCACGTGAACGCTGTGACGTCGCCGCGTCGTCTGCTGCATGATGCCGCTCATGCAATTTAAAAAAAAAAAAAAAAAAAACATTACGTCCTCATTTGGGACACAACTCAGCGCAAATTATTCTAAAATGTTCCTTTATTATGTCAAAAACTATTGCCGTTCCGTACATCTCCACAATATTGAAGAAACAACGATTTTCTCACGTTCCCATGCATTTCTGACCGGAGTTGGAACCTCCAGGCGTTCGCCGCTAGTCGCCGAGAGACGGCGTTCTAGATTGCGCTACTCTGCTACAGTCAACGTTGGCTACAGTGTACTAGAATACTTGTAACTCTGCTCCGAAGAGCTATATAGTGCTCTAGACTGTTCATGAAATGATGTCGAGTGACTAATGTGACTCTAAAGGACCGTGTGCTTTGTAGTCTTTTACCAAAACGCTGGCGCCACGTATCGCGTAGCCGTGGAACACTTGGTGGTGGCGTATATTTCCTATATTTTTTTGTGTGTTCTTCCTTTTTTGATTCGAAGGTCTTTGTCAATGTTATAAACGATAATTTATCATAGGATAGGCTGTACATACATTTGACCTCGCAAAAACCGCGAAATCGTCACTCTAGTGAAGCGCAGTTCCAGGGTCACCGCATAGATGGCGCCAGCGTGCTATTGTTCTCTCGTCGTGCAGGATTTTAAGAGGTTTTAAGGCACTAGGTTTACAGTCGCAAGTGTGGTAAAGAGAGTTAGTGATATATAAGGGTGTCACAAAAGAAAATTTACACGGTCTTTTTTACCGCAAAGATAAACTAGGCATCGCCGAACGCTCATTCTCCTCCCAATGGTAGAGCTAGAGGTCACAACCAGATGCCAAAGTTTCAGCCCGATCAAAAGTTATAAGTGATTTTCTGAAAATTTCAATGGGAAAATGGAGCCCATTTTTGCCCGTTTTTGGTTTCTGGTGCCATAGAGCCCCATGTGTTCGAAAACTCAGTCGGCCGCCATTTTCCCATTGAAAGTTTAAGAAAACCAGTTATAACTTTTGATTAAGTTTTCGGATCGGGCTGAAACTTTGGCATCTGGTTGTGACCTCTAGCTCTACCTTTGGGCGGAAAATGAGCGTTCGGCGATGCCTAGTTTATATTTGCGGTAAAAAAGACCGTGTAAAATTTTCTTTTGTGACACCCTGTATTTAACAACTCCGCAAAAGATAGAATAAAAAAAAATTATGTGCTAAATCTAGATTTATGGGGCTAATGCATGGTTTTCCGTCCGTATAATTCGGCTTTACCTCAGGTATGTGCAGAGGCAGGCAGAGAGGGTCGACCTAGTTAACAATATATATATGCATTTAATTTTCTCAACCTAAAAAAAAAAAAAGCTCGAGCCTCGAGGGAGCATCGGAACATATTGGCGATGAGAACGACCAAAAAAGGGCGCTTCCTCCAGGTTGTTGTCCACCAAGCTAATACCAGCGAGAAGACAAGGGCTGCGCCTTTCACCCCAAACGTCGTCACTGGTAAACCTACGCAACGCCGGCTAGCTTACGTCAACATCGCCACCAGCGCGTCTCACAGGCCGTGTTCCAAAATTTACTCGATCTTACCCCAGGGTAAGGGTTTTGTACCCTGGCGTTCCAAAACCTCCCGCGTCCAGCACTTCTGTGTCCATTTGGGTAATAATAATAATAATAATAATAATTCTTTATTGGCTCAGGAGAGCCGTGGCACCGCGGAAAGGCAACAGCCCGTACCATGGAGGCCCGCGGGTGAGGGCGCGGGCCGATGTTGCGGGCGATGAGGGCCCAGTGCTTTGGAATACATGCCACAGCGTCTCACAACGAGCGTGACTTCAGCGCACGCGTCTACCGCTTCGTGGCGTCTCTTGCGAGCTTCAGCGTCTTTAGGGCGGTCCGATTCAAACCACAAATCAAGTCCAGGAAACAAAACCCCTTTTTTGAACTTCCGGATTTGGTTGAGGCTCGAAGTGTGCGGTAGTGTTTGGACGACGCAGCTGGCACACCGGCAACGGGCAGAGAGGGGGTCGAGGGGGTTGATTGTTCTGTTGGCCGCTGTGAAAAAGGGGGGGGGGGGCAGGGGTTTCCCCAGGATTCTAATCAAGGGGGGGGGGGGGGGGGGGGCGGGGGAGGCGATGCAAGGCGAGGCTAGATAAAATATAAAACTGTTTCTTTTTTAGTCCACTACCTAAATTACAGACGTCTATTAACCAAAAGCTCATACCCGTAATGTATGTTTCCCTTTCTCTATATATACACCTGAGAGGTGGTGTTTTCTACTTAATCTGAAAAAAAGAATTTTATTTTTTCCTTTTTTTTAGATTCAAGGGGGGGTGTCCAGGAAAACTAGGGGGGGTGTATACCCCCCCCCCCCCCTAGGGGGGGGTCTGGGGAATCCTGGGGGGGGGGGGGGGGCGCGGAGGCTCGAACGGATCGGGGGAGGGAGAAATAACCCCTTTTGTGGGATTTTTGAGTGACATCGAAGGTGAGGATACAGCAAAAACGACTGCTTCTTAAGCGTCCCTTTGTCCTTTTCTAGGGTTCCCGATAATCGATAAGCTCACAGCCCCACCTGCTCCCGCGCACGGTTAGCGAGGTGGGTGGATCGCCCTCCTCTGATTGGCCACCGCGGAATCCGGGCGCGTCCGGGTTCCGAAGAGTTTAACATTTTCAACTTTCGATCCGTGCCCCGGAACACGGAATATGTAACCGCTGACGTCACCGGCGACGTCACTTCCGGGTTAGAATGGATCGCACTTTTGCCGCTTGGGCCGGGTCGGTGATCCAGTGACGATGTCTTCTAATGGTATTGGTAGGACCAGTGGCGAATTTAGAAAGGGGATGGTGATGTTTTCCTCTTGAATTCCGCATGTGTAAACATTTAGGGCGGGGAAAAGGGGAGGGGTTGGGGGGCGTATTTTCTCATACATCTGATACGCTGACTCTCCCCCCCCCCCCCCCCATTTCCCTCTGGAAACACCCGCATCCGCCCCTGGTTATGACTCGTATCGTGATCTACTGTTTATCGTGAGGTGAATGTATTCTATGCAGAAGTTTACTGACCAGGCTGATCATTACTGTGACGCGTTTTGCTGTATTTCACATGCACAGTGCTCAGCGAAGCGAAAAAGACCAGCGGAATGCTTGACCCCGCTAAAGTAACTGCATATAATCATACTTGAAAAAAAAAAAAAAAACCGAGACAAGAGAAAAGGAAGGGACAAACACAACGAAGTCTTCCTTCCATTTTCCTTGACTCGGTTTTCTTTTCTTTTTTTTAAGTATGAACGTTAATTATCTAGCCCAGGCACGTAGCCAGGATTTTGTTTTGGGGGGAGGGGAGGGGAGGGGGGGGCGCCCATTACAAAATGCTGTATGAGGGGGAGGGGGGAGAGGAGGCCCAGCAAAATGGAATATTTCAGGGGGGGGAGGGGGGTGGCCGCCCCCCCCCCCCCCCCCCTTCTGGCTACGTGCCTGATCTGGCCTGCACCACCACTCCTATTTCAGTAACTGCGTATATGATGATGCTCCAGTCTTCGACGTCTCAGAGAGCTTCCAGTTCATAGAAAAATGAACAAAGTTTACTCTAACACCGCTGCTTGAAATGTGGATGAAAAGTTTAACCACCAATTCTCCAGGTGAACGCCAAGAGAACGAAGAAGTGCGAGATCTGTTAAAATGTTTCGAATATTCTTGTAAACCAACTTGCCTCCCCCAGACGTTAAATTGTCCAGCCGAATTCCCCTCGTTAAACCTCCAACCTTGTTGTCCGTGTAGCATTTATGCTTTCTAGCACTGGTGACATAAGCAAGCTCGACAGGCTTGCAAAGACTGAGCGATCAGAAGTCGCTTGGGATGGAAGCGTCAGTTCATGTTTGTAAACAGCAAAAGGGTCTATACACTCTAGCATAGAGTGACCATATGACTCCGCCTTTAATTACTCTCAGCATCGCTAGAGGAACTCTGCATGCGTGAGGCCAGGCGCTCCACTGGTCTGTTCTGTTTCGTTGAGTATGTTGCAATTCTATGCAAATCGTTCTTGGCCGTACACCCATCTTTACGGAAATAATTGCACCACTCAAACGATCCTTCTGAAGACGTCAGTCTACAGATACCTAAAAAAAGGTCAGAGTTCAGGCGAGCTGGTTGCCTGTTCTTTTTCTATCTTCCTTTGCATTTTCCTTTTCCTACCCCAGTCTCAGGTTTATAATCACGTTCGCAAACACCTCGTTCTTGCGCCTCCTCTCAATGATTTTATATACTCTAGTATTTTGCCTGTGTATGAAGTATTGTTTTCTAGATTACCAAATAGAACTGAGAAGACGCGCGTGCACTACTCTGCCCCGAAAGATTAGTGCACGTGCGTTTTACTACCAAAATGAATAGTAGTCGTTTTCCTATAAAAATATTTCGGTTGATAGTCAGCGCTCGTCCCGTGTGTTTCTTCTTCGTCCTCGTCTGTTTTTCGCGCCTGTTTCCTACGATGAATTCTCGCCAACTCGCCCAACTATCCATTCTTTTCTGCGCTTTCCTCCGGAGCACGTCCCTGCACTGCTAAAAATAAGAAAACGTGATGCGCACACTGCGAATGTCGCTTTTCCGCAGTGCACCCGCGCGCGTGGAGAAGCACACTGTTGCACTGCGGGAAAACAAACCTCGAAAAGTTGCATATACTACGAAACTTCCCGAGTGCTCTCCGTAAAATAAACACGAAATAATGGCGCTTATATGGTTGAGGATAGGACCTTTCGGCGTAAGAGTCATTTACTGCCGATAAATAACAAGCACTTCCATGGATATTTGATCGCCCGCGACAAGCCAACTTGTTTCCCATCTTCTTTTCTTTCCTTTGTATGTACTGTCTGTACATATATATGTCTGTTTTTGTGTTGTTTTTTTTCACATGTGGTGGCGGGCTGGCAGGCGCTCTGCGTAAGGGGTTTTCACCTATCTGCCTAGCCCCCACACCACCACATGTGCCCATTCCAGTATGTGCAAATAAAATTATCATTATGATTAAGACGCATCATAATTGGCGGCCCGTGCCGGGTGCTTCCGGGGCGTAACGGAGACGGGCGCAGGCGTGTTGTACGTGCCTTACAAGCTGTGTATAGCGCAAACAGATATATGACCCCGGTCTGGCTACATGAAGAGCTCGGTCCGTTTTCTCTGCCCTTTGTGCCCTGGCTTTAGACACCGGATAATGGAACATCCGCTGCACCGCTAACTATCAGACTAAGGAATGTCAGTTGCCATCATTAAAAAATGAGGAAAATACAATCTGTAGCCAAGCACGAGTGCACTAAAAAAAATAATTGGCCCGCTGCATTTTAACACAAAATAAGCAGTACAATATTTGCAGCGAAGCCGACCTGCGAAAACTGCGTTTGGCCGTGCCGAGAGCGTGGGTGCGATTTCGATCACTTCTAGCTTTTGGATTCGTTGCCATGCGGCATTCGAAGCTCAGATCTCGTGGAGATTCGCGTTCGAATCTGTTTCCAGTCTTCATTTTGTATTGTGTATAAGCAGTGTGACCCCGTTTTTAGGGAAAATAGTATGGCGGTGAGATACGACCACCTCGCAATAATTTCGCCTTTTTATTTTATGAACTTCGTGATAATTGAAATTGATTTAAAAGGTTGGGCGTTACTATGTAAACGTCTAGTTTTGGCACATGTAGCACAGACGACCGTATCCCGTTATGCACCTTGTGATGTAACTTAATTGATATGCAAATTCTAACTTCCAACCCGGCTTATTTAGAGATTCCAAGCCTTGAATGTTTAGATTAGACGCGAACCACTTTGCGATGCAGTGGCTTCGCAGTTTTTCTTCGATACGCTACCCCGTCTGTCATAGTCATGCCTATGTTGACCAGGAATTGGCGTACAAACTTTTCTATTACAATCCTAGAATTTTTTGTCTCATAATCATCTCTGGTAGCGCGAATAAAAAAAAATAGCTTCGTACACAGAAGCTGGCCCGCTACCTTGTCCACGCAGACATCGATGAAGCTGGGGACCATAGTGTTGGGAGCGACCACAACCGAATAAGGTTACAGTTCTCAAAGGCAACACGACAACTAAGAAAACAAAAGCCCCCTCGGACAGGCGGTTTCCGGCTATCCCAAGCGGCAGCTGAGAAAGTTGTGGAGGAGTTCGAGAACAGCAGCAAGAGAGTGAGTGCGTCTGGATACGCAGAATATGTGGACGAATTAAAGCGCCTCATCAAGCAACATTCTACAAAAGAACGAGGTGGACGACGACAAAGAAAGCGATGGTGGGACGCGGAAGTACAAGCCGCTATCAGATTGCGACAAGAGCTGAACAGAGAGCACCGCACGGTCCTTCTTGGCGGCCACAGTGACCAAGTTCCTTTAAAGTGGCATGCGTACCAACTCCAGAAGCAAGCTGCAAAGCAACTTGTCCAAGAGAAAATGGCTCAGGCTGCTTGAAGAGAGGAGAAGAGGGAGGGCTCTTCTCGGTTGGCCCCAGGAGGAGGGGTGGGATGACCGGAGGCGCTGTGGTTTTCGGGGTTGCGGGGCAACTTGCCGGGGACGGTCCGCACGGCTCTTGTAGGAAGTTTACGTTATATATATATATATATATTTATATTATATATAATATATATATATATATATATATATATATATACCGGGTGTTCCTTTTTAATTCGAACAGATTTATTACAAAAATCCTTAAAGACGCACTAGTACGGTTTATTCAAGTCAGTTATACGGCTAGGGGGACCTTACGTGGGTGGCTAATCCTTGCGAGAAGTTGGCTAATTAATTAAAATGCGTTAATTAATTTTTCAATTAATGAAAATTACATATGGTTCCAATTAGAAACTTGCTCAGCGTCATCGAAAACCCCTAATTCAAGTCGACGGTAGGGGCAGCCGCGGTAGATGTAGGTCGGCTTCCCCGCAGTGGTAGCAAAGCGGGCGTCGGTCGGCCGTTCGCCACTCGTCTGTCTTCTCGTTGAGGGTCGCTCGGGCGGACGTACTGGGCTTGCTCCTCTTGACGCTGAGGATACCGCGGCGTTTGGGCGTCTCTTCGGGGTGGCGCCGGGGCCTGGCGAGGAGCTTGCGGCGGTCGTCGGGCCACGGCGGCGTAGCTCAACGTCGGCTCTTCTGGCGTCGCCGTGTTGATCGGAGCCTCAGGTTGGAAGGCCCGGTGAACTTCCTCTCGGACGACCTCGGCGAGCGACAGTGAGGACGGGCGATCCGCAGCGGGGAGTATCTTGCGGAGTTCTTCCCGGACAACTTCACGGATGATCTCCTGAAGGCTGTCGACACCGCTGGTATTCAGGTCCAGAAGGGAAGCAGCGATAGTTGGAGCAGCAGGCGCGCCGGCGATTCGGTGGTAGTGGCTTTCTCGGGCTGTCAGGGCGCGCTCAATATTGGTGGCTTCGGTTACAAAACCACTGACAGTCGTTGGGGGATTGCGTACCAATCCTCCGAAAATTTCTCCCTTCACGCCACGCATGAGAGCGCGAAGCTTCTTCTCCTCGGTGGCATCTGGATTGGCCCGGGCACTTAGACGCAAGACTTCTTCGACGAAGCTTGTCACACTCTCGTTGGGGCCCTGCACCCTTGTTCGAAGAAGGTCCTCCGCTCGCTGTCGACGGTGGTAGTTGATGAACGTCCGCTTCAGTTCGGCGGCGCATGGCTCCCACGAAGTAAAGGAGGACTCGTGGTTCTCAAACCAGTTCCTCGCGGTGCCTTCAAGCGCGAAGTAGAGGTTCTGAAGGCGGTGCTCATCCGTCCATCCGTTGTGGCGGGCTACACGTTCATAATGGTGCAGCCAGTCCTCTACGTCTTCGTGAGCTTCACCGTGGAAGGGCGTCGGAGTGCGGGGGGTGACGGGCAGGATGACGACGGGTGGCGTAGTCATCGTCGCGGTCCGCTTCTTTGATTTCTGCAGCAGGGGTCCAAGTTCCGGGAGAAGGCCTTGGTTACGGCGACTTGACCGGGCCTTGGTCTGGTCTTCTGCGAAGGGTAGCCTCCCGGGGCTGAGCACGTCACTTGGCCGGCGTGTTTTCGGAGGGGTACGGTCCACGGGCATAGAATGCAGGTACCCCACACCTCCACCAAAATGTCACAGATGAATAGCCAAGAAAACAAAGAATAACTGGAGGGGGAAACTGAAACGTTTAATGGGGCGAACTTGTGCCCAAAAATAAAGAGGAAAAACGACAACAACAGAAGAGAACAGAGCGTCGCGGGCGTCGAGGTCGGCGTGACAGCAGAGTCGAACGCTGGGGCGAAACTGACTTCGGCTCGCCACGCGGAGCCCCTTATGTACATGCGTGGGCTTCTATAATCGGCGTAGAAAGTTAGACGCGTAGTACATTCGCACCTCGAATAAGCACCAGGATTCTCGAATTTGCCAGAACACTAAATGCAGGGATAAACAAAAGAGACGTCGCTCCCAGGAATCGAACCCTGGCTTTTCGCGTGGGAGGCAGGTACGATAACCGTTAGGCCACGCGCGCGCTGCCTACTTGGCCAGCTGCGCGCGCGGCAATATTGCTCAACTGTTCGCCACACAGTTCTCATCTGTCTACAGAAGCCAGTCGAGTGACATTGATCTGAGCCAGCTGGTTGATGATCTGGATGCGAACATGCCCTGGCCTCCACCCAGTTCCTTGTCCACACTCCAGTTCTCTCCCGAGGATCTCCAGCGAGCCCTCGAGCGCATTAAGCCGTCTCGTTCCGTTGGGTCAGACCACATTGCTCCCTCGTTTCTCGAAGTGATCTACCCACACATCTCGCGCCCTCTGCTTACCATGCTACAGTCATTTGCAGATAATGCCTTCGTCCCGGACACATGGAAGCGAGCTCTCATCACCCTCATTCACGAGGGCAAAGGGAAGTTAACCTTCGCCGGAGGCAATTACCGTCCAGTGGCAGTCACGTCAATACTCTGCCGGACGTACGAGCTAATGGTGAACGAAAAGCTGCTCGAGTTCTGCGAAGGCAACGGCATCGTTTCTCCAACGCTGCATAGTTTCGGAAAGAACAGGAGCTGCGAGAGTGCGCTCGCAACAGTTTTCCACTACATCAGTGACAACCTTGACCGCGGCACCTCCACAGACCTAGTAATGCGTTACACGCTGGACCATGCCATACTCCTGCGGAAACTGGCAGAAACCGGTGGACCCCTGCTTCACTGGATGGGGCAGTTTCCTCCCTGGTACACCGAGTTGTCTTCCACGGATCTCGCTCCGAGTGTTTTGCAGTCACAGCTGGAGTACCGCGAGGCTCCGTACTCGGCCCAACTCTGTTTTTTTTCGTACATGAACGACCTACCACAATCCATCGACGTTCAGACGGTCCAGTATGCTAATGACACCACTTTCTTTGCCCGCACGCCCCGCCACGCCAGTTGTTCTGCCCTCCAGGCTTACCTGTTTTAAGTTCAGCGGTGGTCCGAGCTCAACTGTCTCGCACTGAACCCGTCCAAGTGCGCGGTTATGCGGGACAGCCACAGTCGCTCCCCGGGAACTCCCACATACACCGTGCCCGGAGTCCCTCTTACACCTGCAGCATCTGTTCCTATTCTCGGCGTAACACTCACCCACGATTTAATCTCCGCGTCCACACTGCCATTGCAATAGGCAAGGCAGGCGTTTCCTGGGATTTGTGACACGAGTCTCGTGGACGCATGCAGTCCGATCACTTTCGGTGTCCCGTACACCGCGCCCGTGCTCCCTCACCTCGAGCACTGTTGCGCAGTGTGGGGCCCATATCGGGCTCATCTAGTCGCCAGCCTGGAGAGCGTGCAGAGACCTGCCACTCGGACCTTCTTCAGCCGCCAGAAGGAACATTCTCTGCCAAATGAGTGTCGGCTGAAGCGCCTCAGATGGCAGCCCTTGTCGCACCGGAGGAGAGTCGCCAGGTTAAACTTGACTTGCCGTCTCCTTGACATCTCTCTCAGCGAGACATACATTGCGTCCCTCCCAAGTCTAATCGAGAGATGAGGGCAGCCCCAGCCCATCTGGGCTCGGGCCTGTCGCCACAGCTACTCACTGACCTTGGCAGGGATCGAAGACTCTTCCCCACTTACGTTACGTTCGCGCCTTCCCCACGACCGAACTAACTCTACACGGTTTTGCTGCGCGTTTTCTATCAGTTTGTGACTTGTGCAGCCGTACAGCGTTGAACTTGGACCCCCTCTGTATCTATTCATTTCCTCTGTGTGTGTGTGTATATATGTGTGCCTGTGAGCGAGTGTGAAAGTGAGTACGCGTTTTTTATTTTATTTCGCATCTTGGGGGGCGGGCTCCCAGGCGCACTTGCGTAGGGGTTTTCACATTTCTGTACAGCTTTGCGTGCCGCCCAGGGTCTTACTTTTATGTGCAAATAATAATAATAATAATAATAATAATAATAATAATAATATTATTATTAATATTATTATTATTATTATTATTATTATTGTAGCGTGAGCTACACTGGCCGAGGTTGAGCAGTTTCGCGTGGCTCCAGGAGAGCCGTGCTGCGCAAGCGCGAGGAGCAGTGACGTCACACGGTGCACAGCTGGCGCGCCGGAGCCGCCGTCGCCGCGCGCTCCGCCGCCGCCGCGCGCGCCTCGTCGGTCTGCGCTTTTCAGAGGAGTGACGTCATAGCCGCGGCAGACGCACTGGCGCCACCGCGTGCCCAGCTGTGCGCCTCCGTTGCGCAGTAGCCAAGTCTGACGCTGCACCGGAGCCGCTTGATAGCGCCTCTCATTTTGTGCGCATAAGCTCACGCTACGTACCCTGGCATAGCCGAGCTAAGCCACCGCAATTTTTATTATTATTGCAGGAGGGAATGAATCATTACATTTCTCTAAAGAAGCATACGAATTCAAAATTTCCCTCCTGGTTTTCTCCGTATTTAAAAAAGTTGCTGAAGAAAAAAAGCTTCTCTCACCGCAAATTTAAAAAAAGACTGGTTGTCTCAGGTGGGAGGCTGAGTTCATTCATTATAGACGCCTCTGTAAGCAACATCAGAGGATTGATCATAAGATATATGTGGAGTTAGTGGAGTCCGAATTGAGGAGAAATCCCAGAAAACTCTACCGACATGTTCGTTCTCGAGGCGGAAAATTGATTCATTCTGATATTATGCCCTACGAGGAGAATGTAACCACGTCCAGTTATGCGATATATTCGCGCGTCATGTCAGTTCTGTATATAAACACAATAGGAGTGGGTACCAACAGCCGCCGTCCTCTGGTGTGAACGGATCCATTTCCTCCCTGCCTGTGGATGAGGGAATGGTTGAGGAATGCATAAGAAAATTGAGGCCTACCATGTCCTCAGGTCACGACGGTATTCCAGCAACACTTGTAAAAGCATTTCACGAAATTTTCACAGCCCATCCTCTATGATATTTTTAACAACTCCTTAGGAGCAGGAGTGTTTCCTGAGATGTGGAGGAAGTCAGTCGTAGTCCCAGTCTACAGGCCTGGAAGTAATACCACTGCGTCGAACTACAGGCCAGTGTCTGCTGTGTACATTTTCGAAGCTTTTCGAAATGGTAGTCCACAAAACATTGTCCTTTCGTTTAAAAAAATGTATTAAGTTCCAACCAACACGGATTTGTATCAGGACGCTCGACAACAACAAATCTGATTTCATTTATGTCCATTATGTCCGCTAAATATCCTGGACGCCATGTTTCGTATGTGTCGGGCATATAATGGCAATGCAAGTGATCTTGATATTTTTCGTGTGACTGAATTTGTCAGATCTCTCAGAGTTTTGAATGAGTCTCGCTGAACCTGTCGTGTGCGTGATGTTCTAAACCTATTATATATTATTTTAATAAGTGTATATTCGTTTTTGTGGTAGTCTTCTACTCTGCGTTCGGACCCTGTGTTCCGTTCTTTTCTTGTTGTGTATATCGTATTGTTGTGTCAGCATGCGTTATATGTATCATATCTTTTACTCAATGCTCTGGTTTTTTGTTTTTTTTTAATTTCTTTTCTCCCCACTTTTTTGTAGAACGCCTGGTGGTTCCTGGACACCTAATAAAAATTATTCTTGATTCTTGAATATTATTATTATTATTATTATTATTATTATTATTATTATTATTATTATTATTATTATTATTATTATTGTGTGCGATTGCTGCTCCAAGCCTTTTTTCGGGAAGCAGAAGTATGCTCGGTGTACGGACTGCTCAAAGCGTGCTCACGTGAAGTGTTTGAGTGCGGACAGGGACGGCACCCATCATTTGGCTTCTGGGGTGAGTGATTTTCGCTGCAAGAGCTGCATTTCACCCCACGCTGACGGTAGGCCTAACGAGGATCTCGACGAGTCCGCCGAAGGCCACGTTTCGCCCCACGCTGGCGGTAGGCCTAACGGGGAATTCGCCGGGTCCGCCGAGGCCAGTTCTAGTACACCATACCGAGGCTGAGCTCGCTGCCGCGGGGCCGCTCCTCGCCACGGAGGGACACGACCTTGACGTTCTTCCCGATGGCGATGCGGCTGGGAGGCCACGGCCACCGGACGGGGCCGGGGCTGAGCTCGCTGCCGCGGGGCCGCTCCTCGCCACGGAGGGAGACGACCTTTCGCCCTTCTCGGGAGATCTGCTCGACGATCGCCTCCCTGCTGACGCCGACCCTACAAGTCGTTTGCTGCACCACCTTCTGACCAGTGGCAGATCCAAGGGGGGGGGGGGGAGGGGGCGGTGGGGGCGATCGCCCCCCCCCCCCCCCAAACGCCTCGCCAGGCAACCCCCCCCCCCCCCCCCCCCCCCCCCCACGGGCTTCTTCGTCAGCTCGAAGAAAAAACGTAAGCAATCGACCTGAGGGACAAAATATTAAAACAGCGGTTCCAAAGTGGGGTTTATCTCCGTCAAAGTCACGGTACGTCCTCCCGACAGGGACGGCGCCAGGAGTTTCGAAGTGGAGAGACAGTGGGGAGGCGCACCAAATATCAGGGTCCTCGACTGCAGGCACACTTCCAAACAAGGCCAGCACGTCGAGCACGGGGGAAAAATACCTTCAACATATCTAGTCCCCTTTCTCTCTCTCTCTCTCTCTGTCTCCCTCTCTCTCTTTGGAGGTTGTCTGCGAAATATTTGTGCCCTGAAAGCTCCCAAACGCAGACGCCATGCAGCCTTCCTCAAGGGTACGATCCTATACACAGCGGATTATCTTTCCTCTCTAGCGGCCGCCTTTTCATCACTTTTCGTTTGATGGTTTCTTCATGGTTCTGGACTTGTCTTTTGGCCTGTCTTTTTTTTACTTGCTTTGAGATGCTGTCGCCCACGGGCTCACTAAAGGTATCTTATTGGCACGGTGTGCTCATTGCCAAGGGAAGTGCGGAGGGGACGTACCAGGAGGAGACGTTCCAGGGGGGGGGGGGGGGGTGCAGCTTGTACAACCAGGTGACCAATTGCTTTTCTTCTCAACTGAGAGAGTAAGCCAATGCTCTGGGTACAGTGTAGTCTGGGTCTGAGCTTCTCCTGAAGACGCTCCGGACTTCCCCACGACCTTGGCTTTACATAAGCCCGCTTTCGTCCTCGCCGGAATACAGAAAGAAGCGCGGAATACAGAAAGAAGCCGACGAGCGCCAGAAGGGGGAGATGTTTCCTCTAATGGGCTTCATACTGCCTGTGGTACGACTTCTCGTGGCGGGAAGCTAATAAAAGAAAGATAAACGGTACGAGCACTCTAAAGGCTGGAGGCTGCTTACACGGGGTCCTCAAGCCGACGCCGAAGGCATTTATTTGTATACAATGCCGTTTCAACTTAGAGTGGCGGGACATATTTTAGGAAAGGCGCCCGCTACCCCTTGTCTCCCCTTGGCGCCGTCTTTCCTTTTCGAGTTAAACGCGGCTTCTGTGGATTGACGGCAGAGCTTTCGCGCGGCTTTGTAGGAGCGAATATGTGTGTGTCGAACGGAACAGTGGCGGGGCTTGCTGGTTTGCAACTGCGGCTTCGAATTCCCTACCTATGGACTTGGGGAAAACGAGCCCTTTCAAAGATGCGACTATACATAAATTAAATAGACAGTGTCTGTGCCCGTTCGAGTGAACACCGACACCCAAACATCCATGCTGCAGTCGTGATCGGCCTTTAGCCCAGTTGAGATTCGCCGACCGGACAACCGCTCTGCCCCATCATATCTCTGTATCTGTCCTCTCGACCCTGACGAATGACTCACACATGAGTTTTTGAACTACCCGAACTGTAGTTCAGTTATACGTATGTACACTTACTGCTGATATTTCTTTTCTTTTATACTACCGTCGTGTTGATTGTTCATTTTTTATAGTAACCACGCTGGCTGTACTTAGAAATTGAGCTCTTGAGCATATCAGTTTAGATACTGTTTCAATGACATGATTGGCATGACGAATTATGTCATTTTGTCACGAATTATGCAAAGTACACCTATGTTGGCATTCTTGCTTTTCGTCTTTCAGATTTTATATTGGTGTTCAACCGTAAGACTAATTTTTAGTATCATTACTAAGTCTTGCTGTTAACCTAGAATAATATTTATTTGAAGAAATTTGCGTGGGCGAAAAATAAATCCGTACTAATAACTGCACTAGTGTATGTCTTTCATGTTCGATCATCCCTCTGCAGGCTGCACGAGGCGGCACTTGTTCAGCTGTCATGTTGTATTCTACTACCGGGCCCTTCCTTCAATAAAGCAATGTGCGGTATACTCTCATAATAATTATTTTTCTCGATAAAAGTGTAGTAACCTCCATCACAATTATTATTTTAATATCGCATTTATTAAGCACTAAAACCACTACTGTTTTTTTTGTTGTTTTTTTTTTAAACTGGCATCGTGCCTACTTGCCTGATGGTATACGTGGAAAGTCAATCTTTGTGATTTAGGGAGCTAGCGGAGCAACCGGCGACAATGAAAAGTATGTTTTAAAACAACGTTTTGAATTTTGGCACTGAATATAAAGTTCTAACTACTATGCCAAGCTTAATCTCAAAGAACAGCCGAGTTTTAGATTAAAACGTTTTTCGCACTGTCATTAGCTGCATGAGCTTCCTCCGTATAGGGAGTATTCACTGGCAGCCATATTTGAGGTCACTGTTTAGAGCGCATGCTCAGAACGAGCTCGCATTAATAGGCTGCAAAGACCGGCAATCTTGGTGGTGCGGAATGCACGTGGCGAAAGAACTGTGGAAGCTCGCGTTCAGCACGCGCTCCGCAGCCGAGCACACAGCTATGGCCGCCAGTGAATACTCCCTATAGTTGGCAAAGGTTGGCTGTCCGTACATGCTCTGCGGGTGTAACGAGAATGTATAAATATTCAAGCAAAAGGAGCCCAAAAGTTGTAGCCCCGCCGGGGATATCTGAGCCATCAAGTTACACTGCCTGCAATTGTCACAGCCGCTATAGGGAGTATTCACTGGACGCCATATTTGTGGGTACTGTTTAGAGCGCATGCTCAGAACGAGCTCACATCAATAGGCTGCTAAGACCGGCACTCTTGATGTTGCGGAATGCACGTTGCAAAAGAACTGTGGAAGCTCGCCATCAGCACGCGCTCAGCATTCGCGCACTTCTTTTTCTATTTCTAGCGCGCTGCCACGCGAACGGAGTAATCCCGTTTCCTATGAACTACAAAATTCCTTGCGTTATGGTGTTCAGAAAGAATAGTGCCACCACAATTTTCTAGATACTTACCTCTAGCGTGGTCACCCGAAAGGTTTTAATTCAAAGAGTTCATCCCCGACAGGAAAACCGATACAAAGCTCTCAAGATCTATATTATGTTATCAGAGTTTAGTAAAAACGATAACTCCACAAAAAATATAAACACTCCCCCCCCCCCCCCCCCCCGCCGTTTTACACCGAGGAACCGCCCCCCCTAAAATGTAGGTCTGGATCCGCCCCTGCTTCTGACCAGCGCGCTTGATGGTATATCTTTCCTTACGGATCAGGTGGCTGCTCTCCGTGAGGAGAATCGGCGCCTTCAGAGTGAGTGCACGAAGCGCTTCGACCTACACTCGATCAGCCTGAGTGCCATTAGGGGTGACGTAGGCCAGATTCGGGACGTGCTTCGTGTACCGAGGTTCAGGCACTCGGCGGCGCCGCCTGCTAGCTCACCATCCGGAACTCCGTCGTCAAGGAAGAGAGGGGGAGCCGAGAAGAAGCCTGCGCTTCCGGCTACAGGGGTGAATGCGCGCCGGTCCAGTCGTCCACTGGCGTCGATTCCGCCCGCCTCACCGCCGTGCCTGAAACCCCAGTGGCGAGCACCATGTGTCCCATAACACCGGCGACACCTGGCGTCATTGTGCCTGGGTCTTCGGACTTTGCGGCACGTGCTCCGCGTGCGGACTTGCGACGTGAAACCAGCTTTGGAGGCACGCCGTCTTTGGGGGCCCCTGAGAATGCCTCCTTCTCTTCAGTTTTGTCTCCCCAGTCCAAGGGAAAGGAGATTTTTGTCACACGCCTTAACCCACGCACCACGTCAGCGGACATGGTGAGGCATTTGAAGTCTGTTGGTGTGACACCTTTGCAATGCCTGCGTCTGAAAACGCGACATGCATCCTACGCGTCTTTTTACATCGCTGTGGACACTCCTTCTTTTCACGCGCTCGCTGACCCTCACCTGTGGCCCAGCGCGTGCTACTTCCAGACATTTAGGGGTAATTTTCGCGATGAGATGATTCATCCGTCGGACATAGCATAAAAACGTTATATGAAACAGAAGTATACCGATTTAAATATCTATTATCAGAATGTACGTGGTCTGCGCACAAAATCTAAGCAGTTCTTTGAAAATTTAATTTGCTCAAACTCAACTCTTCTGGTTCTTACCGAGACGTGGTTATGTCCAGACATCTCCTCCTCCGATTACTTCCCGCCAAGCTTCAGGGTTTTTCGCAGTGACAGGCAGTCTACTGAAGGGAAGCGGGGTGGAGGTGTATTGGTCGCGTTTGATCAGTCCTACGATTGCGTTAGGCGGACGGGCCTTGAGACTTATTCCGAGTCAGTTTGGGTTGAGGTGCGCGGTCCGAAAGACAATATACTTCTGGGAGCATTTTATTTTCCCCCACATATGTCACCGGAAACATTCCATGACTGCCTTCAGGAGATTGAAAGAACCGTAACCGCATCTGACTCAGCTAATGTTTTGATCTTAGGCGATTTTAACGCACCATCTATTTGTTGGAAAACATGGAAGGTCACATCGAATAATTTTTATATCACTACAAAATGTGATTCGTTAGTAAATTTTTCTTCGTTCTTAGGTCTGACACAACGAAACTCCACACCCAACTGGCAAGGGAAGTTCCTCGACCTGTGTCTAACGACCTCAGAGACTGTCAGTGTCGATAAAAGTAAAGTTCCTCTCGTTCCAGAGGATAAATATCATCCAGCGCTTGATATAAAAATGACTATTCAAACACCAGTGCTGCGCCAAATGCCAAGTGGCCAAAACGTCGAGAAATCCTTTGACTACGCAGATGGCGATTACGTAGGCCTGTACGGATATTTTTCTGACTTTAACTGGAGTTCCATTCTGGAGTATCCAAACGTGATTGATCAAGTAAATCAACTGACCGCTGTGGTACAGGAGGGAATGAAAAAGTTCATCCCATTGAGAAAAAACGTACGCTCTGGGTTTCCCTATTGGTTTTCTCCTGAACTCCGTACGGCTTTGAAGAGAAAGTCGTTTTTGCATAGCAAATTTAAGAAAACAGGCCGTCCTGAATTCGAGTCTAAATTTCAGGAGGTGAGAAGTCGTTGCAGGGCATTGCTTAAGCGTGATAAGCAGGCAGATACCGAAGCAGTAGAGTCAGATCTACAGCGAAACCCTAAAAGATTTTGGAGAGGAGATAAATCGCGCAGGGGCGTTCGCGCAGGAGAAAATGCTATTGTCATGGAAGGGAACGGAGGCTCTACAACTGATGTATGTAATGTTTTCGCTGGTGTCTTTGGTTCGGTTTACACTGTTGATACTGGCGCACTTCCTAATGAGACCCTTCCATGCACGAACACTTTATCAGTTAGTAATATTGCGATGGACGAGGTTACTGTAGAAGCTTGTATAAAAGCAATGCGTCCGACGCTATCTGCCGGTCATGACGGCATCCCCCAAGCTATACTCAAGTCTTACGGCTGCATTTTAACACCAGTCCTTTGCGCTATCTGTATTAATTGTCTGAAGTCGGGCATTTTCCCGAGTATTTGGAAAATTGCTGTTGTGGTCCCGATTTTTAAGGCGGGCAAGCGGACTGACGCTTCTAACTACAGACCTATTTCTTTACTCTGCTCGTTTTCTAAGCTCTTTGAGAAGGTCATCCACAGATATCTGTCTTTTTCACTTCAAAGCACGATAATTACCAACCAGCACGGTTTTTTCGCTGGTCGTTCAACGACGACAAATCTTGTGGCATTCGCGACTGCTGCGTCTAAGGTTGTGTGCGACAGAGGTCAACTTGACGTTATATACTTTGATTGTAGCAAGGCCTTCGACATTGTAAACCACAGTATACTTTTATCTAAGCTCTCTGCAGTTGGTCTTTGCGGTCCGATATACTGTCTTCTGGAGGACTACCTAAGGGAAAGGGTTTGTTATGTGCGTGCGAACGGGTCTTGCTCCCCCACGTATAACGCAACTTCGGGTGTACCATTTCTGTTTTTGTGAATGACGTCGCAAGCGCCATCACCACGTCTTCTTTCTTGCTATATGCAGACGATATAAAAATATTTAGAGAAATAGGCGGCGAACCTGACTGCATCGATTTACAGTCTGATATAACCTCGTTTGTTGGCTGGTGCTCACGTAATCACCTGAAGATAAACCATTCCAAAACAAAAGTCATGACCTACTCTAGAAAAACTGCCACAGTACCATTTAACTACACAATTAACACTAATCAACTATCCCGCGTTGGCGAAATCAGAGATCTTGGTGTTGTATTTGACTCTGCTTTGCGTTTCCAGGGTCATGTTGTGCATAGTGTGAAGTCTGCACTGCGCACCCTGGGTCTTGTGTGTCGTGTATCACGAGAATTTCGTGACCCTAAAACATTTTTAACCTTACATTGTTCCCTGTGTCGTTCTCACCTGTGGGGTGGGACGTGCCACTCTAATCTATCGAGGATTTCTCGTGTACAAGCGAAATCGTATCTATTTTTAAACACCGTTTCAACTTTGCAAAAGCAGTTGATGACGTGCATAGTTCACCCATTCGACTGCAAGACTTGCAGGGACGCCGAAACACTGCGGAGCTGCTCTTTCTTTATAAATGTATACATGGTCAAATAGATAGCTCCGACATCCTGCATCAGGTTTCTCTGCACGTACCGCGAGTGACGACAAGAAAAACGTCAACCTTCTATCTGTCATCTAGAGTTAATACACTTGATCCAGTATCTCGTGCGGAACTCCTTCATAATAACTCTTCTCTTAATCTCGATATATTTCTTGACAACTTTTCCGATCTTGTTAAATCTGTGCGGAAGCTCTTTTGTGACTTTTGATGAACTTCCTGAATCAACTGCCGGGTTTCCATATGTATTTCTATGACTCGTTGATTTCTTGTTCCTATTTGTAAGGAGCTGTATGTGTAGTGTTCAGACGTTCGCGTCTGTTTGCGTCCAAGTGAAGCATCCATATGGATTGGAACAATTTTCTTGGTGTCTTCATTTCTATGTGCAATTTTTGTGCACTTTTTTGTTTTGTTTTTCTGTACAATTTTGTGTACACAGTTCTCGCGTCTTCTTTTTTGTAGAATTTTATGTAAAACTGTCTTCCGTGTTTTTTTTTTTTTTTCTTTTTGTGTGTGTGCGTGTTTTTGTTCTTTTTTACGTGCGCCAGCACCAAAACCGCAAGGTTGTTCCTGGGCACAAATAAAACCTATTCTTGATTCTTGATTCTTGATTATGCTTTCCTATTCAAATCGCGAGCGCAAATTTGTGGACACTTCCATGAGGAGGTCCTGGTGCCTGCCACAAAGTATTTATATGACAGCGATCCCCATTTTAGGCTGGAGAGGCTTTCTAATAGAAAGCGCCTCTCTGACAAAAGCAAATGGACCCGTGCAGGTGTTTCTAAAAAAAAATAACGTCATATCCGTACCTTTCTCGCATTCGCCGATCGCTTTAATTCAAATTTACAAAGTTGAAAACTGTTTTCAGCGTTATTTTTTTTCTCGCAACGTGGCAAACATCTGCTGGAAACATGTTACTATGCTCGGAAGCCGAATGGGAGCTCGCACGTCGGCGTTCTCTTTTTCTAAGGTCCTTGCAGCGGCGGAAGCTGGAACACGTGGTGTGCGAAAGCCTCTAGAGCATGTAAGCCAAGGTCCCCTCCTACGCTTTTTTCGAAGGACAGGCCCGCAGACTCGCAGCACCGAGTAGCTCGAAAACACAACCTCCCGCGTGTAATAAACAGTTTCAACGTAAAGGAAGCCGCATTTGTTGCCCGGTGGTAAGTTGAAAACCATTCCTTTTACAATGACGAGAATTCTGAGATTGATGACGATGCGCATAACAGATTTAGCCACTTATAGCTGTCGCAAGTTTCTTATTGCACCACCCAGACACAAGCTAGCGCTTCCGAAAGGCTTCGCTTTTTGTCCACGAAGTTATTTTAAAGAAAATTGTAACACGCAAAAGTGGTTCGTACGAAGTTTGCAATTTTGCAAAACTACAACTTAAATAATAATAATAATATATATATATATATATATATATATATATATATATATATATATATATATATATATATATATATATATATATATATATATATATATATATATATATATTACTTATTTTTGTGTGTTTTATTCTCGGTTATATATTTATTTTGAACGACTCCTACCAGCTTGTTTGCACTTTCCCTAGTTCTGATCCTTTTTTTTTTTTTTAGGTCAGATACTAGAGCGCAGCTCATAAGCGCCCGTTTCCGGATTTCGCGGCGTCGGCGTAGCCGCGCTAAATTTAGCGGTAAAATTGATGTCGCGTGACCTCAACACCAATTTAGTTCCCCGCTGAATTTAGCGGGGAAATTAAGTTTCTTCGCTAGATTGAGCGGGATATTGACGTCACGTGACCTCAGCACAAATTCAATTCCCCGCTAAATTTCGCGGGGAATTGAATTGGTGTTGAGGTCATGTCACGTCAATTTCCCCACTAGGAGGAGGAGAAAAGCAGGTGAGGAGGAGGGGCATACCCTCCCCTTCGTACCTTCCCCTCCTGCCCCTAAAGAGCTGCGCTCTAATTTCGCATTACAGAGGTTTGTGAACGTCTTTACGTCTTTCATTTTACAGCGAAGCTGTTTATGGCAAGGGTGGTTTTTTCGTGTGCGGCAACAGAAATAACGTCATCACGACTTCGTGTTACGTCACGAAGCCGTGACGTCACACGACGTTACAACGAGCTTCACGGCTTCGTGACGTCACACGAAGTCGCGACGTCACGAATTCGTGTCACGTGACGTCAATTTCCCCGTCACGTGCGTCTAGTTTCCTCCGGCTCCTCGGGGGGCGATAGTCGTTGACATGTGTGTGCGTACCGTTCGTCACGATGGCCACCGATCAAGGCAACAAATGTGTTCGTACCTGTGTTCTGTGTCACGTCTGTGTCGTGTGCTAAACAGCTTCGCTGGTCGTCCACCTTCGCAGAGTGGAGTGGCTCACCATTTATTTTCCTTGGTGTTTACTTGCCCGATTATTTAAAAGGGACGAAAAGTTATTGTTATTAGTTTCTTCTGGCTAATCGATGGAGATATGTTTTCACCGGTTCATGAAGGCGTTAGACTTCAGCCAAAGTAGTCAAGGTACATCTCCTGTGCCCTTTTGTTTTGTTTAGCCAATTTTTCGGAAGACAAATGTCAGACTTAGACTGAAGGCGTGGCACCTATTTCCTGAGTACGCCGTAAGCATATATAAAAGTGTTTTCAATATTGTGAAATGCTGCTGAGTACTTCAGCAGAATCGATAATTAAAGCAATTTACTACTCGGCCTAGGTCGGACTGTTGAAGTATTTCTCGAGTACTTATATATATATATATATATATATATATATATATATATATATATATATATATATATATATATATATATATATAATAAATATAAAACAGGCCGAGACAATACTACTTGTTTTTAGAAATTCCCTGCGTCATTATGCGATATTTTTTTTCGTCTGCGAGGTTCACCAAAAGTTGGGTGACCACAAAAACCAAATAGTAGGTAGTAAACTCGCAAGTTCATCTGTTCTTCCCAACTTAGCACATTGTTAATCAAGCTTTCGACCTAGCTCTTCACGTACATGTATCAGTCTCTTCATTAGTTTCTTTTTCTAGAAACTAGTGTCACCGGGTACGACCGTAGAGGATGGTAATCTTCCCTGTACATCAATTCAGTCGTCTCGCCGTCGACCATAATGAAAAGCCGATGTTCGTAAAAAAAAAAAAAAATAGGTTTGAAAGTACTTTGTAGCCACGGTACCACTGTTTCAATGGTCGAAACCGCTTCGACCATTGAAATGGTACTGTGTCCTTTTTGAGGACACAGCCCCACTGTTTTAATGGTTGTTGGCTACAAAGAACGCATTTGTATCACAGAATTAAGCTTAAACGACATAAAACATCAACAAAGCCGCGTGCACGTTGAAACCGAAACCAACCAACTTGATGCAACTTAATGGCGGCGAGTGCGTCAGCTCCCTCTATGCAGGCAACTACTGAGATAAAAAGGTCTATACAATCGATTCTGTGCATACCGTTCCCAGGATTCCTTTCGGCGCCACGGACGACGCCGTATGCTTTGCAACAGGTTTATTGACTCGACGGCTGTCTAAAGTGAAAGCTGTGCACTAGAGCACCTCTGTGTCCTAAATATTCAGCGTGGCCAAAGCAAGACCGACCTGTGTCGCGCGTCGTCAAGAGCGAATAAACGAGATATAACAGAAACGTTATTTACATGCGGAAATCTTTCCAATTCAGATCGCAGCGAGGTGTACCGAAGTGATTCTGCAACCGGACCACTACGCCATGCGAAAGAAGGTGTACAGAGACGTCGGAGGTCTGTACCTCAGCCCCGGGTTCCACGAAGCCTGTGTTCGTTCGGCACTGAGTTACAAGCCACTGCCCGGAGACGTGTTCATCGTCAGCTACCCCAAGTGCGGCACGACCTGGATGCAGCATATCGTGTACAACATTCTCAACGGTCACCCTCCCCCGTCGAGCATGATGGACTGCTCCGAGCAGATGCCCTTCTTGGAGTTCCAGGGAGCCGAGTCAGCCTGGAAGATGCCCCGGCCGGGAGCCATCAAGACGCACATGCCGTTCCACCTGCACCCCTTCTCCACGAGCGCCAAGTACTTTTACATCTGCAGGAACCCGTACGACTGCTGCGTGTCCTTCTACCACCACACCAGGCGTGTTCCTGAGTACGAGTTCCAGGACGGCACGTTCGACGAGTTCCTGGAGATGTTCGTGGACGGAAAGGCGGACTTCGGCGACTATTTCGACCACCTGATGTCCTGGTATGCACATCGAAACGACCCCAATGTCCTCTTCTTGACGTACGAGGCACTCAAGAAGGACACCGCAACCTGGGTTCTCAAGATAGCCAGTTTTCTCGGCGAAGAGTACGGCGACAAACTTCGAGGAGACCACGAGTCGTTGAACGGCATCTTGAAGAAGACCCGTTTCGAAAGCATGAAGAGGAATGTGGACGAGGCTACGAAGTCCTTCTACCAGGAAATCGAGTCGACCCCGGACAATAAAAAGCCACTTTGGGCGAGACTCGTCAAGGACGCTATCGGTGAGAGCACGATGCAGAAGCCCAAGACGGGGGACTTCATGCGCCGAGGAGTGATCGGCGATTGGAAGAACCACTTTTCCCTTCAGCACATCAAACGACTCAAGGAGCGCATTGTAGCGAAGACCGGCGGAACTGACATCATGGACTTGTGGAGGGACATAGACCTGCCGTAAAGGCATACTGTTTTTTTTTTTTTTTTGCTCGGATCTATTGAAGAATGTACTTCAGGTTGTTGTACCGTTATGTTCCTTATAGTCGTGGCTTGAGCGTTGTTCGACTATCAGCAATCCGGCCCGGTTTTCGTGCTCCTTCTACGTGCGACACCAGTTCACTTTAATGAAGATAAGCGTAATTAGACGTTAAGTCGCAAATAAGCAAATACAATGTACATCATGTCACTCTCGGCTTTAAAATCTGCAGCTTATTTATAGGTCTGCGTCGCTTGCTGTTTTTATTCGATATTAAAAAATTGGTTTTATTGTTCAATAAAATCTGCGAAACTTTGTTATCTGGTTCTTATTTTTAATTGTTATTTCTTTTTAAATATTTTCCAAGTTTATATGCCACTGCCAATTATGTACAAAGGTGACGTCAAACTTAACAAAACACAAGGGCCATGCGTTTTCATTTCTCTTCATCGAGGTCGCATAACGTTTGTGAAAGAACCACAGCTGTGGCCGCTTGATCAAAATACCGGAAACTAATGCGTGGTGTGTCTTCATTTTACCGGCTTACAAAAATAGTCGACTGGCATTGTGGGTGTGTGGATAAAGCGTACTTGGACTTTTCTATAAATAGAAAGTAATTATAAGTTCCAGTTTCTTCAGCTGAAATGCGATTGAGTTGTAAATACAGTGTCATCATTACAAATATGGATAAGTTACAGGGACGTAGTGCATGATGCAACAGGCGGGGGAATGAGCCCGTACGGTCACGGCCCTGGCGGCGAATTGCCAGGCTTTGCCCAGTATGGCTACGTCCATCTGCAAGGCTCAAAGGCAAGCCCACGCCTGGAGTGCAATAGTAGTTGGTGCTCAGAGGTCCATAGAACCAGGGCCCGGCGGGGCGTAATCATTTTATATCGTTGAGTTGCTCGTGAGAATATATAGTGACGACCGAAACGATGACTGCAACTATACCTCTTTCTCTATACTTGGCAAACAACTTTGTGTGACAATGAAGTCAAAGCTGACACCGGAGCGCTCGTGCACACTTAGCGCCGATCAAAGCTGTACAGACGCGCTCGTCATTTCTTCTGAAACTCCACAGAAAGTCGTCGCCAAGTTTTGAAGATAGCGTTCAAATAGATCGAGCGCCAGAGTCGAGCCTTTTCCATTTTTTTGCCGAGACGCCCCAAGGTTTCTGGCGGCGTTCAACATGCAGGTGCAACTGTTTCGGCGGCGGCAGTTTTGTTTTCGCAGCTGTCCTGGCACGCACCAACGGGAAACTGAAGGAGGTCGAGGCAGAGGTATGGGCGCTTGCTTTTACATGGGCCGCTCTGCATTGCGCTTCATGCCTGAGGTCGTGGTGCGTTTTGTAGTCTTTTCTTGCTCTACGACGCCTTTCGGTTTTCCTGAACGCGCAGGAGGCAAGTCGTTGCCTGTATACATGGCTTGCACTGAAGTCACGTCACTGGACATTGTGAAGAACCTTGCTGATGAGCGTACCTTCTGCAGCACCACCGATGTTCTTTTACAGCACCACCAATGTTGTTTTTTCTCGGCAAGAACAAGTAAGAATGACCACCGGTGCATGTTGATGATGTCACGTACAAGCCATGTATCCCAATTGCTGTGCAACAATTTTAGTGCTTTGCTTCAATAAATTGGGAGTTGGTGTCTCGACCTTTCTGAAGTAAAGAACAAAAAACCGCTTTTGCCTGCATGTCCTAGTTTTTATTTTAAAAATTGAAAAGATTGAGGTTTTCGGCACCTCTCAACTCCTTCACCATCTTCCGAGTCACGTGCGCTGTGACGTGAAAGGGGGACGCGCGGGGTTCCGGTGAAGCTCTCTCTCTAGAGCCATCAGTGAGCAGCTGAGAGCTCACCCGCTCGCGGCCACGTGACCACGTGCTTGCGCAGTGCGATCAACATGGCGAAAGGAGGAAAGTCTCGTCCGGGTCCAGCCATCCTCGTCCGGCTTTGCCCCCCGTCCCCCTCCGGCTTCTGGCGGCTGTTCGCGGTAGCAGATAGAGCTGACGGTTTTGTTGACCTCGGATAGATGGCGCCACTAAAACTCCGTATAGTAAAAGTCTTTTAAAAGGGTAAAAGGCGCGAACAAACAGGACGAAAAAAGACACACGTACGACACGGACAGGTTTTTGACGCATATATATTTATGTTGGAACGACACGATTTAGAGAAAAAATACCTTTTATCGAGCAGGTATTTGCACAACTTCCTATCTTTTTACAAGTCCCCAATTGACGTCACGCCGCGTGGTTCTCATGGCCGCCGCTCGCGGATGCAGGTCGGGAAATATTCTAATTTTTGCCTCGCGATATCGCGGCGGAATCGCAAGATTTCGAAGGAAGGAGATGTGTTGTCTGTCCTTTGTGACAAGATGAACAGTGTCAAAAGCAGAAGATGCAAATTCTTTCAACGTTAAAATCGTTGCACAGCTCCTTTAAGCTCCTTAATGTAGACGTCGAATAGAATCGTAATGAAATATCGCTCACTCGTACGCGTTCAAACTTTCGCGAACGAGAACTCTAGCGAAACGTTTGCGGATACGTCGATTTAGACCTGTAAGTAGAAGGTACGACAATCGGACTTGTCACGGATGAGGTAGAGGAGGTGGCCTTGCACTCTCGGAAGTTCCTACGCGGGTGTACACAGCACAGCTTTCTCGCGGAGGACCCACCACTGGTCTTCCTTAATCTGTTCAGCCATTGAGAAGGGCGATCAGCATCAACACGCTCCAATGATCGCGCTGTCCCGACGGAAAAAAGACGTCCTCCCATTTGGCCAGTGAGATCGCATGATCATTGGAGCAATGATACCGATCACCTTTCTCACCCGCTCAGCTGATTAAACAAATATCAATGATGGGTGTTTGCAACGCACTGTTGGGTGGATAGAAATATAGACAGTTGTTAGTGTGCTCCGCACCTCAGTCTATATGTCCGGTTTTCCTATTATTAATGCCGTTTCACGCACGCAACAGCCGCGCAGTTTAACCGATAAAGAAAAGCGCCTTTATTTCGAGGTTGTTAGCTTTTCGTCCGAGTGCATTCCGTGCCTTCGTAGCGAATACTCCACTCCGGTCTCAGGAGCCTGGTTCGTCTCTTCACGCATTTCCGTTCTCGCAGTCGATCGAGAGGCTTGCGATGAAGGCGATCTGGTCCTGGTTCGCCGCTGCCTGGATGTACGCGTCTCTCTCGGCCCTTGACCAAGACTCTTTGTAGGTCAGGTAGTTGTACACTGAGGAGAGAAATCAACCGCATTGATCCAGTTAAAAAACAAGGTCCGCGCATGACGTCATCGCTAGTGGTTTCCCGACGCGGCCCGCTAAAGCATCGACGAGAGTCGCCACAAGGGCGCGTCCATCTTGGCGATGCGAGCACGCGTCCAATAGCATCGCGATCGCTAAGCGACGCAATGGTGGTGACGGTGATGCCTCCTCGTGATACAAAGATCAGGGGTATGATACGACGCCAGTCTGCTGTAGTGGTTCGAGAGAAAAAACTTTTTAGGTCGGCAGAAATAAGCTACACGCCGCATGAATTTCGTAGCATGACGCTAGTTGTTGAGAGAGTTTGAGAGCATAAGCTTTTCGCAATCAAAGGTCGATGCAGGAAAAGAAATTGCGAACGACCACACAAAGCGTGTTGCGATTGACAGCGGTAGCTGCTGCGTTGATGTATGCTTTAGGAGATTTGCGTTTAGTCCATGTGGTTTAAGAAATTTGCCTTCGGATCTTTTCTCTTAGTAGAATAGTTGTGTGAGATGCGTGAAAGGCGCGCTACCTCTCGTGCGTGATAAGTCGGGTCATAGCCTCCTCTATACTGACAAAGCCTTGCAGATGGGGGGCAAAAAGCTGCACGTGTTGCAGCTTTTTGCCCCAGCTACCATCCTTCCTGGTGCAAAAAAAAAATAAAAATAAAATGATTGATTGAAGATAGATTCGCCACGAGACGCGGCCGCCGAAAGTGAAAAGGTAGAGCGGCAGACAAGAGGTATGTAACGGGCGCCCCGCTACGGCGAGACGCCGAAACTCACTTGTCCCGAGCGATGGAATGTCCGCTCGTGCTTCTCGCGTTCCTCGGGCTACCGCTTCTTTTTTCGTCGGGTTTGAAAACCACGTTTCGGGTCCTCGCCGCTGCAAAAGCTGCGCGCTGAATACCAGACTCCGCGAGAAATGCTATGTGCTACCAGATCCTCGCACTTCAAATCTGCGACCGGGCGCATATGGCTCCGTCATCGAACTGCCCGGCTTCGTGAGTATAGAGGAGGCTGTGGTCGGGTCCTTCGCTCTTCTCGTGTGACTGCGGCTTTCGTTTACTCTTCGAAGCGCGCTTGCCAATTCGTGCCATTTTTGAAGATGCGCCGGAGAACTTCCCAGAATGCCGAAGCGGTGGCGAGCGGAGAGGGGGCAACAAGTTTGAGCATTGTAAGCAGGGCAGACATGTACACTACAAATTACTCAAAAAAGGTAGTTAAGTTAAGTTACTGAGTATCGACGCCAAAAGTAATTGGAGTAGAGTAGAAATTACGCATTTGTAATAGTAATTGAGTAAACTACTAACTACTGTAAAACGTAGCGAGTTACTTTGAAGTTACATTCGAAGTTACTTTTTTATATTTTTGTGGTAGCAAAATGAACAGCAGTTTTAATCCCTGCAAAATTCTGCGAGCCTAAAATAAATGCAGTCACTTTATGGCTTGCGTTTTCACCAAAATAGTTTATCCGCTCGCAGAAGCAATTGACTTACAAAGTTCTTGATAGAAGAGTTTTCCCCTTTTCCTCCTAAAGACGTCCCCCAGCCAAGCTAAAAAGACGTTCCACCGACGCGCTGGATGGAACGGAAGCGTTGAATTTCAGAAACAGGCTGTGCAGGGTCGGGTAAGCATGTGAGGTTTGCCTCGGCTAGAGGGTCTTTTGTAACAAACTCTCCCCCTTTTTCTTTTTTCTTCGGCAAGTTGAGATTGTTATGACTGGCCCCTCTTTATTCCCACGACGTTCGGGGAGTACGCTGGGCGAGTGCACCTGACCGTCAAGGGTTCAAGGATCGCGCCACGACGATGAGATCATCCGAACGACTGCGCGTCTCGTAGCAATACTAATGCTACGCTGCTGAAAAAAAAAATATTGTTTTGGTTTAACAGAAGATGAAACGAAGTATACTTCGCCGCTGACGCCGGGTCCAACAGGGGGCATGCTGCCCTCCCAAGTGTGACTCGCAATCCTCGCCGGCGACTACGGTATCCTGACGAGCCTGACACGCCTGACAAGCAAATCGTTTTAAACAAAGAGGAGGTCTCCCAGGCGTAGAAGGTCGGAAGGACGCGAATGATTATGCGAAAAAGCATGCGGGAACGTGCTCCCATGAACGGCTTATCCGTGTCTGCGTTTGTCCGCGGGGAAGTCCGGTTTGAAAAGGTGTATGCGCTGACGACGAGGCGACCATGGGAACAGGCGCCCAGCTGCGAGGTTATTTCAGTGGCGCTTCCCCAGGAACCCCCAAACCGCTTCAGTCAGAAATCAGTAAAGGCAGACAACAATGAAACAAACCAACACCCCTCGGAGTGTCCCCTTCTTTCACGGTTGCAGCTGGAGGCGCAGCGTCTGCGTGCATTACCGGATTAGGTTAATACCCGACCAAGGCTTGTTAAGCATCACCTCCTGCTCCTGCGTTCGTGCGCGCCGGTGTTATGTTTTAGTAGGATGCCTTCATGTGCGCACATGAAGGCTCCCTATGTTTTAGGTGCTCGTCACCACCTTGGCCCAAAGACGCCTGTGATGCAGTTTTTTACGACTGCGGAGTAATAGTGCGTGGGAACGGAATGTGAGGGGGCCCCTTGTTCGGGAATGCCACTTCATCTGCCGGCGTCCTATTTATTTCTGCGCTCAAACTTTCGTGATGAGCAAAATTAGCACTAGATTTCGAAAGTAGTTAGTAGTTTGAGTAGAAGTTACCTGAAAAAAGTAGTTAAATTAAGCTACTAATTACCCAAATAAAGTTGTAATTGAAAGTTACCAAGTTACTCGGAAAAGTAGTTAAACTACAGTAGTTTGAGTAGAGTAGTTGAACTACGTCCAAGTCTGAAGCAGGGGACACATGAGCTGCAGTTGCCTACACACATGAGCCATGAAAACGGGCGTATCCATAGCAACCGGTGCAGGCGTCCCTACTTCATCGCGACATATGCGCCTCGTGGGCGGCGCCGCTCCGACGCTCCAATCAGGAGCTGCCACAGTTGATGAAGGAGTTAACACGAGGGAGAAAGAACGCCTGATAATTATCGCATTCGGAGTGACTTCTTTGGCATAAAGTCAATAAAAAATCTCCTTGTTCCTTGGAACGAAAGCGCTGTCTCCTGAAGACTGGTCACGTGTCATACAAGCGATTCGCTTTAGCCTTTTCCGTTTAATCTGGGCCTCTATGTCTAGAACTTCGCAGCGGCGTTCAGGGGTCCGTACACCTTCTGCGGAATGTTCCCTTCAGGACTGACACGCCGTGCGCCTCCAGTTGTCTTGACGAAGCTGGACACGTTGCGTTTGAATTTTTAAATGCATGTCCATACAGTCTACACATTTATTAATTGAAAATATTTGGATATGTTTTGTTTTTATTTCAGCCTGATCGGGTGGAAAATAAGAGCAAACACGGCGTTTCTAGTGTTGTGAACATACTTTTTCCGGTAATGTTTTCTTCCACATCATTACTTTAATAATAATACGATGGTAGCACAAGGACGTATGACTTTTCTGCACCGGTGCAGGAGGCGCAAGTAAATCGAACGAGACATAGTATTGTGCTCTGATGGTCATTAGGTCTCAATGACAGGACCACAGTTTTGTTAGCTCCTCTTCGTCCGTAGTATTTTTCGCGCTGTTTCCGTATAAGCAGAAAGGCTTAGACTTTGCCGCTGCAACTGCCTGGACACTGGACGCCTATTCGCCCTTTTTTGTTTGGCTACAAACGCAGTGGCGACATCTAGTGTGTATAGCCTCGGCCCACTTCCGGTTCACGTATCTTTCCTAATTTTTTACTTATCATTCTTTTATCGTAAGAGAGAATTAAGTCTGACAGTGCTATAAGTTGCCATTTCCAGAAGATAGCGCGTATGTTTTATTTCGCAAATACCGCAAAGCCCGGTCGTCTAGCTCCGAACCGGAAGTGGTTGGGGGCTATTCGCACACTGGCGCCACGCACGTTTCAACTCACGCGAGAAAGAGCGAATATCGCCTTCCTCATTGGCTGAATTTTTTAAAGGTTGATGGCAACCGTCCCCGTCTACACGCTCTTAATTATTAAGGGGCTCACCCGTTCCATTGGCGTAGCACTCTGCTTGGACGAGGTAATTGCAGTTGTCCGTGTCCACGATCAGCGACTTGGTCATCGCTACGTGTCGGCAAAGGGAAACAGCCCACACGTTAAAAACAAATAAAGAAACAACTAGCGAAACAAACAAACGAGCGCATCAATTAATCAACAAATCAGTACGCTAACACGTCCTAATACGTTTTGGAAGCTGTTAACATTACTTGGACGTTTCCAGCGGGCACGCCTCTTCATCTCCCTAATGAAGAATTGTAAGCCATCCTCGTCTTCTGGCAGTTGAAATGACTTGCGCAGTGACACAAATAAAAGTAACTGTTTAGAGAGTTTATATATTTTTCATGGGGTACCTAAATGAAGCACGTTTCCAGGGATCCAGGCTCATCAAGCCATGCACGATTACCCCTCCGTGGGGCGTGAAGGCCACTTTCGCCTGCTTGCAGTTGCACGCATCTGCCGACACCAGCGGCACGCGCGGGGGAATCGAAAGCTCTGCATATGACGTCACGTTCACCTCTTGGCTTTCGGTTTCTCTCGCGTTCACTAGTAGCAGAGTCATTGTAATAGGTTCGAAAGAAATAGTTTTCATATTGGATTCACGCGATACAAATGCGCTCCACTCCGTTCCCCCTTGATCTGAGACTGCATCCAAAGCTACAAGCGCGAGCTGGCCCGCGCTCCTGGCCTTGAGACATGCATTTTTAGCGCGAGCGCTCGTTCTGCGGAAGAACGCTTCGAAGCAGCGACCTCGAGATCTCGTGCTTGTGCCATTGGCTGCACTCTCAGCTTAGAGGGGTACTCCGGCCATTTCTTGAGCTACCCCAACTGGCTATATTTTCGGAATCACCGGACTTCACCCTTTCCGATATGCTATTTCGTATCGCGAAATACAGAACAGTCGTTGTGAAATCGGCAATTGAAAATGATGCCAAAACCAATGTTCGAATATACCCGCGCTTTTCAGTGTCCTGAAGTCAGGGGAAGGCAGGCTTGCAGGTTGAGCGGAGAGTCTAAAAATTGATTATGCCGAGCATTTGTTTCGGGCTGCTACGCGGATGCTGGAGCGAGTTTCCAAAGCATCCATTTTACAGCATGAAACTGCTTATAATCAGTTGGGAACAAAGTCTACAGCGCAAAAAGTGAACCCATGCCTTCCCCTGACGTCTCTTTTTATTGTTGCCAGTAGACGTTTCCACTTTGAAAAATGCGGTCAGGAGCAAAATCGTGAGTTCGATGACTTCTCGAAAAAATTTATTTTTTCGCAATATTTGCGGTACTATTTCAGCTGTTTTTTTTGTGTGTGTTTAGCAAATTTTCAGTCAAATCGGGGACTATGAGAAAAACGCCGGAGTACCCGACATAGAATAGACCATCGTCTCGTTCTTCTAGGAGGAATTTCTCCTTAAAGGGGCGATGCAACGATGTTTGTATTTTGCGCAAATATCGCTTAGAACGGATCCCTGACGTTAATGACCTGTGAAATACCCGTTCGTTTTTCACCACACGCAATCGAAGTCGCACAAAAAAATAAAGAAAAACGAGCAGACTTCACCCCCTCAACTCGCAGCCAGGACAAGCGGCCACGTGGTCTGGAGCCGATTATATGCCGCCAATGTTGATCATAGCCATGCGCTGGGGTTGGCAAGGCATAGGACACGCGCTGAGTTCCAGACATTGTTATGGTTCGGCTGTTGTCGTCATTGCAGCGATTGGACACAGGACACTACCCGAATGCGTCTCGAGCTATTGATTATCACGAGCCCAAATGGAGTGTCCACGCCATGCTCGGGTCCAATCTATGAGCCGCATTCAAATATCGTCACTGGGCGGTACTGATACCGCTCAGCTACGTCATCAGGTTTTGCGAAGGAGAGATTGAATGAAAACACTTGGTTTTGTCCTCGAAATTACAGCGCAACACAGGAGTTTCTTGGTCAGTGGCGTTGCGTGCGAGTATCCTTGAGTCCCACTAGTGCCAGTAAGCTCGTTTGAAGTGAAAAACATTCCAATTTATATCGTTGCACCGCTCCTTTAAGGGCGCGTGCTCGTTAAACTCAAGCAGGTTTCCAAGCCGCGATTTGGCGCCTGTGGTCTTCGCTGTACTGAGACACATGGACATCGACGCATAAACTGAGACCTTTATGCGCGAATCTGTCCATCCGAGCTGGACATAGGAACTCAAACCATAAAGAGACTTACCGCAGCCACCGAGGTCCCTTGAGAGTGCGTTTGGGTTATCCGACCCACCGCGGGAGTGGTAGACAAAGCTGAAAGGGCCGGCAGTGGATTAGTACAACCCTGGAATGAAAAGAGCCACTTCTCGCCCTGTAAGAATAAGAATAATATCGCAACATATGCGCTCAGAAACCCCCGAATGTAGGCTGACCAGCTATACATTTGTCTTTCTTTCATGGGTTCAATTGACGAAAAGGAACATCGATATGTTGCTATTTGAGCGAGGCGGTCGCGGTCCAGGGACATGGAGTGTTCTCCCTTTGGCCACTGAGGAACCATAGGAGCATGATAACGTTTGCCCTTCTGATTGGCTGAACTGATTAAGAAAATAACTTTGTTCGGTGCACCAGGAGGCATTGTCGCGCAGTACAGACTCGGGCACTTCTGAGAGTCCAGAGGGTCCTGACTAGTTACGAATAAAGATCGCACGTCTACAGTATGAACGCGATGTGCCGTGCATTAACTAGTATGGGCATTATTAAATGTTCACAAACTTAAGATAAACGACGATGCGAAGTGTTTCGACCCCGAGACAGAAAATCTGGCAGACATTTCTGATCTGTCCGCGTTATTGTCGCAGACGCCCAGTGCGCGGGTTTGTTCAGCCTCACTTTACGATATAAAGCGTTAGGGGGGGGGGGGGGGGGGGTTGCTATTCAATTCTTTAAATATCAGAGCGGTTCTTGTGCGCTCGTAAAGACGTACGGTGTCCTTGAACAGATTCCTCCAGTGTCAAACTTGAAGCACATGTAGTTCCCATCTTTGTCCTGGTCAACGGCGTCGAGCAGACAGTACGGTTCGGAGCCGGGTATATCCCAGATGGAATAGGCCATGGAATTTCCGCCACATCTCAGGAGCTGCGACGCGCAGAAATGGCTGCATTCCCTCATTTCGCAACTCTGCTGTCAGCGCTCAATATTCTCGCTGAGCCACTGCCACACTGGTCCTCATACAAAAGACGCACTGTTCGCTGCACACATGATGAGAGCATTATCTCAAGCATGTTCGAAAACATGTCTCCAGACAGTTTTTTATCACCAATGTGACCAAAGGGTCTGTAGACTTTATGATGCCTACCAGTCTGACCCTGGCTTTAGTGATGTGGACAGCTGATTTGACAAAACGCGAAGCTTGACTAATGGACGTACACACTTAGCTGCCTTCCTTACCGTCGTGTTTCGTCCATCTTAACCAGTTATCAACATTAACAAACCGTGCATAACGCAAAAAAGTCGTCTTATATGTAGTTATACATTGTTTAGAAATATCACTGAACTACTAATACACTCTAAGAAAAAGGGGAGCGGTATTTAGTCCCTCCTGGGACCAAATGCGCCGTCACCGCCATTAGTCCCCTGGGGGACTAACGGGGAGGGGAGCGACTTTTGCGCCCCTCCCGTTAGTCCCTCGAAGTTGAATCTCAGGACTAACCTTGGTCCCCTTGCATTTAGGCCACTGGGACTAAACGTTGCGCCCTTACCTTATTGATTACTAAATTGCGCCTTTGCAGACCCAGGTGGCGCTAGTCAACGTCAAATTCAAAATTGGCAAAAAAATCATTATCGCTAGGATAGATTTTTTCCAGGCTGATTGCATTCCCATTTCAACAGCGCTTATTTCACATTTGCACACGTCTTATACATTTAACATAGACAAGGAATTAGAACATAGATGACACACACGCACAATACACACGCGATGGCACACTAATCCAATAATTTGTTTTCTTTATTGTCACACTAATTTAATCACCGCCTCCAAAGGCTACGCCCCTTTTATACTGATCATTTAAAAGATGTCGTTTAATCAGAGGCCACCTCGTCCGTGAACGATGTTACAAATATGGTGCTGCTTTCGCACCAATATTGTTCTCCAATATTGTTGCTAAACTTTCCAAGGAATGTATCTCTTACTAAGAAGTAACGATACGCACGGTAATTATTTTTGACATTTAATAAAACAGCGTCCCCATAGGCTCCCAGCAGCCATGTTCTCGCTTCCCCGCATAGGCTGCCCCACTTTGCGCATGCGCGTCTCCGTGGTAACCGCATCGTCTCTTGTGAAAGAGAAACATATTTTAAAAAATACAAAAATTAAGAAAAAAAAGCATGAACTTTTCTTGTCTGGAAACGCTTTTAGCTCGTGCTAAGGGGCTATTTTCATCCCAGTTAAAACCCAAATGAAAATATAAACGCTTTCAAAGAATGCGAAAGAGAAGGACATCAGGACAGAGGTTAAAAGTCGTATGGCCCGTGAATCAACGATGGCCACGCTCGCGGCAGCGCTGGCTTCCACGACGTGCTAAAACATAGGCTGAGATCGTTATAAAATCAGCTCCAACCCTTAAAGGGGCCCTGCAATCCTATTTAAGCGTCCATTTTTTCTTTTTGCGGTTTTTACATCTTTTGGGGTTCGGGTAAGCCAGCGGGCACGGAGAGAGTAACTAAATATCAGTGCGCCATATTTTAACCGAACGACGCGGAAGTCTCCTCCAGCTGCGGGGGGGCCCCGTGGCACCGAACGCGCGCGGCATGTGACGACATCATGACGTTCTTGATCCTGGTCAGCCTCTGCATTACGACTGGTCAGAGCCGCTAAAAGCATCTTACAGCGGAGCTGTTAAAGGCTAGTTTCCCCAGGATGGAGTCCGTCAGCAAACAAAGGATGACACCAAACTCTGGACAGCTACCGGCATCTGATAGCGACGGCGGTAACCAGACAATCGGCTTGCCGGTTGTCTGGTTGCCGCCGTCGCTTATAGGTGGCGGAAACCTTTCCAGCCTTTCCACTCTGGCTTGCCGACTTGCGGCCGGCCATTACATCATTCCCACAATAGTACAGCTTCGCTGGTCTTCCTTCTTCACCAGAGTGGAAAGGCTGTTTTTAACCGAAATACAAAATATAAGTGGCGCAAACCGTTTCAATTATTTATGAAAGTAGTTTTTGTTCAGTATCTTAAATGAGAAAAGAAACAAATGCAGTTTATAAAGTACGAAAACAAGAAATGACCCGTCGACATACCCGCCACCAAGCGGTGGAAAAGGCGGCGCATACTAGGAAGGGGTAGTGGGATAAGGCGGCGACGAGCAGCGAACGTAGGAATGTCCGGGATGTACGCGGCGGCGCTGCGGTCGTATGGACCGGAGGATCTGACCGGTTACGAGCGTTCCGAAGGCCTTCGGCAAGCAGGTTTGGCTTGCGGTTTGGCCGTTTGGCGGTAGGGCAGCGCGAAGTGGCTCCCGTTCTGAACTGATCTATACCCCGTGTTTGTTGTCGTTTGTGGCCGATGAAGTGTCATGCCGAATTAGTGTTTAGTCGAGCAGCAAATGCAATGTGAGCCGCCCGCTCCATCCAGCCTATCCAGCACATGCTTCAGTGGCGCCCTCTCGAGCCGTCGACACGGAGTGCGGCAGCCGTGAGCGCTCGCCGAGCTCACTACCGCCCCTCTGGTTCGCGACCACCCAACATGCTGCCGCTAGTCCTTTGAGACTTTTTTTCTTTGAGTGAATGATCACTCTGGTGGTGTGAGCAAAATATCCCCCTCTTTCTGGACTACGAATTTTTGGCTCAATATTCATTTCTGGGCTAAAATCGTTATATATTTTTTTTTCATTAAACATTAGACATTGGCGCACAAACATCAATGAAAAACGATTAGTCCACTTTTATTCTACCGTTTCCAATGAACGTCGTTCGATACCCTCTAGGCGCTTCAGAAACGCCCCGTGTATGTGGCCAGAAACTTACACGCGTCTCATGTATTATCGATATCGTGAATTAGGCCATAGTTGTTTAGCAAGAAAACAATGTTTCACGGTCTCTTTAAAGAAGAGCTTGTATACGTCGCACGATAATGAGTCCTTGCAGTATGATCAAAAGACTCTCTGATGTTAGGCTGGAAACTGAAGCACTCTTTCTACGGAATCTCAACTTTTGAAAACAAAGGTGGCGTTCATCTAGCCTTTCGTGTACGTTTCTTAGAATAGTTCGTTGAACTTGGAACAGCAATTCTTTGTTTCCCTTTCATCGGGTGAGCCGGTGCAAAGGACGATCGCTCTCTCAGGCTTCAACGGCCATCCGGTGTCAGGAGCCGGAGAGGTTCACAGCGTTTCTGCAATTGAAACTGCATCGCGATTTCAGCACGATTCCGATCACCCTCTTCAGGGGCTGAATTAAACTCAAAAGAGACTCGTGTCCCAACACAAATCGGTAGACACAGGGCAAAGTCAACGATATGACAATTGAAATGCTGCGCTTCTACCTGTTGGAGGTCGAAGTTCGCCAGGGGTTTCTCGTCGCAGGGGCAACTTCCCCGAGAACCGTGTTCTCCCAGAAGGACTGCCAGGATAACAAAGCACAGGGAGGAAGAAGGCCCACACATCATGGTTTGCTTGAAAACCTACCGGCTCGTAGTCTACAGCGAGCGCTCATATATAGCCGTAGGATTGATGCACTTCGTGTAAAAATAACTAGAAGAGAAAAAAAAAGCTATTATCAAATAATGGTAAGATTAACAAAAAAAAAACTACGTTTTTTTAATTTTTGTAGAGCATCCACGTAGTTTCATAAACACGAATCTCAGTTAGGCGTTTTCAGTTTCAGAATGACGTCAAAGTCATCGCAGCTTTCAAAACAGCCCCCACAAAGTTCCAGCCATGTACGAGCTAGAGCTTGTTTTTCGGAGACTCTGGCTCAAAAAGAAGTCAAAAACAGACAAAAAAAGAATGTGACATTGCTAAGACCTTCGATGCGTTGTTCCCTATTTCACCGTCACGTGAACCGCAGCGAGCAGTAAAACATAAGATGAGCCAATCAGGTGGCTGGGGCGAATGACTGACTCTTCATTGGGAGCGTGCACACCACCGAATGGCTTGGTGAGTCAATGGAACGTCAATTATGCGCGTAGGCCTATAGAGCGACGCTGGCACGCGCCTGTACATCAGCGTCACTCCTACCTTTGGTCCAGGGCTTCGTGAAACGTGAATCCAACAGGTGCTGACCTTATCTCGCTTTCTAACATGTTTACTTCGACCTAGCTACGACCAACAGCGGCAAAGCCGTTCCTGGATGTTTTTGTACAACGCGAAACCAATAACTTGTTTGCGTCTATGGATGGCCTCGTCTGGCTCTTTTAAAACAGTTAATGAGTTGTGGAGGTAGGAACAAAATAACGATAGCCTCGCTTTTATAACATCCGGTACGCAGTTGCTTCAAAACATCTCGCACCTACTTTGTCACCGTAGCTCGTAAATGTCCAAGCTGCTGGGTAATGTCCGAAACTAGGGTTTCGCGTTATAGATCTTTTTTTTTTATTAATTGGACGGTGTTTGGCACTTGTTGTCATTAATATAATTCGGCTCTATTCGGTGTTTATTTTTTACTGAGAAGATCATTGGACGATTTTCGGCGCCTGTACGAAAGAAGCTGTGTTGAATAAAAAGATAAAAGTGAAACAATTTGCGAGAAGTGTTGATAACAGGGACAGTGGGTACTGGGAAAGGTTTGTGCACAAAAATCACAAACACAAGAAAGAATGTCCGTTCCACTTGCCTTTCGTTGTGCTCGTGTTTTTGTGTGCTCCGCGTTTTATTTTGAAACAATTTCGCACTACAGCCGACACCGACATTTTATTTACCATCCCGTACCTATACGCGGCAATATAAAACGTAAAGTAATAAACTATTTTCTTCACTCCACTTCGTTGTAAAAGAGGCATATTTACGAATGGGTTCCTTAATTTTTGTCACTCATTTCGTTGCGCCTCTTTTCATTACATGTGTATTCGAATTGTGAAAATCTGTTGTAGACGCTCGGGAGGATCTAGACTGAAGACTAAAATATTTTCGTATCGCACCTAATAAATACCGATGTTGGACAAGTAACAGTTCTTTAAAGTGACACTGACGGGGTATTTATGCTCGCCAAGGGTTTTATTTGTACATGACACATGAGCGCCCAACTGCCCAGAACACAATTTAATTGCGGTTCAAAATATTCGTTTTCTTTCTGCCCGAAAACCGCCGATCGAGGATTGGCCGGCTTGAGTCGAGCTCACTCTCTTTTCCGTGGTCACGTGCCGTTTTCTATGGTTTAAAAACAACAACCACCAAAGATAATTACAGTCGTGGGTCATTGAAAGCACATACTCAATACTAGAAATGGACAAAAATATGATACCCATTTTTTGTGACTTCTAAGAAGCTTCAAATACGTTCATTGAAAAATTAAGTTGCACAGCCACGCGACTTTCGGTATCAATATCGCAACTCCAGCGCGCCGCTCGCCCTCCCGCGGACGAACGGAGAACCAGAGGAGCGGGGACGGCAGCGACGACGGCGGCGCGAAAACGGTGGCAGGGACTGTCGGCCTTGATGCGTGAAGCCGTTTTAACGAAAAAAGTGAGCGAGTTAAAATAGGAATTCTCGTGCTCCGCCTTGCAACAGCCTTGCACAAAGGGCCGGGAGGTCTAATTTCATTAGGGACTTTTCGTGTATCGCAAACGCAGCGGATTTTCTGGTCTTTTGCATGGCCGCCAGCTTAATCTGTGCTCAACGTGACGGAAAACGCTCCCGCTAATAATGAAGAACTCTATAGTACGGTCTACGGAAAGTCTATTCTTTGTCATAAGTAGGAGAAAACTTGTCGCGCAACGGTATGTCGAGCAATACAAATCGGGAATGGGTTCGCGTTTTAAGGCCGTTACAAGGAACATGACCATTTATTCCAAGCACTTTCAAAAGACAGAATACCCGTACTTGCTTTCAGGTAATTACAAAGCAAATAAAGAAATGCTCGAAGCATTTTAAGCGCGTCTGTGTTAGCCAGCCGTTCGTGACGAAAGCTTAGAACGCGCAGTTTTGGCCAGAGGGACCGCAATGTTGCAAATAACACGGTACAACAAATGTACGGTATATTAAAATATTTAGTTTTGACAGAGCGCTAAATAAAACCCCTAAACACGCCTATTATGTTAACATGCAGTTTCAGCATAGCATACAACACCCCTGAACTTCAGTTGGACGTACAGCGCACTGACGTTCAACTGACGCTACCAACTTTCACGAGCGGCTTGATAGCCGAGTTGCACAACTTATTAAAATAGTTTAAGTGTAAATGACTGTAAAAAAGTAAGTAATCGGGGTTTTCTTGGCCCTACTGCAAAACCTCGGTGTTTTTTGTTTTGGTTTTCGGTACTCTTTGATGCGTACTTTAGCTGTTTGATATCTGTTATTGCGCCGTCATCAAGCCTCCCGTTAAAGTTGGGGCCGTCAGTTTGACGTCAGTGGGCTGCACGGCGAACTGAAGCTTTGGAGTGTCGTATATGTGACAAGGGGTGTTATGAGTTTTTTAGAGCGATGAGCACGGCAACGCTTCTGGCGCGCACTGAAAATTGTGCTTCAAAGGCGCAGCGCGAGCTTGCGGTTGTAACAGTAACGTGGCCGGTGCCTAAAACGCGCTCGCTCACCACAAAGCTTCTCACTTTGAGGTTTCTGCAACTTTTAAATAACAGCATGCTCGTTTTCCTAACGTGCATCAGCATCTCCGTCACTATGATCCCTCCCTAACCGCTTCGCATTTGTAGACAAATAAATCATTTTTAGCGCGCTGAACAGCGTCCGCGAGCAGGCGCACGGGATATCCTGGAGAATCTATCCCCGTCTCTTCCGCCATCTTGAAACTATCGCCCCGCCACCTATTAGCCCCGTGCGCGACCGAAAGCGTCGCTGTGGTCGGCCTTCCACGATTGGCCGAACGCTGACTATGACGTCGGAAAGGGGATTTATTATCGACGGAAATAAGAGGAATGAAAGAACTTTAATTTTGACGGTGTTGGCAGTGTTCCTTTGAGAGCGCAATGATTTCAAGCTTCCACCATGCTAATAACAAACACCATCGAACTTGTTGTTTGCAAGGTAACGACGTCACAAGGGGGAACCACAGGAGGGCGCCACCAAAACATCTCGCCGCTAATAGGGCGTTGGAGCTGCGACTCTCCACGCCAGTTTCGGTTTCGGTTTCGAGCTGTTGCGTTTTTTTTTTTTTTTATTTATTAACAATATACGCGACACCGTAGCAAAATATTGATTGGGTAGTTTTCTGACACCATAGTAGACCGCCTGGCAAAAAAATGAAAAATAAATTTCGGGGGATGTCAGTGTCTGCGCCGATTTTTTGAGTTATCTAGTCCAAAGGCATCATCTGAATGAGGATGGCCTCCTGATTCCGAAATGCAATCTCGTTCCCCCAGATTCACTCTAGTTGTATTAAAAAAGTAATATTTAGTTTGCTGCCGAAACCGAAACATCGTTCTCCCTATTTTTTCCCCAGGTTTCCCCACAAACCCGAACGTGCCGTCACCGGCGGGCAGCGAGGCGCGCGGCCGGCAATCGGGTCCACTCGCGCACCCTTTTCTGGCGTCGAAACGCCCGAAGATACGCCGAAAATACGCCCTATGTGGTTCGGCATTAACAGCCAGAAAACATGGGCGTTCGCGCTACCTGAAGTTGTTCGTAATCTCTATTTGCTCAAAGTATGACCTTGGCCCACGTGCTGAACTATGAAAAAGTAGACAAAAAAAAAACCGGGAGCAATTGGGATTTGAGAAACCGCTTTTGCAACTCGGTACACTCAAGTCGCGGCTCGCTAGTTTCGTGAAATCGCGAGCAAATCCGTCCTCCTTTTATCAAAAGATGGCATGCAGTTACGCTGACGAAGAGTGTTGACAAGTCAAGCAATACATCTTTTGACAAATTACCCAAGCACCACGCAGGATGCTCGAAATGTGGATACAGGTGCCCCACACGCTCGTCTTACTTGAAGGAACGTGCCATTTGATTTATAATCTGTCTAGAAAAGTTACTGTTGCAGACGCCAGCACGTGTAAACTACCCTTGTAGCATGCATGTGCTCCTTGGGGGGCCCTGCAAGGACTTTTTTACTGGTTTTTAATTTGCACCGAACCTGAGCGCACTGAACGTAGTAACTTAATAAAACCTCTATTTTCTCGAATTTCGCTTTATTTTAAAAGTTATAGGCAAATTAAAATAAAAAAACTAAAAATAACCTACTTCATGACACGTAGATGGTTTTGGGTTCAGTTTGTTTATTCCTCTTTAAACAAGGGGAGGAAGGGAGATAGAGAAGAAGCTGCCATTGCAGCTTGACGAGGCTCTTACCTCCCTTTACAGAACAGCGCAAAACAGGACATCTGCAAATGCGCATGCACAACCAAACAAATTCATAATAAGCACTTGTACCAGATTTAACACGATTGAGAAAAGAATACTAGTTACACAAAAAGGACATTTTCACATTATGTTCCTCTTTCATAAACGATATCACTCTCCACCAGGAGTTCTTTCATATTTTTCTTGAAAATCTGAAAGGAACACTGAAAATTTACCTTTTCTTCAATTTTGTTCAACAAGGAGAAAACTTGATAATCGAATTGTTGCTTGCCATAATTGGTTCTTACTTTGGGTTTTTTCCAGATATTTTTTCTCAGTGCATGTTCTGAGCAAACATTCTTCGGGATTAGGTATAGCTTCTCTTTTTAAATAAGCTGAGGTAATTTAAAGTAATATATTTTATTAGCCTTTAGCATAGTGTATTTTTTAAACAGTGGGTCCGCACGCAAGTCTCGCCAATTACCCTGAAAAATTGTCGAGCATGCGAAGTATTCGTTGTTGAAGGACTATTATTTTATTATAGTTCGTCATAGTTGTGGTACCCCATACCAATGCATCATATGATATTTTTGAGTAACATAAAGAATAATATAATTCTTTTTTTTTAACCATGGAGATTGTAGTTTATGAATTCTATATATACTTCCTATTGATTTAGATAAATCAGAACAAAGTTTCTTTATATGCGTCGACCAGTCCAAATCTTCATTGAACCATATGCCTAAGAATTTGCGATCTTTGACCTGCTCTAAAGTTATTCCATCAAAATTAATAAATATATAAGTTTTGTCTCACTTGTTAATTGGACGAAATTTTATGTATTTAGTTTTTTTTATCGTTAAGTGGTAATTTGTTACGCTTACGCCCGTTAGCCAGCTTCTCCAAATATTCGTTGGCCAATATTTGTAATGTATCATTAGACCGTGCTTTAAGGGACGCGTCATCTGCGTACATAATTAGTTCTGGGGAATCCTGCATGTCTGCCACATCATTTACATAAATAAAAAATACCAGAGGGCCTAAAATGGATCCCTGCGGCACTCCGTGTTGTACTTCTAACTTATCAGAGTCTGATTTATCTAAATGCATATCTTGATATCAATTCTTTAAATAACTTTCAATTAGTTTTAATGCCACGCCACGTATCCCATAATATTGAAGCTTAATCAGTAAGATATTGCGCTGTATTGTGTCGAAAGCCTTTGTACAGTAAAAAAACAAACCTAATGTATAAAATTTATCTTCAATATTCCTGATAATTTTGTCTTTTATGTGAAGTAGGGCTTGTTCTGTAGATTTTTGCTTTTTAAATCCATATTGTGCCTCATTTCTTACATTATTCTTACAAAAATGCCTCTAATCTAGTATAAATTACCCTTTCAAGTATTTTGAAAAAAATTGGCAGAATGGAAATCGGTCGATAGTTGTACAAACTATTTTTCCCCGCCTTTAAATATTGGGCTAATTCTAGCAGTTTTTAACGCGTTCGGAAATATTCCTGTTTGTAGCGTTCTATTTGTTATGTATGACAGAATGTGACTAAGTGATTGTGAGACACGTTTCACTGGAACCGATTTAAAACCGTCAATACCGGTGGCAACGTTATTTTTTAATGTTTTAATCGGCATTTCAATTTCGATCGGCGTAGTTGTCTTAAAGATTATAGAATTCAGCAAAGGCTTTGTTCTGTCAACGACGAAATCGCACGCGTCATTTTCTTCACTTTCACCCACACTGACAAAATGTGCATTAATAATATTTGGAAGATCTTTCCCTTCAAACTTCTTATTATCGATAATAATTTCATCTATACACGCGAAAGAAGATTTCCTATTTGTGATATCATTCACTGCGTTCCATATCTTTCTCGGCTCGTTTCTTCTATTGTTGAACATATTCTGATGATACTGACGTTTTGCTTTTTTTATATCGGCTGTTAATTTATTTATTTCTTTTTTAAACCGAATCAGGAGTTGCTGGTCACGTGTTTCGACAAAGTAATGGTACAGATTTTTTTTTTCATTTATTCTTTTATAAAGATATTCCGTTATCCTTGGCTTCCTCACTTTCTGCTTTTATTTTTTGTACTGTATAAGGGGGAATGCATTGGCATAGCATATTTTAAAGATCTTTGAGAAGTGATTATATGCCATATCAGGATTCGCTTCTTCATAGAGGCTGCTCCAGTCGGCACTGTCAATCAAGGCAGAAAAGTGGGAAAGAGATTGTTCATTTATTTTGCGGTAAGAAAATATATTTTGTTTGTTCACTCTTTTTTTTTTTTGACAAGAAAGCTAAAAGAAATACAGGAAGGTGGTCACTAATATCCCTGATAAAAACCCCAAAACTGAAGTCAGTGTCGTGTACATTTGTTATACACAAGTCGAGTAAAGATGCACACCCTGAAGAAATCCTGGTGGTATAGTGCTATCGTATTTGTACATCCGAAGGACGTTATAATATCAGACAGTTCTGCGGCGGCAGTATTTTTTAAGCTCATGTCATTGTTTACGTCACCCATGATAATAAACGGTAGTTGGTAGGTAGCAAGAAAAATAAGCAAGTTTTCCAAACAATTTAAAAAAACCACCGTTATCTCCTGTTGGTGGTCTATATATAACAACAATCACTGCCTTTCCTATACACAGAACCAAACATTCAACATAAGAATTAATAGCTGAAAATTCTTTAGCGACGTGGTAAGAGATGTTTTCCTTAACATAAATCGCAACGCTACCTCCTCGCTTTTGGGTTCTTTCACATTTGTAGCCTTCAAAATATGGTGCGTGATCACTTTCCGCGAGCCATGTTTCTGTAAACATTATTACATCAAGACGTAAACATAGAGAGTAAAAAAAAACTCAATGTCATCAGTCTTATTTCTTATACTTCTTATATTGAAATGAATCGCAGAAAACTGCCCTTTCTTTTTATGAAAGCAGTATTAAAAGAAAACTGTTGTAAAGACCGTACTTATTTAGACCCACTGGCGTGGGACACGTAAAATTTGCAATAAGTTCAAAAACCAAAGTAAAGAAACACGGCTTTCAGTTTAGGCAATTTTTATCTAATTTGATTGAGCGTGTTGGTCGCTTCGTCCTTGGTCGCTTGAGTGGCCATGAACTTGAGGAGGGCTAGTGAGCTCAGCGAGCTCTCACGGCTGCCGCACTCCGTGTTGACGGCTCGAGAGGGAGCCACTAGAGCATGTTCTGGATAGGCTGTATGAAGCGGGCAGCCAGGGCGGCTCGCATTGCATTTGCTGCGCGATTAAATATTAATTCGGCTAGACACGTCATTGGCCACAAACGACAGAAAACACGGGGTAAAGATCAGTTCAGAATGGGAGCCACTTCGCGCTGCCATACCGCCAAATGGCCAAGCCGCAAGCCAAATTGGCTCGCCTCGCCGAAGGCCTTTGGAACGCTCGGAACCTGTCGGATCCTCGAGCCGGTATATGACCGCAGCGCCGCCACGTACACCCGGGACCTTTTACGCTCGCCGCTCGTCGGTGCCTGATCCCACTGCACCCTTCTAGTATGCGCCGCCTTTTCCACCGTTAAGTGGCGGGTATGTCGACGGGTCATTTCTTGTTTTCGTACCTTATAAACTGCATTTGTTCCTTTTTTTATTTAAAATACTGAACAAAAACAACTTGCATAAATAAATGAAACGGTTCGCGCCACTTACAATTTGTATTTCAATAAAAAGAAGCTTTTAGCGGCTCTGATAAGTAGTAAGCCCAGGACCAAAGAGGTCACATATCGCGCGCTTTCGGCACCGCGGATCGCCCCCGTAGGTGGAGGAGGTTTCCGCGTTGTCCGGTTAAAATATGACGCACTGATATTTAGTTACTCTTCCCGTGCCCGCTGGCTTGGCCGAACCCCAAGAGATGTGAAAACCGCAAAAAATGTAGACGCTTAACTAAGGTTGCAGAGCCCCTTTAAGTAGTTTAGCAAAATACCTAGTATAGACCATTCCAGAAAATCGCTTCTGGTCGGTGCCATTTTCAACGTTCGTGCTGCGTACAGAGCGCGACACTGTTAGCGCGAACAAGCGATCGCCGGTTTTTCCAGTTTTTCTCTTTGAAACCAAGGGATGTCATCCAAGTTATTATTGCTACGGAAAGAGCTCATTTAGTTCTATATTATAAGCGATAAAATTTCGTGATTTCTATTACTATTTAGAAGTAAAATGCGGAATTGCGCCGATGTCGTGTTCGCGCTAACAGTGTCGCGATGTGTACTTTGCCCGCCTTCGAAGGCGACGAACATGCACTTGCTGGGCTGTGACCTAACACGTGTAGGCTGTGATTCTCGCAAACATTTAAAGGGGCACGGAAACGAAATCTTTGCACTTTTCTTTCTTTGTTTATGTGGGGTCCATGTTGTGCCGGCCGCCCAGAAACACTTGCCTAGACTAGTGTTTCTGGGTTGTAACTAAATTTAAAACGAATGAACAGACTTCGAAATTGCACTCTGGTGGTGATCTGTGCAGCTCCGTTGGAATGCCGTCACGTCATGAGTTCCTAAGAAGCAGCGCCAGTTTGCGGCAGTAGGGCTCTCTCGTGGAGTTACTTAGTCCTGAATGTGACTTGGCGGAGAACGCTCATAAGCTGAAACTGCATCCAAAGCTAAAAGCGCGAGCTATCCCGTGCTCCTAGCTTTGAAACATGGATTGCTGGTGCGAGCTCTCGATCGTTCAGCGGAACAACGCTCCAAAGCAGCGACCTCGAGCTCTCCTGGTTGTGGCATCGGCTGCAGTCTCAGCTCCACAGTGCTTCTGCAACGTATACATTCCAAACCATCGAGATCGCATTTCTTTGCAGACGATAGGTAGGAGCTTGATATGAGGATGCGGGGACCTCTGTCAGGCCAACCATAAAGGCCGGTTCAGACACTTGCGTTTCAGTGCCTTTGACTGCGTTGCGTCGAGAACCGAAAGCGAGTCACCGGCACATGTGTGCTTCGTATGAAGCGTGGAATCCAATTCGAGGAATCATCTTGGCACGCGATCTAAGCAGCAGGGATGTCCTGGTTTCTCGCAGCCGCAACGCAGTCAAACGCAACTGTCTGAACCAGGCTTAAGCCATTGCTGGGTACTGACGGTTATTTCTACTTGCAAGTTTCCTCGAGCCACAACTTCTGAGGTGTGAAACTAACACGGTGAAGCGAACGCTCGTGGCACGTAAAATACCGGCATGGCCGCAAATGGTGTAATGTGCAAGCCATGTATAGACGCTTTACACACGCGCCAAATTGAGCCGCCATAGCCGCCCTTCTCTTGTCTTACCGAGATGCCGAGCCACTGAAGCGGGCGTTGACGAGTCTCCACAACGGGCTATGCTGGGGGGAAGGACACAGTAACACTTAAAATGGCAATAACCTGTTCTGCTGTGGAAATGATAAAGTCAAGCGAACGGAATAAGAGGGAACAAAAACTGAAGGTCAGTTATGGCGGCGCCCATGCACAGCTGCTGTAAAGCGTCTATAGGTCATAGGGCGTACAGTCCTCGGATATTGTTACTAGGCGAGGTTGTCACGCGTTGACGCCACCAATCGGCGAGGCTCGCAACTAGAGTGCCCTTGGCCGGGCGAGAACTATTGACGTCAAGAGCGCGATAGGCATTGCGTTTCTCGCTGGCCGACTTTGAAGCGAGAGGTCGACAGCTCGCGCTCACGTCATTTCGTTCCCGTACCCCTTCAAATGTACACAATCGAGTGAACTGCATTCGTGTAGGCCAGACGGCAGGTTTCTGTTCACGAAGATAAAAGGAAAATTAAAAGAACGGACCGCAACCACCACACCAAACATCAAGGAGCAATAAAAGGCGTATAAAATACACCATTCATTTTTAAATAAAGAATATTTGCTTCAAATAGTACGTAAAGGACACAAATGTTGCATAAAAGTTCTAATTCAAAATAAGTTAGCAAAAGTTTTTACGAGATAAATTTGTACGTATATTTCTTTTTCTGTTGTTTTTTTTTACTGTTGGAGTAAAATGCAACACGCTCATCATTTTTTTTTTTTAATTTACAAATTTTGCAGATTCCTTATGAGGGATTGTAGCAGGCTGAAAAAACATAAGACGAAGCATAAAAGTACAAAAAGTTACATCGATCGGACGAGTAGTTTTGTAAGGAAGCCCGTTCAATACTACAAATGTTACACTCATACACTCATACACGAGTGCCGATGGGGAAAAATGTAATTCCTATATAAGATTTTTTTTTTTAAGTTAAGTTTCGGTTTTGCACAGCCTCCGTCAGCCGTAAGTCTGCATGCCTTTCCTCAATAACATTATTATTTCGATAGTTTGAAAACCTTTTCAACCCTATGTACGAGGGTGATTCAATAAATAAGGTGAATTTTTTTGTATAAGGACTTCTAATACAGATAGAAGCTTACTTTCTTGTTATTTTTATTGTTTTACTACTTTTCCACGTGGATTTAATTTCTTATGCAGATTACAAAAACAACTGTGAGAATTTTACCGAGTAACAAAGATGGCCGACCAAGAAGCATGCTCCAGAATTGAACAGCGGTCAGTTATCAAGTTTTTGGTTGCTGAAGGGTGCAAACCCGTTGAAATTCATAGGAGAATGTCAACTGTGTATGGTTCCACATGTTTCAGCCAAAAAAATGTCTACAAGTGGGCTAAAAGCGTTCGCGAGAGGCACGAAGTTTGAAAGTGACGATGAAGTCAAAAGTGTTGTGAGCGACTGGCTGAGACATCAGCCTAAAGATTTTTACGCTGAGGGAATACGGAAGCTTGTGCACAGATGGGAAAAGTGTGTGACAGTGCTGGGAGACTACGTAGAAAAAAAAAAAGTAAGCTTCTCTCTGTATTAGAAGTCCTTATACAAAAAAATTCACCGTATTTATTGAATCACCCTCGCAACATTTCACCGCAATATAATAAAATAAAGACGTTTTCGATACGTTTTCTGTAAGAAAAATTGCAGGCCAACCATTTGACAAACGATGCAACGGGTCTATCGTATATAAATGGAGCTAAATACCTGCTCCCTAAACCTCTGTAATACCGGACACAAATAGCGATCTGTCGAAGGTCATGCTTAAACTCAGACTCCAACATTGTTTACCGTTTAAATTCTCGTCTTCAACAGATCGGCCGCGTGAGTGGAACTCCGACAGTAGCCCAAGCTAGATTCGATGCCCGAAACAAATACAGTGTTTACAAAAAAAGAAAAAAAAATCGGGGCTTTAATCTACGTTGTGAAGGCGGTTGGCCAGCGAAGCTGTGGTATCGCCTGCAACGATTGCCCACTGCACCCAGGTGGTGCTCCAGTGTTTTACGTCCCAGAGAACTTCTGGTTGATGAAACGTTTAACCACCGATTCTCCAGGTGAACGCCAAAAGAACGAAGAAGCGCGAGATCTGTTAAAAAGTTTCGAATATTTCGTAAACACACTTGCCTCCTCCAAGACATTAAATTGTCCAGCGCAGGGCCCTCGTTAAATCTCCAACCTTGTTGTTCGTGTATCATTCATGCACCGGTGACATAAGCAAGCTCGACAGGCTTGCAAAGACGGAGCGACAGGAAGTCGCTTGGGGCACAGGAGGCACGCATTTTATGTTTGTAAACAGCAAAAGGACGAAAGAAAAGTAAATGCACTGTACCAAAACTTTTTTATATACGCAAGGCTAGTGACGTCACTTCCCACGTCGCAAGCTGCCGTCGCCGCGGCAGCTTGCGCAACAGTAATCTTAACCGCGAGAACGTATGCGGCGCTACGTGCTTCGCATTGTTATCAGGAGCGCCTTATATTCAATTATGGGGTTCGGATGCTTGTTTTGTGCTTATTCTTTATTGAAACGAATGCCGTGCTGTACGCTGTATACGTGTTGTGCGCTTTTTCCTTCAATCGCTGAAGGATTTTTGTTTTCGTGAGGACGACGACACGAAGGAATTCCAGAAATCCAACCTGTGAGTCATATACAGTTTGGCTGTAAAAAAAAAATCACTGAGACAATTTTGAACAATAAATGTGACTGCGCCAAATGTCGAATATAGTGCTAGATTGCGCGCCATTTTTCCTCGATATTATTAGCTCTCCTCTTTGGACGTATGTTGTAGTGGTCACAGCCGGCTTGAGTCAGCTCTCGCCACTCTTGAAGCTGTTCCAACTGTAAAAGGATGCTCAACTCGCAGCACGCGCCTGTAAAGTATGTAGCCGCGTACTTAAGCCTGTAACTCTATAAAGTATTCCGAGCGTAAGCGAGAATGTTTCATGCGATACTAGTTATCTCGGCACACAGCTCGTGCAAAAACAGCTTGACGCGGCTGGCCTCCATTGCTGCAGTGCAGCGCTTTTTTTCCCCTCTCCCTCGAAAACAAGGGTAAAAAAGAAGTTTCTACCAGCACTGTTCCTACAATCTACTGCGGCGCACAGATAGCTACCCATTGCAAATAAACTTTCAACCTTGAAGCTGCGAACAAAAAAAAAAAAAAAAAAGCTGGATCGCTGGCGCCTGGAAAGCAGCTTTGCGGCCTCCCAGGTAGCTCGTACACCTGCCCGCCGGTGACGTACACGGGTAGGGAAAAGTAGGAATTTTCCATTGCTGCCAGTAGAGATTCGGCTCCTGGAACTCACGCGGCCGGCGTAACTTGAAAATTCAATAATTTCAGGGAAAAAATTCTTTTTTATAACCTATTTCGCTATCAGCTGAAAAAGGGTTATTGTTGCGGTCGGCCAATTTCCAGCCACATCCAAGACTATAAAAAGAAAAATTGGCGCAGTTCCCCGTTAAAGCGATACGTCAACTGCTTCTTCTAGAATATTGCCCGTGTAATCCGCAAAATTATTCTCCAAGGTTTCGAGGACCTCACTGTCACGTGATAGAATGCACAACGCAAGTTTGCGCGAATCTAAATTCTAAATCAGGTTGAGTATCAGGGATCAAATTGGAAAGTGTGCCTGGTACGACAGGTTCTACGCCTGAGTAGCGTTTGTCAACCCGCCTTACCAGCCGAAAACGAAATGAGATGTCACGCCTCTTCTCATCCGTTGAATCGAGAATGGCGTTTACTTTGGCGTCATCATCGCGCACCTGGACATCGCTTCGTTTCAAAAGAACTGCAGCAAGACGGATCGCGAGGAGGAAATATCGCGAACAAACGTTCTCCGGACTAATAAAAGCGAGTCAATTTTGCTTCCGATCTACAGTGAAAGACCATTCGACAACAAAAAAACCTTAAAATAAACCCCCTCAACCTTAGTGATAAAAAAAATGTAAACGAACATAAGGACCAGCTGAGCCCGTCCGTTGTGAGTTAGGGCGATTCGCTCACAGCGCTGCGCTTATTCCGGCCGGTATAGTTTTAAGAGGGATTCGGTCGAACTTGGACGATTTACTCGAAGGTTGTAACGTCTGTTATGAGTAAAACCAACCAGTGCCGCCTTTAATTTCCTACATACAACCATCAACCGTGCTGGGTAGGACGGGAAGTCCTTATGGAGGGGGAAAGCTTCAAGAGTGGTTCTTGGGGAAACTATCTGGGGGTGACATTATGCCTTCTCCTAGTGTTTTACATCTTCTTGCCACTGAGTGACAAAAATAAATTCAGAATCATCGGTATATTTGTTTAGAGCGCAGCTCTTAGGCGCCCGTTTTCGGATTGGGCGGCGTCGGCTTCGACGTCGGCGTAACCGCGCCTTGCATTATGGGACGTTTCCCATAATGACGTCCACGTGTCGTCACGAGGGTAAACTTTTCCCGCTAAATTTGGCGGGAGATGTTTCGATGAATTTGGCGGGAAGTTTTTCGCTAAATTTAGCGGGGAAATTTTACCCTCGTGACGTCGCACGTGACGTCACGTGACGTCACGCTGAATTTAGTGGAAAAGTTTAGCGGCAGTTTTTCCGCTAAATTTAGCGAGGAAATGGACGTCACGTTACCTCAACACCAATTCCGTTTCCGCGCTTAATTTAGCGTAAAATTTAGCGAAATTCCCGCTAAATGGGGGGGGGGGGGGGGAGCAGGAGAGGAGGGGAAGAGACTACGGAGGGGGAAGAGGGGCTTACCCTCCCCTCTTCCTCCTTAAGAGCTGCGCTCGAATTAGCCATTACAGAGAATTCTATACGTGTTTATTTTTTTTTTGCTTTGTTTTGTTTTATTTTGCCTTCAATGTTCGTCATTTCAATGATTTTATTTGTTGTTGTTTTTAATCCTTATTTGAAAAAATAAGAAAAAAAGTTACGCAACAAATTTTCGACATATATATATTTTTTTCTTTGGCAAAGTGGCGAAAACGCAGAACTGTACTTGGATCTCATGAAGACCGGGGATCGCGTCCAAACAACACCGAAATCGCAGGCACCCAGTTCATGCATCCTACAAAGGACACGGCTGCAGACATGAAGGCATCTGCGGACACGCCTCATTCCATGGTCGCTTCATATATGCTACGAACAGACAGTTTGTATGACCAACGTGACACAAAGCAAGGCCTCAGACAATGACTACAAACTGTCTTTCGTCTGGTGTATATTAGTAGCGCGGCTTAAGGGGCCACCGGGAGTCGAAGGGAGTCCGTGAGGCTAAGAGAACTGGAGCGTCTGCTTTCCCGCAGAGCAGTTGGGAAAGCCAGTCGCTACAATCATGAAGGTAGGAAGCTTCCGGAGGCGACATGACGCCATCAGAGGTCAAGCCAGAAATGTATAGAGACACGCCCGCAACGATGACCCAAACCACTGCTGTTTTGGTCACCCTCCGTCCTCCATGGCAAGAATCGACGGGTATACAGGAGTATGCAGAGGCTGGTACCCCCCACACTATCCATCACCCTGCTCAGTGCCACCGAGTAGACTCTTTTGTTCTATACCTGTTTTACCTCAAGAAAAAAGTAAGTTTTGCGCATTGTTCCTACGCGGCGCGAAATAGTTCTTACGAGATTCGGTTGTCGGAGGAAAAAGCGATGCTTTTGGCGTTTGGAACGTGTACGTCTTGATAAGATAACATATATCTAATCTAAATTTCACCTACATATGTTTTCATTATCCATATAAAGGGGGAAATTAGTAATGTTCCGCGAGGAGCCGGACTTGTTTTCCTTCGGTTCTTGAGGTGAAAACAGGTATAGGTCGTATTTTCAGCGTTCGCCAAGTTCCCTCCGTACATTGCAGAGCTCTCCAAACTGCTTTGCGCGAAAGTAGACAGGTGTCTTAGAGTCTTAGAGTCTTACGTGACACTGCACATAGCGCGAGTGTGTGAGATGTGTGCTCAGCGTCAGAGCGCAGACTGCGTTTTTCGCTGCAAACGCTTTTCCGGCAATATTTACGAAGCTCGTCTCCGAGATCGCAGTGATCAAGTCCCCGATTTCACCGTAAAAACAAAAAAAAAAAAAATAATAAACACGCTGCAAACGCTCGATATTCTGACGCAAAGCAAGCAGCCGTAGTTACACGCACTACCCGATCCCGGGTTGAAGGAAACTCCACGAACCAAAACAAAAAGCGGATGCCTCTTGAAACACGAACCAAAGAAACGAACGTCGGCATTCAAACCGACTTCCGCCTTGTCCGCGCACTCCATTGGCTCTCGAGCACCACGTGACGCCCGTAGCCAATCGAAACCGTCGTCTGCTTCTGGGCGCGCACGCCCAAACCCGAAGCTCGCTCACGTTTCCAGCCATCGATTTTTGTGGGACGCTGGCGGTTGCGTGGATCGGATAGTCCGCACGCGTTCCTCGAACGCCACAAGGTAAGTGTCAGCGTTCCATCGTTTGGTGGTAATATTCCCGATGCTATGTTGCATAAAACTCGGTTGCCTTTGAGGAACTTCGGGGGCACCTTACTGTTTTGGAACTAGCGTTTTTATATTCCCTTAGGTTCCAGGGTCATTGACCTCACCTGTCAACGAAACTTTCGAGTTTGAATTGCGTCTCGCCTGAAACTGATATGGTGTGCTTGCTTCATTTTTTTTATTTTTTTTATTTTTAGTTTTCGTTAAACACTTTTATTTTATAAAGCTACGGAGATAACACGGTATGCAGCATAAGCGTTCTGCCAAGCCCGGCATTGAAGGAGCAACACTTGTGACTCGTTCGTCCCTAAGTTCCCATTACAATAATTTAGCAATCTGCGCGTTCAGGATGTGTTATGCTCAGGTTGCACACGCATCATTTAGTTCTCGAGAGCGTACGACCTTGCGTGAAAGATAAGAGAGCTTCTGTCTCACAGACGCTTGTACCAGCTAGGCGAGACACTCTTTTCTCGGTCTCGTCCTTCAGTGTCACGTCTGGAACTTTGAGGATGGTATCTGTGTTTGCTGTTCACGCCGTAGACGCTGTACGTTGTAAAGTGCCGCAATGTCACAACCGGCAGTCGTGAGATCGACGCTTCGACAATGAATCGAAGCGGAGTTCAAACCTACGTTAGCACTTTCTATGAGCTATTTCAGAAAATATGTGAATTTAAAACATCCTTTATGCTCATATAAAAATAGGAAGCGGACGGGGGATCGGGTATTCAAGGGCGAAGAGCCAGATGTACATACCACCCAAGTGCGCGATATCGGTATAAACATGCACCACTCGTTGAGCCTCGACGAACAAATGTCTCAGTTCGCTCCGAAAGATCAGCGCAATTTAGCCCGTTTTAATTTTCGAATGCGTCCAATATTTTCTCTAAAGTAGCATTTCTCTGTCGAATCCTATCTCATCGCGACCGATCTAATTTTCTTTCACTGCTTCGTACTAAGCATTCAGTTTGCACCTGACATTTCAACAAAAGCATAAACCGGCCTTCAGACTGCACTATTACTCTTGCTTGCACGAAACGGTGAGCAAAGTCAATGACCCTCATCGTGATATTACTGCTCGTGATATTTCTACGGAAATTCCTGTGACACGTCGAGCGCCCCAAAAACCCATTGGCTACGTTTTTTTTTTCTTGTTTACGATTTTTGGTTTTGGTCATACTTTATAGCTTTCTCCTTCACACTGGACAGGTCACGGGCACGTGACCGCCTTATCGAAAAAGTTATAAATAGAGAAACGAACTATAACGTCAAGTTGAAGACCGATATCGGGTAATGCTTTAGAAACTAGAATAGTTAATTCGGTGCGCTCGTTATTTGACGCTCGAAACCTGGGACGTATTGACTCATGAGAATTTCGCCAAACATTGTCATCCGCACCGGGAATGTCGATTGTTTCGCAACAAATTTATATGATTCATGCACAGTGTGTTGAATTACTCCGCTTTATTAATACCACCCCACAAACTTCGTCAGATTCGGCTCGCTGGGTTTACTATCTGCCAAGCCCGGGAAAGACTGCGAACGTCAAAGAACAGGCGGTTGATGTCGAAGCATTTTGGACATTTTTGCACAGCTAAAGTCATCCCCAGTCATCATCTTTATATGCGGTGCTTGCACTCGTCGGGACTTTTGATGAATCTGCACCGCGCCATCAACCCTAACACAAATCGCCCGTATGCCAGAGGCGGCAGTAATGAAATTACTGTAATTGAATTACAGGAATTAAATTACTTTTGATAGTAATTTGTAATGTATCTCATTACTTTTTGATGCAGGTAATTTAGTAGTGTAATGAATTAGCCCAGTGGCGGTAATTGTAATTAAAATCGTAAATACTTTTTGTATATTTCAGGCATGTTTTTTTTTTATTTGCCAGGAAAAAAAGAACTAAAAAGAAAGCAGTTCTTGCATTTGCAAACAAAAATAAATAAAGCTTCTTTAAAAAATAACCAAAAGAAACGACAAATGCGGTTTTCGTTTGCGGCCGTTGGCTCGTGTAACGGTCGGACTGGGTGCCTTTATGTGCGCGTTGCTTGAAGGCACTTTATAGGTAGGACTAGAGGGTCGTGCCACCTAAATCCTGCTGGGTTTGTGTTTCTATGACTAAGAATAGGCTTCCTCAAACGTGGCTTTTGTCCGCCTTGAAGATTATCTGTACACGAAGTCCACACAAAGAAGACACAGCCCACAGGAATAATCAATAGCAAGGCAATTCGAACCCAGACGCATCCGGGGATCGACAGTGTGCGCAGTAGATACTTCGAAAAAACGTGAACCCACAACACATACAGACCCAAGGTCAGTCGGTTCGGTTTGGGAGGCATGTTGGTTCACCTTATCTGTCTGGTTTTGCCCACTGGCTTGGTGTGGGGTTGACGGCTGTTACTTTGCAAATGCAGGGCAGAGGGCGCTCTTTCTTTTTGTCTAGCTCCTCCTTTAAAATATATGAAACAGTAATTTGAAAGCAATTTCATTACTGTTATGCGGTAATTTGTAATTGTAGTTTATTACTTTCGTATAGTGGTACATTGTAGTGTCATTTAATTACATTTTGAGTCATTTCTATAAAAGTAATTAGCAATGTGATTTAATTACAATAAATGTGTAATTTGGTCACCTCTGCCGTACGCCCGTGCGCACCGCTTCTCCGCCATGTTTTGCTGTTTTCTTTTCGGCTTTGGCTTGGATACGGATTCGGCCAAAATTCAGCCTCCTCCAAAAGCTCGCTCTGGCTCGAACGTCAGACGTTATAGCGAAGTCGAGAAGCCATTGGCAGCGTCCGCGTTTCTCCTTACGGTTATTGACAGGCATCGGTGAGGTTTCAGCAAAATATTGCTCCAGAAACGAGAAGCACGCGCAACCTTTTTCGGAGGCGCGCAACGTTTTCGGTCGCGTTCACACGAGTCATCTGTTTCCCGAAGCATAGTTTCGCGACACAAGATTCGCCAACAAGATGCATCGTGTCAATAGACCTTTAGAGAGGCAAGTTGAAGCCACTAAATGTTTTGTTGCAAGTCGAAAGCCGGTGTCGTCTGTTTGTCTCGCATGTCCCTCTATCCTTGTGGTGATTCAGACACCAACGCGATCAACCATCATCATTGTTGAGAAAATGAGTGTAACTACCAGTGACAAACTTTCGTGCTCTAATTCGCGTTTCCACCTACATGATGGCCCAACCTTTATATAGATTCCAGTAATATAATCAATCAATCAATCAATCAATCAATCAATCAATCAATCAATCAATCAATCAATCAATCAATCAATCAATCAATCAATCAATCAATCAATCAATTTATGGCCTTGAAGCCAAAAGAGCACGTATAGACCAAAGCTGCCAGAGGCAGATAGAATACGCTTTTGTTTTCACATCCTCCTGACGACCGTAGCAGCAGCTCTCCACGTTTGTTATTGTGACCGATTGCGAAACGGCATAACAGGAAAAAACGATAAAAAAAAGTTGTTAGGAGAGACAGGGAAGGTAGGACAGCGTCGTGTGATTACGTCTGTTTGCGCTGGAGGGTTCGTTCTTGCTCGCGAATCAAGAACGGCGAAAAGCCAGGCGGAATCGATTTTTGTCGGAGCTAATGACCCCGGTAGGATCGTCACAGTTACGGCTCCACGGATGGGCAACGCTGTCCTGTCGACCGCGTTGAACGATCTTCGCTTGTTCAGAAAGCTTGCCAGAGGAAAGAGCCAAGTTAGGGCGTTTAAGCATCTTTAGCCAGATTTCAGAACTGCACGGTTCTTGAATGGGCCAACCAATTCATTTCGCTTTAAATTAATTTAAAAGGGTAAAAGACGAGTTTCCTGTACGAAAAATAAAATGCATTACTGTATTTTCAATCTAGAAGCAAGAGTAAGAGTTCTCTAAAATGTAAAAACGTAATAAATACAATTTGTTTTCATTTGCATTATAGAAATTTGATTGCCTTTTTTCCTTTTCTGCGGAATTTCAAAAAAGATCACATCGTGTTTTTCTGACGTTAAGTGATTTGAAATTTGTTCCATAGACAGTGTAATGTTTACAGGCCTACAATCCGTTGTTCCTTTTCGCAGCTCAGCGCGGCCGTGTTCGTCGCTTTTTGAAGCGAGAAAAGCGCGCGCGACACACGAACGCTGAAAAAGTCACCGACCGAAAGTCCTCGATTGAAACAGTTTATTTATTAAAGGAAAAATTAAATTACGCTGGTAAGTTAATGGATACGCAATACAACGTTTTACTCGAGTTGGCTAACTGCTGCTTGTACGTAATCATTTACGTTCATAATACGCAAGACATACGTCCGGTTTTAGACCAACGTGTTAACTGGTTGATACAGTAGTGTTGCTGGCGTTCGGATACAAAAGGAAGAAGGAGTAGAGGCGACGTCCCCGGGACAAGCGTTCGCCGAAGGCAACGTGGCAAGCCACGCAAGGAGTGGCGTCGTAAAGCGATCGTGAGCCACGGTTGTGCCGGTCGTTGCCGTGAACGCAGCCGCCCCCAAATGTATGAACCAGGCTTCGCGGAAAACATCGGAGAAAATACAGAAGGGCGTTAGCTTCTTCAACTCGCGGCCAGCGCAAACTGTCGGGTATTCTTTCGACGACTCGTGCCGCCAACTTCCATCATCGAAGCCACGTGCGTTTATTAGCGACGCTCCGAGCAGGCGCATAGCGTGCTCCGGACATTAGGGAGTTTTCGTAGACCGCGTTTCCCCCTTCGCTAAGCCCTCCGCAACGAAGACGCCGCTACGGCGCCTGCGCGCCGATGGCTTTAACTGTCGAGTTTCCTGTATCGGTTGCGGAGAGCGTTGCGGGACCACCAAAACGATCTACGAAAACTCCCTATTGCTGCAGATCGGCGACTTCCGTCACCGCGCACGTCTGAGAACCCGAATGTCCGCCGAAAAATTGATTATACCAGTAACGTTGTGCTCGTATGCAATTCGTGGGTTGGATTGGGCTGAAGTGGTCGAGCAGCGCGAATGCATCGCGCGGGAAGTGAATAAAGCTGCGCCGAGGGAAAAATAGTCCGCTCCCATGTCAGCCACAAAAGGAAATAGCGTTTCTGTATCCCTACGCTTGTTCGCTGCGGACACGCATGACAGAATTGTCTTCGTCGTGTTCCGAGGCTTCATGGAGGCTTCGAACGTTTCTGTACGTGACCGTCATAAAAGGAATAAACAGACCTCAGGCAGCGTATGCAAATTCTCTTTAAAAATCCGTCTATTTTGGCCGAAAGCCCCAGCGAGAGTCTACGAAGGGATCGAGCACTCTGACCTAAAAAAAAAGAGCCCGCGCTGTGACACTGGACATTATTTAGGCGCATGAAACGTCATTCTCCAGTGCACACGCTGTTTTTCATCGGGAGTATTTTCAACCTCGTCGTTTGTCAAGTTCGCTCGCTATAGATTACACAGATTGGGCCTCCCAAGTGCTTGGCGGGAAGCTGTGTTTTTGCTTCAAACGTGTAGCCTCAGTTTTTATTTGCCTCACTGAGCCATAGGCAGTTAGAAAAATTCCAACCTGATATTATTTGATCGTCTTTTTACGAGTAATTGTACACGCTGAAACTATACCGCATTCACTCGTATCCATATTGTCCAGCGAAGCAAGGTGAACGGGCCTCTTCTTTTGTTTTATATAATATAAAAAAGGAGATGTTTCCCAATCTAGAATGTGGCCGGCTTGTCTAGTGGTCTCTCTTTAATTATTTTTAGCCAATGAGAGGGATGAGTGGGTATTGCGGGATAATAGTCACGCCCTAGTTTGAGTGGCCCAAAGGCGCGTGCTCTTGCGCAATTCGCAACTTTCACGACCTATAGGGGGCGCAGTGGTGCCTATCAAAATGGCTGTCATCTGGATGATCGTCGTAGAACAGCGGTACGAGGCTGGGTCTGCGACGCGTAAGTAATTCTAGTGTTGCTATATACGAGCAGTATTAGAGACTTGCGTTATTTTTTCACGCCAGGAGGGTGTAGGCAAGCCCATTTATTATGAGGCCGATCATCCAGGAGCTAGGGTGCGCGATTCTCACAACGCGGTACCACCATCGCTGAAAGTTGCGAATATAGTACGACGATCGAAGACACCGAAGGATGGATCACGAGGTACTTTTCGCAGCATGAACCAAAGAAAGAGGTGCTCTGAAGGCACCGCGGTGCAGTATATTACTTGAAGGTGTCCAACTGAGGGCCATTCCATACGCTTCCCGCAGTGAGCCTGTTTAGAGCGTGGGGCACATTAGCAAGACGCCGTATTACTGGTCGTTGTACGCAGCGGGTGCCCACAACTATGTCGCATTTACCTTCCGCCAACAACAAATATCTCGATGGAAGGAGGTCACGATTACGCGCGTTCGCCGTGCATTCGACCCAAACAAATCATATCGTTTATTTTCCATTCGTACGAACGATGGGGCGAGGAGAAAAGATTCAAAATGGAGCTCGACGAGTCCTTCGACCCATGGGAAGTTGGTGAGCGCACAACGGGAGAAAGTGGACAGGCATCATCTCAAGACGCTGTCTGTCCACTCCCTCATGTCCCCGAAACCCGATCCTCTTCATCGGGTGTCGTTATCGGAGGTACCAGAACGATCTGCTAGAACCTACCGAGACACAACTGTGTACATCAGCACGTTGTTTCCAAACGAGCAGGCGTACGTGTGGGTACTGCGCGTGCGCAGAAGCCGCTTTCGCGTCGGATGAAGCGTCTGCACATGCGCAGTGCCGGCAGATGCGCCACCGCAGAAGTCAGATAGTTGAGTCGGGGGTATTCCGCCGTGGACGTCGCGGGTCAGGTGACCTATAGGTCACGACCTCGGGGTCCGTGTGGACTCGGGTCAGAGACCCACGCGCCGGGGCCCCCTCGCTGCGAGGTCGATTGCTCGCTGGACCGCCCTCTGCCGGCCACGATTACGGGGAAGCGTCAGGAGGACGTGATCGCCAGGCGGCCGTGACGCACACGCTGCATTCGGAAGCGGACAACGACGGGGTTGCTAACCGCAAAGGACGCCCTCGGACACGTCCCGATAAAGGGGGGGGGGGGGGGGGGGCGTGGCGCTCTTCCGGGACGCTCGTTGAACTACGTTCTCCGTAGACTTGTAAGTGAATCCTCAGTCATCGTCCATCGTACAAAACACGTCTGCGGACACGCCTGAAGCATGTTGGACGCATCTTCGTAGATGCTTCGTGTCTGCACACAGACCTTCGTACGAGGAAGAAACAGTGTGCAGGCTGTCTTTTGTATGATGTCTAAGCAGTACGTATTGTTGTATTGTTTGCCTTCACTCGAAGACCATTACAGGAGAGGTTGCAATAATGTAGTGTGCTCAAAGAGTTGTAACAAAGTGATCACTTGCAACTAACATCCGAATACGACGAAGGTAAAACGTCGTACAACTAGAGTTTGAATGTACACATAAACACGCGCGAGGACCTAATGTCTCAAAATAGGACGACCAATATACGCACCTCACCTTTTACGACACGCGTCGCTTTCATTGCGAAAACAGCTGTTCCAAGGAAGGCTGAAATTAACGTAACTTCGAAAGTACTTAGTTGGATCATTCGTTTATTGTAGCCTTAAATGCCATATTCGGAAGCATTCCATAATGAGGGATGCGTGTCGAAGCTACAACACAATAAATATTAAAATAAGCAGTTGGTCCGTAGCAAACAGTGCCGGTACCTCGACGAAACAGGAAAACGGAAACAGATGCGGGAACAGGTTGCTAGAAATATAAGACAGTTCTATCGATCCAATGGTATAAATGAAAATTTACGGCACTTTCAAACGAGGCGGGGCCACCACTAAGTTGGAGGCCGTGGGTCATATGACGCTGCTTCTCGCTCTCCTACCTTGGAGCAGGTAACGTGTTCCCTGAATCTCGTTACTCTCTTTCCATAACGAAGCTACGACTTGGTTATTGTTTCGCCAAGAAGACCGGATTCCAATTCCTGTTTGACTGAATCACGTATTCAGAAACTTGTTTTCGAAGAACGCTGCTCGTTTCCTGTTGTTCGTTTTATGATCGTGGCTCCGAGCGGGCCCGGAATTAGAACACCCGAATGAACGCCCAGGCGCCCCAGTTGAGGCGCGAGCAAGGACGGCGCACGTTAATAGATTGCTCTAAGCGGGAACACCTCTTCGTTTCCGATGCAAATGAAGCCTGGGCGGCGCCCCGATGGCCGACCGCTCGGCCCCCGCTCGTAACCATTATGTCGATTCAGGCGTACACCGAATAGCAGCAAGAAAATAAGCGAGCCAGGGCGTGCACCAGACGCAGAAAGAGGGCTTGACATGCTCTCTTGGCCAACCAGAAGCCGAAAAGAATCCCCTAGCGGTGGTAGCGACAAACAGTCTTAATCGTAGATACGTGGTTTTAATAAGCGCGCAAGAGTCAAATGTGGTAACCCTTCATGGTTTAAATTAGGGTACAAGTGATGTTTCCATTATGATCATGCGGAAAGATGTAAGAAACGAATGTGCCGCTCGAACTCTGTTTTTCTTGGACAGAGTGTGACCGCTCGGACGGCAGATTCCCGGCCCTCGGCGCCTGGCGTACAGATTATGTCGAGCATTCCGCTAGTTGCGCTCTTCCACAATGACTTTGAATGACCTTGATTAAAACATCACGTGCACCATATTTTCACTCACCGAGAGTTGATCCGACGCACTCATTAATGTCGTTTCTCGCGATCACCGCCAGTGCAATATTTCCGGCTTCTGGTTGGGTGCAGATTCGAATTCGTGAAGATGCCCTGGAACAAGCCCAGCACGCTTTCGGCCGATGGCACCTCCTCATTTGACTCCTGTACCTCCCAATGAGTGGCCAAACTATATGCATATACGGCTCTGCACTCCACTAGTGATGACGTCTAAGGGCCCAAGGCCTTGTCTGTAACCGCTGCCCATAGGCACTCGGGAAGTGCCTCGGCCGTGTTCATTTCCTATTGCGGCCTATAAATGAGGAAAAAAAGGGGAATTGCTTCCCTTCGCCCGAAAGGACAAAGACACATATAGCAAAGTCGTAGGTTGACAACACTGGGATCTCTACTCAGCGGCGGGATTAGAACGGCAGAGAGGTCTTTCAGTTGGGCCGCCTCCTGCGTTTTCGATAAGGCGTCTCGGCAGCCTCCGAGCATACACGCGCGGAAGTGAAGCAAAACTATCCTTAGTACTATCGATAGTACTATCAATAGTGGAAGCCAAATTTAACTATCGATAGTGGATGACTTCTAAGGGCCCAAGGCCTTGTCTGTAACCGCTGCCCATAGGCACTCGGGAAGTGCCTTGGCCGTGTTCATTTCCTATTGCGGCCTATAAATGAGGAAAAAAAAGGGGAATTGCTTCCCTTCGCCCTAAAGGACAAAGAAACATATAGCAAAGTCGTAGGTTGACAACACTGGGATCTCTACTCAGCGGCGGGATTAGAACGGCAGAGAGGTCTTTCAGTTGGGCCGCCTCCTGCGTTTTCGATAAGGCGTCTCGGCAGCCTCCGAGCATACACGCGCGGAAGTGAAGCAAAACTATCCTTAGTACTATCGATAGTACTATCAATAGTGGAAGCCAAATTTAACTATCGATAGTGGATGACGTCTAAGGGCCCAAGGCCTTGTCTCTAACCGCTGCCCATAGGCACTCGGGAAGTGCCTCGGCCGTGTTCATTTCCTATTGCGGCCTATAAATGAGGAAAAAAAGGGGAATTGCTTCCCTTCGCCCGAAAGGACAAAGAAACATATAGCAAAGTTGTAGGTTGACAACACTGGGATCTCTACTCAGCGGCGGGATTAGAACGGTAGAGAGGTCTTTCAGTTGGGCCGCCTCCTGCGTTTTCGATAAGGCGTCTCGGCAGCCTCCGAGCATACACGCGCGGAAGTGAAGCAAAACTATCCTTAGTACTATCGATAGTACTATCAAAACTATCGATAGTGAAGAAACTATCGGTATTGCTATCGATAGTCGACTATCGCAAAACTATCGATACTATTATCGATATATCGATAGTCGACTATCGTGAAACTCGATAGCCTACTATCAATAGTCGACTATCGTGAAATTGTTCATAGTCGAATATCGAGAAACTATCGATATCCAACTGACGTAATGCTATAGATAGGGTTGTATTCGGTTACGGACGAAGAACGTCCAGGAAATGTCGTTTAGCTCAGAGAAAAACGCAACTGCAATTAGGGACTTCCGGATAATTATCGAGGAACAATTTAAGACCTTTAGGTAAACAGTCACAAAAGCGGCAGATATCCTCCTTAAAAAGTATTTACAATAAACGATTAAAATATATATTGTATGCTATTGTAAAACTATGAATAAAGGATATCAACTTGATAGGTTGTCGAAGTTTTTGTGCTGTTTCAGATTGCGTTCCAGAGCGTGCCCTTTGCTTTTCATGAGCGCAATCGGAAAACAAAAATTGATATCCCTGTCGCTCCGTGATAAGTAAACTATACACCGTATTTACTCGAGTAATAGCCGCACTCTTTATGAAGAAAACCTGAGGGTTCGCTTTTCCACGGAGCACGCATATTGCCAATCACCGCGATCGACAGCATGATTCCAGCTGTTTACAGGACAGAGATAACGTCTTCGTGCGAAGATACCGTCTGTGAAGATTGAATTTGTATGGACAATCGTGTCCTCGATCTGGTTATTCGTTATGTTATTTATGCGCAACGCAATGATTGGCTGTATATGGGTTATGTGCGAAGGTAGACGCAAGGGCTTTGTTCATAAATAGTGCGGCTATTATTTGAGTAAATACGGTATTTATGTTGCATAAATTCGGAACACAGCTTGAATATAATGCTAGCGATGGTGATCGAATGCGCAAGTATGGGAACATGAGTTTACCCGAATGAAAAGATAAGTGTGGCGTTTTTTTTTTCAAACAAACAGGTTGCAAAAAAAAAAGGGAAACAATATTGCCTTTCAAATTCACGAGACGTTTTCATGGAAATAATGCCTTATCGCCAACAATATCGTCACTTGGATATCAAGAAATGTTTCATTTTTATTATTTATTTTTAATCTAGATAACGTTATGTTCCCAAACCTATTGTATTTGAAGAATGGGAAAACTAAAAGCATCACTAACTATATTTTCTTGTTGTAAACTTTTTTATCTGGTAATGTTCAATTTGAAGCCTGCACAATAAAATCTTCGTGACATTTATTGATTCAAATACCTTTATTTATAGATTATGTGACGGCTTCTGTATTTTGATGTTTTTTTATTTGTACCAGCTGGGAAACACTTTCCCAGCCACCGTTATTAAACTCTGCCAAAATAGAACCGAACAAAAAGTGGCAACATATGGCATACAAGCGTAAGTGCTTTCGTTCATGGACACAGAGCGGGTTGGCACAAATGACTCGAAACACGAAAGAATAAAACACATAGGGTCGGAGACACACAGACAGGACAGTTCTTTCAATTAGCAACCGACATTTCTGATACCTCCTCAATGGATGAGCGCTTCTCCAACCCAACCCTCGAAACAGAGGAAGAAAACCCGCGAAAACAGAGAAGGTAACACCGTTGGACCAAAAAAAGAAAAGGAAACAAGATGCTCAAATTAAAATTAAAATAATTAAATAAAATAGACCTATGTCCCCTAGAAAAAGAAGAATACACCACCGGAAAAGGAAAGCAAATAAAAACAAAAACGATTCCTTAAGATTTGACGAGTTTAGGGCCCCAGGGGCCCTAAACTCCTCAAACACAAAGTTGGAGCCGAAAGTTCCTGGAGCGCGCCGGTTGGACGCCGGCGCAAAAAGCGCCAAGTCATCGTCGTGATAGGCCAATCGGTGCGCTCCGTCAACTTCGGTCCCAACTTTGTGTTTGACGAGTTTAGAGGTCCAGCTCACCGGTGTGCTTACTCTAACTTCAAGGATCGTTTCTGTACGTACTGTGGAACCGAGAGCCTTGGACAATAAATACTTCATAAGAGGTGGTACAATAGTGTGCAGTACCGCTTGTGCTACCTCTGTGTAGGCCTCTTTGTAACCCGTGTGCCCGCGCCTATCGGGTACCTACTGTTCGTTGTGCAGGTGGCGGCATTTGAGATTTGACTTTTCTTGACCCTCAAATAGTTTTTGTTCGCATTTCAGCATCATCTAGGAAAACATCTCAAAGTCAGACGGCACCCCGGTTCGCGGAAGGGATCCAGAGTCGGAGACGGCAATCAAACTTGCGGACGGTCAGACAGGTTGTCATGGTGCTCGATTCGAACAAGCAATCCGGTGATCCCGCTGCACCGCCGCTACCCTTTCGGTGAGTTCCTTGATTCTTGGGGTGACGTAATTGAGCTGGATAACGGTTTGAGTTTAGAGCTTTACGTGCTCCAATATGAACCAGAAAACCCTGTTCATTAAGCCGCAGTCACACTCACCATAAAAAAAAAAAAAAAAACAGTTTGCAGAGAGTGTGACGGTCACGTTGATCATCCAAAAATGGTCTGTGTATCGAAGCATGTCTTAAGCAGGCATGCTTCCAACATGCTTGAGTCCGCAGATGGTTCTGCAGCGCGTGCCTTTTGTATGAAGCAGTGTGACTTCACCCCTAATTCTGTAGATTACTGAACACTTCGTTAAAGCTTAAGTCCAGACGCTGTCGACGCTACGAGGTAATGGTACCAATCAAGCAGTCTCAAAAGCGCATGTCGCTGGACCTTTCTTGCTTATGATTGGTTCAGTGATTGGTTCAGTGTTTATGATTGAAACACGTGCATAAACATGACGAACAGCATGATGGTGCGATTTTTGACGCTGACTGATTGGTCCGTTCAGCTCGTAGCATCGACTCCGTCTGGACTTAAGGTGAAACAAAGTATAGCACTTCGTGGAACATGATCATCATTGTAAACTAGTGATAATGTATTATGTTATCACTACGTCTTCCACATTCGATAAATGGCTGGAGAGGAGCATGGAAGCTCTCCTGGAATCGATTTTTAGGAAGCACGTTTTGAGGGTCTATTCAGAGCTATTTTACGTCCAGAAGGGTCGAAAGCTCATTGCATTTTGACTTCAGCCTTTTCTACTCGGTCGTTTGCTCCTGACGACCGACAAATGGCTAATAACCTGGTTCCTATTGATTTTCAGCGTTTATCTGATTCGCCGTTTAGTTTAGCGAAACATCTTACTTAGGCGCACAGAATTAAGCAAATGTGCTCAAACAGAGATGAATTTGAAAAAAAGTCTCGTAGTTCAAACGCGTACTAACTCGGCAGAAGTGCCCTCCAAACGTAATTGACGATGCCGTAAACAAGTCGATGTATTTGAACCGGGAGGATCTTATAAGAAACCAAGAATAACGCGTGCCACAAAGCAGACAGTCCAATCAAATTTTAACATACACGGGCAATCTTCCTAATATCAACAACAGGCTGCGCAAACATTATAATATTTTGTCACAAAGCGAACGCCTCAAAGACACCTTCACCGACGCACCCCACCTGGTTTCCCGACGCGGAAGGAATCTCAAGGACGTTCTAGTCAAGTCAAAAACTCCCATTCCCAAAATTCTTGGGTCTCGATCGTGCCGGACGCCTGGGTGTTAACTACGCAACAACATAAACTATGCAACAATATGAACAATATGTCGGACAACCTGCTATTGCGTCTATAGGGTGCGTTTTAATAATCGCAAAAATCACGCGAACGCATAACTCCGGTATGCCCTCTCAGAACACATGCGCCTCGACAAACACGCCATCGACGGTGTCTCGGTTATAATCCTGGAATTCGGCTTCCATACAGCCATCAAAGAAGAACAAGAGGAATCGTTTTTTTTTTTTTTGTTTTCACAAGTTCGACACGTTCAGACAAGGTCTGTAGAGAGCCCCGGAAGATTCTTGAGCGTGCAGTTAGCTCCGCCCCAATAGCAGAAACACCGTTTCCTTCCGTCTCCCACCTTCCTAGGAAACACGCGTTGGAGATATCGTGACCGAAAATTCAGCTTCAACAATTGGCAGTTCCTCCCCAACCATTTTCAAGAATTTGATAACAAAAAGAAAGCTTATAAAATATTACAACAGCACTGGACAGGGACGCAAGGGCAGGCATGGACGAAGCTCCCCACCCGGTACCCTCTTGGTCTCACAAGCAATCTCGGGCTGGATGGTTCGGGGTCACAAGTGACCCACATTCGATTGAAGAGACCACCTCAGGAGACAGGCCAACGCTTACTCTCCCCGGATGTCCCTCCTCGCCCGCTGTTGCGTTCTGTGCTTTTCCTTCCTTTGTTTTTATTGATGCACGTGGCTGTAACGATGCGATTTATCCAGTGAGCGCGTGCATGAACACCCTTGATGCAACCACGGTTCCCCCCTTTTTTGGTGCTTTGCTCAGTGTGGGTCCTTTGTGCTCGACTCATCTACTTCTTGTGTCATTTTCTTGTTTTTGAAAGCATATTAGAAAAAAAAAATGTTGCGTGTCTTGGAGTCTGTCTTTTGCGAGGGCGAGGGCCCTCGCGTCTTTTCCGCCACCTCCGACGCGGTAATTCGAAGGCAGTCCACCCTCTGTCGGGCTGAATAGAGGACAGCTGATGACAGAATATAGAATGAGGCCGAGCCGACCCGTGGGGCCTGGCGCGGGATGGTCGTGCACTGCCCCGTCGTCGTCTTCAGCTTTCTGACAATATATACGTTCCAGCTTGCATTGACGCTAAATTTGAACTCCCGACCGTTTAGATACTTAGGTACTTAAATATAAATTACTCATTAAAGGGAACTAGGAAAGGGGTAGTGAGCTCAGAAAGCGCTCACGGCTCCCGCACATCGTGTCAACGGCACGAGAGGGCGCCAAGCATGGGCTAGCATTGCATTTGCTGTGCTACTGGCGTTGTCGTCGTTGCCGCCGGAGTCGATTCGGCATTTCACTCTAAGCGACAGAAAACACGGGGGAAAAGATCTGAACCGCAGCCAGTTCGCGCTGCCAAACCGCCAAGTCAAAGCTAATCGCCCAAGGCCCTCGGAACGCTGGGATCCTCCAGCCCTTGCTACAGCAGCGCCACCCCGCACATCCGTGTCGGCGTCTGATCTCACTACATGCCCTCTAGTTCACTGTACTATCGTATCGACTGTTCACTGCTCTCAAAGAAGAAAAAAAGTTCACTAATTAGCCATCTGGTACAGATAGGCTGGGTGCTTGCGAACGCCTTCATATACGCGCAGATAAAATAAATGCGCAGTTAAAATAATCTGTTTTTCGGTCACGTAATGTATTTTTCTACTGTATACTGCCGCTACTGTCTTCAACGCACCAAACCAGTGAGCAACTTTTAATTTGATGGCTTAAACATATATTTATATTGAATTCACTTATTCATTCCACATTTTTCCCGCAAAGGAAGAAACCACAATCAGAAAGAAAAGCTGGTTGACACTATCCTGCTCAATGTGCGCTCGAAACGACTACTCCGGTTCGCAGACGTTGATCACCAGACAGGTTTGTTTGACCTAGAAGTTCCCCGAGGCGTTTCCCATAGGGACGACTGTGCGTCGGTACGGAACGCTTCACGAACCCCCGAAAGTACAACCCGAGCCTCGGATCCTCACTTCTCCGCCTCCCGATTGGTCGACTGCGCCTCCAGCCCCCGCGAGGCATGGTCAATACCGCTAGAAGACAAGGCCCGCGCCTTGCCCCCGTAGACGCCATCGCTAGTGGAACCACGCATCGCCGCCAACGTTGAGTCAGCAATCAGCATCGTCAACAGCGCGTCTCGCAGCGTTTCACGGCGACGCCCAGACGAACTTATCCTCCACTTTGCGGCCTACTCTCGTCGAACTTTCGCTCGTTCGCCACTTGGAAAGGGTCGGGGAGCCACCAATAATGACGTCACGCACAAGCCTTCTCTTTTAGGTGGTGTTGCTCCAGCCCCGACCCGGCATGGCCCGCTAATCGATGCACTTTTTTGGGCCGTTGTCTCTAGACCGAGCGCGTTTTGTGTGGACCTCTCCTTGTGCCCACGTGTTTGTTCAAAGGCGGTGGCGTGACTGAGGCCGTCTCATTGCCCGATATCGAACCGCCGGGCAGTTCGCCATTAGGATCGCGTGCGCGCGGACATGTCGCTCGCGGACTTTCCTGTTTCAATCCGGTCGCCGTTCGGGCGGCTTTGAAGCCGAGCGCACTTAAGCTGCGAGACGCCCGATGTCGCGCCGAATTAGTGACACGCTGACACCTCCACTCTGGTGGTCTTTCCCGGAGGTCACCAGCAGAGGAAGTTCGCAAAGGTGAGTCCATAGAAAAGATATGTCTATAATCGGGTACAAAGTATTTTTGGCATTTATGAAGTAAAGATCGTGCAGCTTTCGTCAACGTTCCAGGCGAGCAAACGCACCCATAGCTTGGGCTTCATTGCCAGAAGTTGTTTCCAACTATAATGGGGATCCCTTTTGCTTCAAAAGGGAACTCGGAATATCTGGAATCGAAGAAGCAGCTCAAAATACGGCGTCAGCTTTAAGCGCCTTAGAAAAGTCATTTTCGTGACATAACAATCGCGCGCACCACCTTGTGTTGTTAAGGAAAGGCGAAAGATTCAGAGGAGTAAATCGATAAAACAGCCCAACAAACATAGAGTAGGAAAAGTGGACGGGACGAGCGCTGGCTGACAACTAAACGTTTATTAAAGAAACGCATAAAAACCAGTCACAGCCAGCACCATCAAAAATTATAAAAACAAGAAAAAACATATGAACAACAAGATAAAAGCGTCAAGGCAGCACGCGGTAATGACAAGCTAAAAGACAAAGGAGTAGCACATGAACCAACAGTCACTGAAAACTAAGGAACTCGGTTTCCTTTGAGTACAGATAAAAAGACGCAGCTATCTGTACCTGCTTTCATTATATCAAAGGCCTCGAGCAATTCGCGTGCAGTCTTATCATTCTCCCTGCCAATGATTTGAATTTATCAAAATTAGGGCGGCAACGACAATCCGCCACGCAAGTGCCCCCTGATCTTGATTTTAACAACAAATTATGTTCTTTCGTTCTTACATTGATGAATCCCGGATAAAAGCTCACAGGACAAAAACTCACCGGACAAAAGCTCACCCATATTTTCCCAGACCCGGACAAAAGCTCACCGGGAAAAAATTTCATGTTGGTCTTAACACGAGTGTGGACAACTTAGGCGCATGCGTGCGAGAGTCCAATGCAACGATAAATTTATATCTGATAGGCACATGGTTTGTTGATTAGAGTAGAAACAAGTTTAGTTATCGATTGGTTAAAATAGAATGCAGTTCCCTACTGCCTTCAGCAGTCTTGGTAGATTTCGGAGTACCAGGAACCCCTCTCAAATATTTTTCAGACGGTTCCGGCATGCCTTGAGTCAACCAAGCTTGGTCTCATCAGCTCCACTCAGTTTCGGTGACCTAACTTTTGGTTCCAAATCGTTGCTTCTGTGCCTGTTAGGCTTATTTGTCGACACCGTTGCATGCGATGGGTGCCAGTTCTCCTCAAAATGGTGCAATGTCCATCGCGCCCGAACTTTAGCATAGCCCGTGTTTCGCCCGAGTAGAAAAAAAAAAGAAAAAAAAAGGGGTGAGCTTTTGTTTACGTTTGTGAGAAAAAAACGGGTGAGCTTTTGTTCGGTGAGCTTCTGCCGGTGAGCTTTTGTACAGTGAGCTTTTGTCCGGTTACCTTTATTGACACACCTCCCGGTCTGGCCGATATACACTTTTCCACACGACAGTGGGATCTTATAAATTACCCCTGCACATTCCAAATATTTGGTCGGATGGTTTATCACACATCTGCGTTTGTTTTGGCTATTTATGTGTCTCTTCAATAAACATTCAATTGTCTGTCAGCGCTCGTACCGTGCATTTGTTCTACTCATCGTTGTATTGGTGTCACTGCTTTCTCGATTTAGCAATGAACCAACTCGCCTGCATCGCCGCTTTAATTCAAACAATAAACGATAAGTACAACTAGGACGAACAAAACTCATGACTAGCCACTTTTTAATTTTTTTTTAAATATAAATTTAACGAACGCCCAAGTTCTGAAGTTGTGACTGTATGCACGCATAACTGTATGCACCTGACGAGCTTTTCAGCCTACGCATGATCACCTTACGCTCGCCAGAAACACGCAAACTAACCAAGAAAAGTTGGCAGTGAAAACAGGAAAAAAAATAGAAAAGAACAGGAGCAGAAAGCGGTATATTTTTGGGGAAAAAACGAGGCGTTGGAAAGAAGGTGGAACAATAAATCAGAAAAAAAAACATACCCCGTCATAATTTCAAGCTAAGCCAAACTATTGTCTGCCATACTACGTGACTGTACCTATCTTGTTCGACGGGTTTGACGAGTCTATAGTTTTCAGCCGCTTCAGTTTAAACAATCCAGACGGAGCAGAGATGGCCGCTTGGAACAGAACAACATTCATTGTGACACCCCTCGTCACCGTTTTCCAAGTCTTCCACATCAATAATCGCGTATCAAAAACATGTTAATCACGTCACATTTTGATACACTTCAAGACTTCATCTACAGGAAAGTCGTCGCAGGTAAAAACTAAAATATCGTTCGCAAAGTTTCCTTACAACTCCGTTTTCTATATTTAACCCCCACAAAACGCTCAGAATGTTCAAATCAAGAGACCTCATATATCATAGACCTGGTCGGATCACCGGCCGAACCGACGCAAAGCATAGGCTAAGACTGGCCTCTGTCTTGACCCAAAAACGCGTTGACCTGACCGCTGTTGACGTTGCCGAGATGCACTCCACAAGAAACGTCTGCGAGTTCACTTTCGAGCAGAACACGAGACAACGAATCACGGCAAACAGTACAAGCATATCTCAGTGGATTACGAAGCTGGGAATATGACGAGATAAAAGGAATTGCGACGTGCGCAGCCAAGGCGAAAATGTTACAGTCTCAAGTGTGTGGGAAATATCGCAGTCTCAAGTGTGTGGGAAAGTTGCCTCGCAGCCCGAAGGAAGGACACAGAGCCGGGATTTCGAAAACAACAGACTACGTTTAATGTTGGAAGGATTTCGGCGTCGAGAAAGCCGGCGTGCGACTGTCCATGTCCGCCCTCGGCCCAGAAGTCACCTGAGCTGGCGGCCTTTTACTGTCTGGGTAACGTTTCCTTGTTCCACGTAGTTCGTGCATGTGGTGCGTTGAGTTGCGCGCATCAGGGCGCACCCTGGTGGCCTCTGAACGGTGGCCCACAAGTCTCCCAGGCTTTAGTTAATTGAGATACTTGGTGCGTGCATATTGGCAATGTGTTGAACTTACGGAAGAACAAACGTTCTTTCTACCTTTGTTTCTCTAAGTTCAAGCTCAGCCATTATCAAGTGTCCCTTTAAGAACATTCGAAGTGATATCACATTAGAGGTCTAAATATTACATCCTTACAATCAGTTAGGACACTTGAAGTGATATTACTTAACATTCTCGGATGGGAGGGACAATAAGCGAGTGAAACGTGAGATCTAATCGTATTCTAAATTTCGCCGATGATAATTTAATCATCCGCGTTCCGCAACCGCTAGTCTTGTACCTGCTCTGCGAGTGGTAACTTTAGCGCACTACTACGCCTCTCACGCGCTCAAAGTCTTTCCAAAAATTACTGATTTAGTGGTTTTCGATGACACTCGGCAAGTTCCTAATTGAAACCATATATCTATTTTCAATAACGAATTTTAAATAATTAGCCGACATATCGCACAGATTAGCCACCCACATAATGTACCCCCTGCCGTATAACTCACCTCCACAAGCCGCATAAGTGTAACTTTCATGGCTTTTTAAAAACAAATCTGTTAGGCTTGAAAAAAAAAACACACACACACACACATTGTATATGTATATATACATATAAAGTAATGAAGAGCCCATTTTCATCAACGTACGTGGTCTCCAAAGAGGAAATAATCGAAAATATTCGGATGAATTAACCGTACTTGATCGAATGGATCAATGTTTTACGAAACCGCCGACAGCTAAAATAATATATCTATGGGCGGTTTCATTTGGATTCAGGCAACCAGGTGCAGTCGTATTTTTTATTTTGCCTCAAATTTTTATATTTCGGGGCGCATGTTTCAAGAAGAACAATCCTTTTTATTTTAATCTTCTGACATATTTAGTTTCTGAGGAAAAAGAATCTCAAAGAAGCGGGAAAGAACGACGAGGTTTTGACTCTCAATCTCAAAGTATTCAAATGAGAGCGTCTATATTGTTTTAGTGTGATTTATATGCAAGTAGATAAAACGACATTAAAACTACCATTTATTATTCGTTGCTCCACTTTTTGTAAAAATCCCCAAACGTGCCTCCGCGAACAACTGTGACCTAAATTGCGGATTTTTTTTTTTTTTTTAGTCGGCTATGTTTAGTATTGCTTTTAAAATAATACCAAGTGTAGAACCTTTCATTGCCTTCCAAATTAAGCGAAGTTCTGTCTTCTGTCTGAAGTACTGAGAAATAAATTATGAAACAAAAAAGGTTTTACTTTGTGTTCAATTTCAACACGCTTAAATTAAAAAAAAAACATTTTTAATTTTTTTTTTTTTATCTCGCGTCGCATTTTCTTCACACCCTTCTTTTAGACAGAATAAAATCCGTTAAGCACTGGTATTGAGTTTTAAGCCTCTAAATATTCTTAAAAAAGAGCAAGTGCCGATGGTGGGTTTATGAGATATAGCTGTATATTGTATTCTTTATTATAAGATTCTAAGGAACGTCTAATAAATAATCATATAAAAGACATTGATGTCGTTAGGCGTATAATAACAAGTTTGCAATTCCAAACGTCTAAACACTATATAAAATCGCAAATGCCGAAAGCGGGTTTTCAGACAATTTCCGCCGGTGCCACGATTGGAGAGGCCTCAAGCCTCTCCAATCATGACACCCTATGCGCTGCATAATCTATACTATGCTAGAAATGTCAAAGTATAATATTGTAAAACATTAGAGTAACATACACTTCCTATTAGAAGCCTAGATTTTTAAATGCGAAATTTTCTTTTTTTAATGCGAAATTCACGTTGATAACGCAACATAATAGTTTTTATTTATTTTTTCCACTCTTTATTTTTTACGTTTTTATTTTACTCTGCAAGCAACTGGTGGGTTTAAAAAAAATTAAAAATGTTTTTTAATATAGCTCCTGAAACTGAACAAAAAGTGAAAACCTCCGTTTAATTAATTTATTTATCAGTACTCATACATGATTAAGACACAAACTTTGCATAATGTGGAAGGCAATGAAAGGTTCTTCCCCGTTGTATTATTTTAAAAGCGATACTAAACATAGTTGACTAAAAAAAAATTCGCAGTTTAGGTCACAGTTGTTTACGGAGGCATATTTGAGGATTTTTACAAAGACTGGATCGACGAATAATAAATACTAGTAGTTGGAATGTCGTTTTACAGACTTACATGTATATCACAGTAAAAAAAAAATATAGAAGCTCTTTTTTGAGTACTTTGAGATTGAGAGTTTAAAATAAAAAGGATCGTTCTTCTTGGAACATGCGCCACGAGATATAAAAATTTGAGGCAAAATAAAAAAAAATATACGACTGCACCTCGTTGCCTGAATCCAAATGAAACCGCCCATAGATTTTTTTTTTTTTTTTTCAGAACCCTAGTTAATCAGTATCTTTATAAGAGGATCCCATGCCACGTCGTGAGTAGACAGGCTGTATAAGTAGAAGCTGTTATTTATTATTATTTCGTTTATTTATACCGCTGCTCCTTTGGGGTTTTTACAAAAAAAAAAGGAAAGGTACGCATAAAAACAAGACAATTTCTAACACCTTGCGTAAGCAGCAACGAACATCACTGTATTAAAAGCACACATAAGACATCACAAAAACAAAACGACAATTTGGTTGCTAATTCATGTATGGCAGGTATAGAATAACTAACAAAGAATAATGAACGAAAATTTAATATAAAACATTTCTCGTAAACGAAAAAAAAAAAATCTCCTTTGCTGCAACCAATGGAGCGAAGCCATTTCAAAAGTTTCAACGACCTCGAAGGCTTTCTTTTTTAATTTAAAGTAATAAATATTAATGGTAAAATACTTGAGGCGAGGGAAAAACAATGAATCATTAACGAACGTTTTTTTTTTCAGTTAGGTAGTTTTTGGAAAATCATAAAAATATACACAATCCTATTTTGTGTGTGCTTTTTTCATGCTTAGAACTGTACGTACATACAGCTTAGTACGAAAAAATTATCTACTCTCGAAAGAAGTTTGAGACAACTCTGAACTCAACTGCGCTGATGAAAAACGAGTACTATGCAAAGATATATTAGCTATATTAAATAGAGAGCGTCTGTGTTCTACGACGGGAATATTGATTCATCGATTGAGATAGCAGGGGAAGCTTCGAGGGGATACAAAAAAAGATGAAACTCTAGGATGAAAAACGATCGATTCTATCGATCAATCTGTACAGGAGAGCTGCACATGACATCACTCAAATCATTGCGTAAACTCAACCACAGTTTCCACCTCACAACTGTCAATCGGTTTACATCTCATTGCAGAAATCAGCCGGTGTATTATTACACTAATGAGAAACAGGAACGAGTCCATATCTCATTAGAGTTAATGCTCCAATGCGCCGTCGTAGCAATCAAATCTATACCTGACTGCATTTAAACTTGGATTGAAGCGGGAGATTATTTGTGCATGTTCCAAGTTTCATTCGATTATCGGCTGGTTTTTGGCGCATGTATTCAACTTCCTGCAGGAACGCGTACAATAAGTGCGAACGTCGGAAGTATCCCGGCAAATGAGTGGAGCTCAAAATACGATTAGAGATAGAAAATGTAATGTGCTTCGCTACAAAAACCCGGAGCACATATGTGGAAAACCAGCCAAAACTAACACGAAATTTGTCTCATACAAAAATTGGCAAAGGCTAGTCTCAGCGAACGAGAGTATTTACTACGGATAAATGACAAACATAATTTCGTACAAAACTGATTTCTGATTATCGCGCGGAAAATGGCCACGCGTCGTTCGTTTTTCGGAACGTAATGGGAAACCCCGTTTTAGAGTTTCAATTTTCGCAAATTTTTTCGTCGCTTTCTGGCACTCATGTTCCAGCCTTAAAACGCTTCACCGCAGTAAGGGTTTCTTATTTGATCAAAAAATCGATCTGAATTTCGGATCAAATCGCACACTGTATAGTCTTCGTTGCTCCCAATGATTGGCTGCCCGCGCGTTCCACACACGAAACAAAGAGACGCACGGGGCTTTTCTCGGATTAATACCGGCTGCAGCGTCGATATGCAAATTTTATGACACGCACGCACAATCTGCAAGGCGCGAACTGCAAGGCGTCACTCCGTCGGGACCAATCAGAGCGTGACCTCCGAACCCAGGCTCACCAATCAGCGAGCGGAAGAGCGGCAGTTATCGCGCGGACCGGAGCTGTTTACCAATTAAGGCAGGCGCGCGCCGCTACAGCGCATAGCGCGCCTACGAAGCGGCTTTTTAGTGACGGGTATACAAATGAGGCCCTGGTGTCTCCGCGGTGCGCACTTTAAAACAATTACCCGCGCGTCCACCTTCCGGCGGATGATGCAGCGCACCGATTCAACTCCTTCTATGCGTCGATCGCTCTGCATGGTCTAAAGCCGCAGCCGCACTGCTTCTACGTCGACAAAAGACGTTCGCTGCAGATACGATGGCAGAATTACCTATCCGCGTATACGCCCGAGCACATTCGGAGCAAGTTTAGTTCGCTTCAAACATGTCTGCCTTTTTTTTTTTTTTTTTATAGGATTGTTGTACGAAGAAGGCCTCGAACAGCGTCGCCATCTTTCGTGCGGCTCGAGCAAAGGCCTCGCTGCCTAGGAGTCGTTGGCTAAATTTTGCGTTTCGCCATTCTCTGGGCATGCTGTACCATATAGCCTCCTCTATACTCACAAAGCCTGGCAGTTCGACGACGGAGCCACAGAGTGGCCGATCGCAGAATCGGAGCGCGAGGATCTGGTAGCACAGAGCATCAAAGAGCCACTTCTCGGGGAACCTGGACGTCAGCGCACAGCTTTTGCAGCGGCGAGGACCCGAAACACGCTTGTTCGCTCGGGAGAAATGTGTTTCGGCGTCTCGCCGCAGCGGGGCGCCAGTCACGTGGCTCTCCTCTCATCCGTTGTCTGCCGCTCTACCTTTTCCATTTCGGCGGCCGCTTCTCGGGGCGATCTGCCAGGCTTTGTCAGTATATAGGAGGCTATGGCTGTATATATCGGAATGTCGAACCCGCCTAGAAGACACGGCCCGCGCTTTTCCTCCTCTGACGTCATCACCGGAGTCACTGACAGCTTGAGTGTTCACTCGATAGTTCATCGGCGATGTTATCGAATAATGCCGCATTCTCGTTGGTTGAACGAAATTAAAGGGGTCCTGAAACAACACTGGGTTGGAGGGTTCGCGACTTTACAGAAACGTACCGCTCCTAGTCTGGAAGTATACTCGCACGACGTACCGCCACTGATTCAGAAGCTTTTTTTGTCGCGGTCAGATCGCGAGGATAAAAGGGGACTACTTCTTTCAGTCTTGCCTTCGCGAAGCTTGACGACGTAACTGTGGGATCGAAACCAAACGCCTGACGGCAGTCGAGCGCGGCTCATGCATGATTGGACACGAGAACTGCGTGAGCACTCGACTTCGGCTCGTAACGATCAATGCCTCGGCGGAAACTTGGGTAGTGTCTCGTGTCCAACCACTGCCGTGATGAGAGTAACGAACTCTAACGATGCCTGGAGCTCAGCGCGCGTTTTCTGCTTTGCCGACCGCAGCGTGTGGCTATGATTAATCGTCGGCGGCATAGAATTGGCACCAGACCACGTGGCCGTCCTTAACGTTAAGGGGTGATTCTCAGCAGTATTTATTGAAAGCAGAAAAATCGTTTATGGCCCCATTAAGATTCTCGGGATTCGCTTCGTCAGTCACTATACATTCAACTACGTTATTACTTTTCGTGACATCATTTCAGCAGTGAGGACGTCGATATCGTGATCTTACGAGTTACGTTGCTCCCTACACTGCGAATACCACACCGATTTCTAATTAAACCAGCCGAGCTGGCAAGAGACACTTCGAAATATAAAATGAATCTTTCGATCAGCAACGTACACGACTTCGGATAGACTCATTTGTAACTCGGTGATATCGAACCTTACGACATACCTCGCCACGAGCACGAGAAGTTAATGACGTCTGACACGCGAGGGGGAGCAGCGACGCTGCTAGCTACTTCGGCTCGCCATCAATAGATGGCGACACCGGCCATCTATTGCGCCCCATGCAGCGCTAGGAGATCGCCACTCACGAAACACGCCGCCGTTGCAGACTTCATGTGCCACTGAAATTTCTCAGAACTGTCGGGGGATGGAACTGAGTGCTTTGAGTGCTTCCCTACTGAAGACGTTAACTGCGCAATTTTAACTCACGTATACACTTCCTCATTTTACGTATATTAGGTAATTAGAAATCGTCTCTGGACCATATCCAAAATATATGCGCAAACAATCACGCGGCTCAAATCACGACGAAACATTCAACCGTATAATATAGCGAGTGTTTTAAATACACAATTTTCGTACACACAGTTGAAGTGTGAAATTGCTTTCCAGCTAGAGCACGCTGACAACTCCACAAATGTGTTTCATTCTGAATTGTTTTTTAACGTTTGTTTCAAACATGATAATAACAAATGTATGTTGAGGCATCTGGTTGTACGTTGCGACCACTTTCAACTTTGAACACATTAAGTTATTGCTCACATATAACGATATGCGTAGAAATTATGTTAGGCAGTTCCGTTTGCCTTGTTCGTGCGTGCTTAAAATGCAAAAATCAAATTGGTCAAGCGCCAGTGAAAACGAGGACAATGGCGGGTCTGCGTTTGCGCACGGAAGGTCAGCTAGAAAGCGTTTTTTGGCCATAAGATAGGTAAGGGAAAAAGAAGGGCGCCAGTGACTACACTCTAAAAAAAAATGTGCGTCTGCTTTCCCGCACAACACTCGGAGAGCCAATCACCCCAACTTACGGAGGCAGCTCAGCGAATGACGATGCCGAAACATATGTATAGACCAAAAAAAACGCAGTCTGAGTTGTGACATTAAGCAATGCAAAACGTCACGCTTGCTTTGCTTAATGTCAAAACTCAGACTGCGTTTTTTGTTCTAAACATATGTTTCGGCGTCCTCATTCGCTGAGCTGCCTCCGTAAGTTGGGGTGATTGGCTCTCCGAGTGTTGTGCGGGAAAGTAGACGCACATTTTTTTTTAGAGTGTAGTCACTGGCGCCCTTCTTTTTCCCTTACCTATCTTATGGCCAAAAAACGCTTTCTAGCTGACCTTCCGTGCGCAAACGCAGACCCGCCAGTGACAAGTGATAATTTGATCACTATTTCGATCACATGGAGTTGCTAGTCGTACAATTGACGAGGCTTAATTGACATGTTGATTGCTCTTCTGATAATCTCGAGTTATTAGTTGAGCACTCGACTCAATTTTAGCTTCGACGTTTTGTTTACTTTTGCTTCCACTTATTATTGATACAAATCAAATTAAATAAGTGCAATTTCACTTTGTGATTACTCTTGATTACTTCACGCTATTTCTGACTCATCTAACTTCATTTAAAGCTTAGTTGACGTATGACTTGCACTTCTAAATGCTCTATTAATAACACAATTTTTGACAAAAATATAACTTGGTAGAAGCTCATTTGACCTTGTGATTACTTTTTGGTTATACTATATACCTATTCTTGACATAAATAACTTTATAGAAGCAAAACGTTCGTTACTCAGTCGATTACTTTTAATTATTATTGACAAGCGCGACTACATAAAAGAACTAAGATATAGATTACTCCTAGTCACATTATGATTACTTTTAATTGCTTCGAGTTACTATTAACACAATAAACTTTACATTCGGAGTAATTGACATTGTAATGACTCCTGTGATTACTTTGAGCTAATATTCAGCCAACTGATTTATTATGAGCATAATTGATATTATGACTACTCTTGATTAATGTGGTTAAAATTGACCTAATGGACTTTATTTCGGCATATTTGACAGTTTGGTGAGTCTTGATTACTTCTAGTTATTATGCCACCAATCATTCATTATCAGCTCAATTTACATTAATGTTACTATTTTAATTACTTCGAGTTACGTTTGACGCAATTTGCATTAATGCGGCTTATTTGACATTGTGATTAATCTTTTGAATACTTTGAGCTAATATTCAACCAGATTGTTTATTAAGAGCTCGATGGAATTAAAATAACTCTTTTGGTTACTTTGAGTTACTATTAACCGAAACTTTATTTCGGCCTAAATGACATTTGCGTGACTCTTGATTACTTCGAGTTACTATAGCACAAATTGATCTATCATAAGCTCAATTCACATTATTATTACTTTTTTGATTACTAAGAGTTACTTTTGACCCAATAGACTTTAATTCGGCCTAACTGACATTTGATGACTCTTGGTTGCTTTGAGCTAATATTCAAGCAATTGAATTGTATGAGCCTTATTGACATTATGATTACGCTTTTGATTACTTTGAGTTACTATTGATCGTGTGATTTCAATAGGCTTAATCATAACTATGTACAAATAATTGACTCAAGCCTATGACAAAAGACAATAAGATCGCTAAACATGTCTACAACAGATTGATTCAGCTTGTTTAATTTAAGTTGCATTCTTGTTAGTGGTGACGTGTCATTCAAAGCAGAAGGGGAAAAAGGATTATGAAATCGATTGGACCGCAAGGGCACACGAACACAGACAGTGCTTAACAAAAGTGCTGAATCAACAGCACCGTTCACAACCTTATGTAAAAACATAAAATCACTTAATCGTCTCCTATCAAGCAAAGTACACAACCCAAGTTCTTTTTTTTGCCTAATTGTTCACAGTTGTAGTAACAAATACGGTCAAAATATCTATCGTAAATTATGCTTATGAAGCGTTTTTGGACACGCCCAGTAGAGCATGATTCAGCGAGATTAATGCATACATAAGAAGCATACTCCAGCTTCGAACGCACTAAGCAACAAAAGAATCGCACGAGACAAACAGGCGAAGAAGCGTTTCTCGTGAAACGAGATTTCACCCCAAGGTTTCTAAAAAGAGGCGTTACAGATAGTTAAAACATGATGATTAAAATTTAAGGATGAATAAAAAATATTCCAAGATCACGAATGACGGACACTCGGGCGATAACACTGCCACCTACTGTGTAAGGGAAATACAAGGGAATCGCGCTTTCTAGTGACAGACATTGTTTTTATTTTGTTTTTTGTTCATTCAGCGAAAAATAACTATATTGATCACCACTTTGCAATTTCCAGCGCGTCCTCCTGAAGAAGCGGACAATCGGAGTGAGATTGCACACGTCGAAACAGTTTGATGTCATCCGCAAACAAGAGCACTTTATACTTTTCACAAAGCGAAATGTCATTTACGAATATAAAAAGAAGCGGACCCAGGTTACTTTCTTGGGGTACACCGAAAGGCGATGAAAAATATTCGGATATGGATCCTGACACACGGACATAATTTGTACGGCATGAAAGATAACATTTGAACCAATGGCAGAAAGTAAAGCGCAAACCATAGCTATCTAGTTTAATCCGAAGTGTATTTTGGTTAACCTCGTCGAATGCCTTCGTCATATCAAAGTATATTACGTCGCGAACCAGCAGAATGGCATAATCTAGAAAAGAGCATAGATTGGTTTCAACCGACCTTCCCTTCAGGAATCCGTGTTGCTCTCGGTTCATTTTATGTCTGAAGTAACTGTACAAAACTTTATGCATTATCATTTCAAAACCTTCGGTAAAACTGCACGTTATTGAAACGAGACGAAAGTTGTTTACAATGCTAGAGTACTCTGCTTTATAGATCAGAACAACAACAGAGCGTTTCCAGATAGAAGGACATATTCCTGAATGTAACGATAAATTAAATATGTGTAATAAGACAGGAGTCAGTAGCTGAGCACACCCTTTCACAATAAAACTGGGGATTTTATCTGCAACAGCAGACAGCTTCGATTTCATATTACGAATGCTTTCTCTTACTTCAAGTTCGTCAATTTGGATAAGGGAAAGAAAATCAGCTGTGCCATGGCACGTTGTGCTACTGTCAGGGACTGATGCTAATGAAAAACATGACTTAAAATTCTCAGCAAACATGTTGGCAATTTCACTTGAATCCCAGGTATTACCAGAGATAGTACGCATCGGACCACGCTTATATTCCACTTCTTTTTTGTCGGTACACATTTTCCAATTTTTTAAGGCTTGGCATACATATCGAACTCAAGCCCAGCCAAATGCGCACTTTCGTCTTTTTAAAGAAGCCATTTTGGCAAAGCACGACACTCACTAAATTTGGCGTACCACTTGTCTAATCCTGATTGTTTAAAAAGACGGCGATAATGAAACTTACGTCGCAAGCAACGTCCCAGTTCTTTGGTACGTTTAGGCATTCAGTTATTTAGAGCGCTCGAGACTACTTCTGTAAGAGCCTCAGCAGCTGAATCAGCGCACTTGTCACTCAGGATCTGTTTCCAGTCATGTTAGTGGAAGTCCTTATACATAGTGAAGTAATCGCCATTGCTGTACTGGAAGTATTCATAGCTGCATAGGGCCCGTTGACATAGCGGAAAACAAAATGACAGAACAAAAGGCGGATAGAAATGGTCAACACGTGTTAAGCAAAGCAAATTATTGTGTGAATGTTTCTGTAGTGCCAAGAGCTGCAGCACTTATTTCTACGGGAAAGAGCGCCTAACGTTTTAAATTCGGTCGGCCAAGCTGTGTCCCGTGAAGAGAGAAGCTTGGATAGCCGCCGTGAATAGAAGGAAGCCAGGTGGCTCGCCATGACGACCGAAATTATCGATGCCGGACTCGCAGCGTAATTTTTGTCACGGGTCAGTCAATTTTGTAAGCTTTTGACTAATGTTCCATGCATAGCTAAGCCTCGCACTGCAACCATCTCCCAGCCGTGAACCCAAAATTCCGAAGCGTTTGACACTGCAGGATAAGTGGCGCACCGAAGATCGCAAATCGTCAATTGTAGCGCAAAACGAATTAAAAAATAACACGAAGAAGAATGCTGCGATTTTACCGCTTGGAGGTGGAACTTCCTCAAAGGTGCCTCGTCGCATTGGCAAGTCCCCGAACTCTGGTCTGCTCCCAAAACGACGACCAGGGCGACGAAACCGACGATTGAAGGAGATGTCCCCATTACCGTTTGCTCTCGAACCTCACAGCTCCAGACCTGGAATAAATTGGATGGTGCAGCCAACGTTCTTATATAAGCAGAAATGTGCACTGAATAAAAACAGAAACGAACATAAAACGAAACTCTTCATCGGGGGATAGTTCATTAAAGCTCAAGATCTGTCACTAATTAGGCTTTTCCACTTTACCCCATTCAACATTGAGACATCGCTTTCGGATGATAAATGAAGCCAAAATTTTCGCAAGTTTCAAAACACACACGTCCTCGCCCTCTTTATGCGCAAGCTTAGGACAAGTTCTTTTAAAAATTCTGAAAAAAAAAGCGAAATAAAATAAAAGTTAAAATGACCAAGAAGAGAAGGCTTTTATAAACCTTTAGTACGATTTTATTGGTGTTAAGTTCTATTGGACCACAGCGAACAGCACGCGATCAGCTGGGCCAGTGCCTTCAATTACCTTTGACCTCGTCCTACTCATGCGCAAGCTCGAACATGCTTGAGAGTCCGAGGACAAACCGAGGACAAACCGAGGACAAACCGCCGAGGACAATCTAAACACAAAAAATAGGAAGAGGAAAATATAGCATGTTTTCGAAATATCAAAGCTGAACGTGACACATTGGCTGCAACGTTTGGTTCCGTCCCCTCGTCTTTATACTTTCGGTAACCTCTAAATTATTGGGTGGAATTTTACTTCTTGTCAAACAATTTCAGCTTCTCCTCGCGAAAGAGCAATCGGACAATCCAGGAAAGAACAGAGATTCGTTTCTACTGAGCGACCTTTATTAAATCCGTGCTGAACGGTGCCTAGTTTTTGGCTGAAGTAAAAGAAACACGGGTAAGCATGACAATCTCAAAACCCTTTAAAAAAGAACACAGCAAAGATACAAGGCGATAGTTCTCTACATTTGACACGTCACCGGCATTTATCGCGCTCGAGACTACTTTTGTAAGAGCCTCAGCAGCTGAATCAGCCCACTTATCAGGATCGGTTTAAAGTCATGTTACTGGGAGTCCTTATAAATAGTGAAGTAATCGCCACTGTTGCACTAGAAGTATTCATAGCGGCATAGGGCCCGTTGACGTAGCGGAAAACAAAATGACAGAACAAAAGGCGGATAGAAATGGTCAACACGTGTTAAGCAAAGCAAATTGCTGTGTGTATCTTTATATATACAGCCGGAAGTCAGTCTGCCTCAGTGGCAGAGGTGGCTAAATTACTCATTTGTTGTAATTAAATTACATTACTAATTACTTTTCTAAAAAACGACTTTTAATTTACGTTACAAATTACCTCTACACGAAAGTAATGAATTACAATCACAAAATACCGCATAAAGGTAATGAAATTACTATCAAATTGCTGTTTCATATATTTTAAAGAAGGAGCTAAACAAAAAGAAAGAACGCAATCTGCTCTGCATTAGCAGATTAACAACAGTCAACCCCACACCAAGCCAGTGGGCAAAACCAAAGACAGATACGGCGAACCAACATGCCCCCCCCCCCCCCCCCCCCAAACCGAACCGATTGACCTTGGGTCTGTCTTCGTTGCGGGTTCAATTTTGTCCGAAATACCTACTGCGCACGCTGTCGATCCCCGGATGCGTCTGGGTTCGGATTACCTTGCTATTGATTATTCCTGTGGGCTGTGTCTTCTTTGTGTGAACTTCGTGTCAAGATAATCTTCAAGACGGACAAAAGCCATGTTTGGGGAAGCCTATTCTTGGTCACAGCAAAACAACCCAGCAGGATTTAGGTGCAACGACCCTCTAGTCCGACGTAGAGTGCCTTCAAGCAACGCGCACATAAAGGCACCCAGTCAAACCGTCACACGAGCCAGTGCCCACAAACAAAAACCGCATTTGTCGTTTCTTTTACAGCGGAGCTGTTAAGGGCTAGGTTCCCCAGGATCGTGTCCACCAGCAAAGAAATGATGACACCGAACTCTGGACAGCTACCGCCATCTATGAGCAACGGCGGCAACCAGACAACTGGTTGCCGCCGTCGCTCATAGATGGCGGCAATCTTCCTTCGGAGGAAGAAGGGCGGGAACGGAACGAGCGGGGATGTGCGCAGCAGCGCGAATGGTTCCGCAACCGCCGCGAGGCCGCTATCGCCTCAAGTTCCACTGCGTCGAGCGCTTCAGATTACCGTGCGAAAGAAGAGCAGATCGCTCGCCTGGAAAGCCACCGCCGAGAACAGAAGCTACAAATCCGCTGCTCTTCCTCCTTCACCAAAGTGGAAAGGCTGAAAGTTTTTTTCGTTATTTTTAAAGAAGCTTTATTTTTTTATTTTTTTTATGGAAATGCAAGAACTGCTTCCTTTTTGTTGATTTCCAGGCAAATAAAAAAACATGTCTGAAATATCCAAAAAGTAATTACGATTTTAATTACAATTTCCACCACTAGGATAATTCATTGCATTACTAAATTACCTGCATCAAAAAGTAATGAGATACGTTACAAAATACTCCCAAAAGTAATTTAATTACTGTAATTGAATCGCAGTAATTTCATTACTGCCACCTCTGCTCAGTGGATGTCTGGTGTCTCAGCTGTAGATGAGCAATTTAGCCAGTGCGGTACAACCGCTAACCTAGGGCTTTTAAGGTGCACCACGCAGTACACGACCGCACGTCGGTACGATGCTCATCCAGATCGAAACGGGCAGGAGTGGGGATTCAACCCTGGATCCTGGGTTCTGCAGCGCGAGCTTTCGATCCACAAGCTCCTAGCTGGTGTGCGCTAGACCACTGGGCCGCCGATCCCCCGTGTTATGGGGTCAGTGATTGGCAAAATATAGTTGATTGGAGCAGACACTAATACAAGATCGATTCTATTTCCTGCTGAATTCTGAATGACACTACGTTGTTCAAACCCCTTAAAATAAATAAAGTGAAGCAGGCTCGATGTTTCAGTCTGGTGATGTCACTCCTCAATGAGTTATAACCGGCTAACATATAGTTGATTGGAGCAGACACTAATACAAGATCGATTCTATTTCCTGCTGAATTCTGAATGACACTACGTTGTTCAAACCCCTTAAAATAAATAAAGTGAAGCAGGCTCGATGTTTTCAGTCTGGTGATGTCACTCCTCAATGAGTTATAACCGGCTAACATATATAGTTGATTGGAGCAGACACTAATACAAGATCGATTCTATTTCCTGCTGAATTCTGAATGACACTACGTTGTTCAAACCCCTTAAAATAAATAAAGTGAAGCAGGCTCGATGTTTCAGTCTGGTGATGTCACTCCTCAATGAGTTATAACCGGCTAACATATATAGTTGATTGAGCAGACACTAATACAAGATCGATTCTATTTCCTGCTGAATTCTGAATGACACTACGTTGTTCAAACCCCTTAAAATAAATAAAGTGAAGCAGGCTCGATGTTTTCAGTCTGGTGATGTCACTCCTCAATGAGTTATAACCGGCTAACATATATAGTTGATTGGAGCAGACACTAATACAAGATCGATTCTATTTCCTGCTGATTCTGAATGACACTACGTTGTTCAAACCCTTAAAATAAATAAAGTGAAGCAGGCTCGATGTTTTCAGTCTGGTGATGTCACTCCTCAATGAGTTATAACCGGCTAACATATATAGTTGATTGGAGCAGGACACTAATACAAGATCGATTCTATTTCCTGCTGATTCTGAATGACACTACGTTGTTCAAACCCCTTAAATAAATAAAGTGAAGCAGGCTCGATGTTTGTCCGAAATACCTACTGCGCACGCTGTCGATCCCCGGATGCGTCTGGGTTCGGATTACCTTGCTATTGATTATTCCTGTGGGCTGTGTCTTCTTTGTGTGAACTTCGTGTCAAGATAATCTTCAAGACGGACAAAAGCCATGTTTGGGGAAGCCTATTCTTGGTCACAGCAAAACAACCCGCATATTTAGTGTGCAACGACCCTCTAGTCCGACGTAGAGTGCCTTCAAGCAACGCGCACATAAAGGCACCCAGTCAAACCGTCACACGAGCCAGTGCCCACAAACAAAAAACCGCATTTGTCGTTTCTTTTACAGCGGAGCTGTTAAGGGCTAGGTTCCCCAGGATCGTGTCCACTAGCAAAGAAATGATGACACCGAACTCTGGACAGCTACCGCCATCTATGAGCAACGGCGGCAACCAGACAACTGGTTGCCGCCGTCACTCATAGATGGCGGCAATCTTCCTTCGGAGGAAGAAGGGCGGGAACGGAACGAGCGGGGATGTGCGCAGCAGCGCGAATGGTTCCGCAACCGCCGCGAGGCCGCTATCGCCTCAAGTTCCACTGCGTCGAGCGCTTCAGATTACCGTGCGAAAGAAGAGCAGATCGCTCGCCTGGAAAGCCACCGCCGAGAACAGAAGCTACAAATCCGCTGCTCTTCCTCCTTCACCAAAGTGGAAAGGCTGAAAGTTTTTTTCGTTATTTTTTAAAGAAGCTTTATTTTTTTATTTTTTTTATGGAAATGCAAGAACTGCTTCCTTTTTTGTTGATTTCCAGGCAAATAAAAAAACACGTCTGAAATATCCAAAAAGTAATTACGATTTTAATTACAATTTCCACCACTAGGATAATTCATTGCATTACTAAATTACCTGCATCAAAAAGTAATGAGATACGTTACAAAATACTCCCAAAAGTAATTTAATTACTGTAATTGAATCGCAGTAATTTCATTACTGCCACCTCTGCTCAGTGGATGTCTGGTGTCTCAGCTGTAGATGAGCAATTTAGCCAGTGCGGTACAACCGCTAACCTAGGGCTTTAAGGTGCACCACGCAGTACACGACCGCACGTCGGTACGATGCTCATCCAGATCGAAACGGCAGGAGTGGGGATTCAACCCTGGATCCTGGGTTCTGCAGCGCGAGCTTTCGATCCACAAGCTCCTAGCTGGTGTGCGCTAGACCACTGGGCCGCCGATCCCCGTGTTATGGGGTCAGTGATTGGCAAAATATAGTTGATTGGAGCAGACACTAATACAAGATCGATTCTATTTCCTGCTGAATTCTGAATGACACTACGTTGTTCAAACCCCTTAAAATAAATAAAGTGAAGCAGGCTCGATGTTTTCAGTCTGGTGATGTCACTCCTCAATGAGTTATAACCGGCTAACATATATAGTTGATTGGAGCAGACACTAATACAAGATCGATTCTATTTCCTGCTGAATTCTGAATGACACTACGTTGTTCAAACCCCTTAAAATAATAAAGTGAAGCAGGCTCGATGTTTTCAGTCTGGTGATGTCACTCCTCAATGAGTTATAACCGGCTAACATATATAGTTGATTGGAGCAGACACTAATACAAGATCGATTCTATTTCCTGCTGAATTCTGAATGACACTACGTTGTTCAACCCCTTAAAATAAATAAAGTGAAGCAGGCTGTCGATCCCCGGATGCGTCTGGGTTCGGATTACCTTGCTATTGATTATTCCTGTGGGCTGTGTCTTCTTTGTGTGAACTTCGTGTCAAGATAATCTTCAAGACGGACAAAAGCCATGTTTGGGGAAGCCTATTCTTGGTCACAGCAAAACAACCAGCAGGATTTAGTGCAACGACCCTCTAGTCCGACGTAGAGTGCCTTCAAAGCAACGCGCACATAAAGGCACCCAGTCAAACCGTCACACGAGCCAGTGCCCACAAACAAAAAACCGCATTTGTCGTTTTTCTTTTACAGCGGAGCTGTTAAGGGCTAGGTTCCCCAGGATCGTGTCCACTAGCAAGAAATGATGACACCGAACTCTGGACAGCTACCGCCATCTATGAGCAACGGCGGCAACCAGACAACTGGTTGCCGCCGTCACTCATAGATGGCGGCAATCTTCCTTCGGAGGAAGAAGGGCGGGAACGGAACGAGCGGGGATGTGCGCAGCAGCGCGAATGGTTCCGCAACCGCCGCGAGGCCGCTATCGCCTCAAGTTCCACTGCGTCGAGCGCTTCAGATTACCGTGCGAAAGAAGAGCAGATCGTCGCCTGGAAAGCCACCGCCGAGAACAGAAGCTACAAATCCGCTGCTCTTCCTCCTTCACCAAAGTGGAAAGGCTGAAAGTTTTTTTCGTTATTTTAAAGAAGCTTTATTTTTTTTATTTTTTATGGAAATGCAAGAACTGCTTCCTTTTTTGTTGATTTCCAGGCAAATAAAAAACACGTCTGAAATATCCAAAAGTAATTACGATTTTAATTACAATTTCCACCACTAGGATAATTCATTGCATTACTAAATTACCTGCATCAAAAAAGTAATGAGATACGTTACAAAATACTCCCAAAGTAATTAATTACTGTAAATGAATCGCAGAGTAATTCATTACTGCCCCTCCCTGCTCAGTGGATGTCTGGTGTCTCAGCTGTAGATGAGCAATTTAGCCAGTGCGGTACAACCGCTAACCTAGGGCTTGTAAGGTGCACCACGCAGTACACGACCGCACGTCGGTACGATGCTCATCCAGATCGAAACGGGCAGGAGTGGGATTAAACCCTGGATCCTGGGTTCTGCAGCGCGAGCTTTCGATCCACAAGCTCCTAGCTGGTGTGCGCTAGACACTGGGCGCCGATCCCCCGGTTATGGGGTCAGTGATTGGCAAATATATGTTGATTGGAGCAGACACTAATACAAGATCGATTCTATTTCCTGCTGAATTCTGAATGACACTACGTTGTTCAAACCCCTTAAAATAAATAAAGTGAAGCAGGCTCGATGTTTTCAGTCTGGTGATGTCACTCCTCAATGAGTTATAACCGGCTAACATATATAGTTGATTGGAGCAGACACTAATACAAGATCGATTCTATTTCCTGCTGAATTCTGAATGACACTACGTTGTTCAAACCCCTTAAAATAAATAAAGTGAAGCAGGCTCGATGTTTTCAGTCTGGTGATGTCACTCCTCAATGAGTTATAACGGCTAACATATAGTTGATTGGAGCAGACACTAATACAAGATCGATTCTATTTCCTGCTGAATCTGAATGACACTACGTTGTTCAAACCCCTTAAAATAAATAAAGTGAAGCAGGCTCGATGTTTTCAGTCTGGTGATGTCACTCCTCAATGAGTTATAACCGGCTAACATATATAGTTGATTGGAGCAGACACTAATACAAGATCGATTCTATTTCCTGCTGAATTCTGAATGACACTACGTTGTTCAAACCCCTTAAAATAAATAAAGTGAAGCAGGCTCGATGTTTTCAGTCTGGTGATGTCACTCCTCAATGAGTTATAACCGGCTAACATATATAGTTGATTGGTCACAGCAAACAACCCAGCAGATTTAGTGCAACGACCCTCTAGTCCGACGTAGAGTGCCTTCAAGCAACGCGCACATAAAGGCACCCAGTCAAACCGTCACACGAGCCAGTGCCCACAAACAAAACCGCATTTGTCGTTTCTTTTACAGCGGAGCTGTTAAGGGCTAGGTTCCCCAGGATCGTGTCCACTAGCAAGAAATGATGACACCGAACTCTGACAGCTACCGCCATCTATGAGCAACGGCGGCAACCAGACAACTGGTTGCCGCCGTCACTCATAGATGCGGCAATCTTCCTTCGGAGGAAGAAGGGCGGGAACGGAACGAGCGGGGATGTGCGCAGCAGCGCGAATGGTTCCGCAACCGCCGCGAGGCCGCTATCGCCTCAAGTTCCACTGCGTCGAGCGCTTCAGATTACCGTGCGAAAGAGAGCAGATCGCTCGCCTGAAAGCCACCGCCGAGAACAGAAGCTACAAATCCGCTGCTCTCCTCCTTCCACCAAAGTGGAAAGGCTGAAAGTTTTTTTCGTTATTTTAAAGAAGCTTTATTTTTTTTATTTTTTTTATGGAAATGCAAGAACTGCTTCCTTTTTGTTGATTTCCAGGCAAATAAAAAACACGTCTGAAATATCCAAAAGTAATTACGATTTTAATTACAATTTCCACCACTAGGATAATTCATTGCATTACTAAATTACCTGCATCAAAAAGTAATGAGATACGTTACAAATACTCCCAAAAGTAATTTAATTACTGTAATGAATCGCAGTAATTTCATTACTGCACCTCTGCTCAGTGGATGTCTGGTGTCTCAGCTGTAGATGAGCAATTTAGCCAGTGCGGTACAACCGCTAACCTAGGGCTTTTAAGGTGCACCACGCAGTACACGACCGCACGTCGGTACGATGCTCATCCAGATCGAAACGGGCAGGAGTGGGATTCAACCCTGGATCCTGGGTTCTGCAGCGCGAGCTTTCGATCCACAAGCTCCTAGCTGGTGTGCGCTAGACACTGGCCGCCGATCCCCCGTGTTATGGGGTCAGTGATTGGCAAATATAGTTGATTGGAGCAGACACTAATACAAGATCGATTCTATTTCCTGCTGAATTCTGAATGACACTACGTTGTTCAAACCCCTTAAAATAAATAAAGTGAAGCAGGCTCGATGTTTTCAGTCTGGTGATGTCACTCCTCAATGAGTTATAACCGGCTAACATATATAGTTGATTGGAGCAGACACTAATACAAGATCGATTCTATTTCCTGCTGAATTCTGAATGACACTACGTTGTTCAAACCCCTTAAAATAAATAAAGTGAAGCAGGCTCGATGTTTTCAGTCTGGTGATGTCACTCCTCAATGAGTTATAACCGGCTAACATATATAGTTGATTGAAGCAGGCACTAATACAAGATCGATTCTATTTCCTGCTGAATTCTGAATGACACTACGTTGTTCAAACCCCTTAAAATAAATAAAGTGAAGCAGGCTCAATGTTTTCAGTCTGGTGATGTCACTCCTCAATGAGTTATACCGGCTAACATATATAGTTGATTGGAGCAGACACTAATACAAGATCGATTCTATTTCCTGCTGAATTCTGAATGACACTACGTTGTTCAAACCCCTAAAATAAATAAAGTCGTGTCAAGATAATCTTCAAGACGGACAAAAGCCATGTTTGGGGAAGCCTATTCTTGGTCACAGCAAAACAACCCAGCAGGATTTAGGTGCAACGACCCTCTAGTCCGACGTAGAGTGCCTTCAAGCAACGCGCACATAAAGGCACCCAGTCAAACCGTCACACGAGCCAGTGCCCACAAACAAAACCGCATTTGTCGTTTCTTTTACAGCGGAGCTGTTAAGGGCTAGGTTCCCCAGGATCGTGTCCACCAGCAAGAAATGATGACACCGAACTCTGACAGCTACCGCCATCTATGAGCAACGGCGGCAACCAGACAACTGGTTGCCGCCATCCTCATAGATGGTGGCAACTTTTCTTCGAAGGAAGAAGGGCTGGAACGGAACGAAGCGGCGATGTGCGCAGAAGTGCGAATGGTTCCGCAACCGCCGCGAGGCCACTGTCGCCTGAAGCTCCACTGCGTCGAGCGCTTCAGATTCCCGTGCGAAAGAAGAGCAGATCGCTCGCCTGGAAAGCCACCGCCGAGAACAGAAGCTACAGATCCGCTGCTCTTCCTCCTTCACCAAAGTGGAAAAGGTTGAAAGTTTTTTTCGTTATTTTTTAAGAAGCTTTATCTTCTTTATTTTTTTGCAAATGCAAAAACTGCTTTATTTTTGTTGATTTCCAGGCAAATAAAAAAAACATGTCTGAAATATCCAAAAAGTCATTACGATTTTAATTACAATTTCCACCACTAGGGTAATTCATTGCAGTACTAAATTACCTGCATCAAAAGTAATGAGATACGTACAAATTACTCCCAAAAGTAATTTAATTACTGTAATTGAATCGCAGTAATTTCATTACTGCCACCTCTGCTCAGTGGATGTCTGGTGTCTCAGCTGTAGATGAGCATTTAGCCAGTGCGGTACACCGCTAACCTAGGGCTTTTAAGGTGCACCACGCAGTACACGACCGCACGTCGGTACGATGCTCATCCAGATCGAAACGGGCAGGAGTGGGGATTCAACCCTGGATCCTGGGTTCTGCAGCGCGAGCTTTCGATCCACAAGCTCCTAGCGGGTGTGCGCTAGACCACTGGGCCGCCGATCCCCCGTGTTAAGGGGTCAGTGATTGGCAAAATATAGTTGATTGGAGCAGACACTAATACAAGATCGATTCTATTTCCTGCTGAATTCTGAATGACACTACGTTGTTCAAACCCCTTAAAATAAATAAAGTGAAGCAGGCTCGATGTTTTCAGTCTGGTGATGTCACTCCTCAATGAGTTATAACCGGCTAACATATATAGTTGATTGGAGCAGACACTAATACAAGATCGATTCTATTTCCTGCTGAATTCTGAATGACACTACGTTGTTCAAACCCCTTAAAATTAATAAAGTGAAGCAGGCTCGATGTTTTCAGTCTGGTGAGTGAAGCAGGCTCGATGTTTTCAGTCTGGTGATGTCACTCCTCAATGAGTTATAACCGGCGAACCAGTCAATTCCAGGTAGATTAAAATCCTCGTATATATGCACACGAAACTTTGTCACGTGTAGCTTAACTTTAACTTTTAATCTTTAAAATGACGTGCAAAAACGACTGAGCTAAGGTGTGGCAGAAAATAGTAGTTCCCTATTATTAAATAATCGCAGCCCATCACTGCACGTCACCACGATCCATACATCTTCCGAATACGACTCAAGATCGTGTCTTCTCTATGCACACAAAAGAAGTGTCCACGCCCGTTAGAACGTCTCTCCCATATTGCTGTCCCTTGGCGGCATAATCACGATCTTTCCGAAATACTGAATAACCTGAAGGAAAATAATGGGAGCTGGGGATAGTGTCCTCTAGCTACGTAAGCAAAGAAAACAAACGAATACAAACGATTGCAATTGTACGTATATCATCTGAATTGTATCAATGATAAGTCCAAGTAATAAGAAAGTCGAGTACGCCACCGTAACCTAGGTTACCAAATCAGTAATCAACATGTCAATCAAGTTTCGTGAATCGAACGACTATAGTAACTCCAAGTAATCGAAATATTGATTAAAATATCAGTTGTCCCCAACAAATTCTGATTATATAAGTAATTACTTTAAGTTATCAAAAGTGTAAGTGAAACGAGACTACTGAAGACAAATACGTGCATGCATATATTGTGAGTTAAATTGACTAACGCCGGGATTAAATTGTGTAGAGCTGGGATTTAATTGATCGACGCCTTAATTAAATTGAATGGAAGTACATTGACCATCGTTTGGATTAAAATGAATGAGAAAATATACAGAGGTGCTGGTTAGATTGGCGACCTCGTCGACGCTGGCGTCACACGTGATTGCGTACCAAGCTTCCCCATAGCGTTACAAAGAAGTTTCGTGCCCGGTAGCATATGGAACACTATAACCTCCTTGATATTGAAGGACTCTGATAGAAGTATGCAACGTTTTTTACAGTTAGACGTCCGGCAGAACATGCAAATAATCTGCTTACTGCGTTATTGATATCGAGATCCCTATTGCCAGGAAGTTGGAAGATACGTTTCGACATTATGTTCTTAATTTCTTACGCGCAATTTTTATAGCATTCATAAAACTTCACGTTGGTATATGTCGCTCAAAAAGTTTGTGACGTTCATTTCGACGAAACAATAATAAACTACGAAATGACACGGTCGCTGGAATTTACACCGTACGAAGTTTCGTTTTAAAACGACTCACCACGGACACAAATTGTTCCTTTTTAGCTTCGGGTGAAATTTGAAACAATTAAAAATGCGAGAACTTCCTATACACCTTTTTTACAAGGGCGCAGCCATCTCGAATGTCATTTCTGGTATGCAGTAAAACGTCGTTTTGATCTCTCTACGCCGCTGGAAGATGTTTACGAAAAACGCGCGATTGTCACATATTCTCGTTCTGCATCACCTACATTTTCTCGCATATCCCAAGTTCAAATGTTTTATTATTATTATTTTTTGTGTCCCGCGTACCAGATACGGAACCCACGTGACTGAGAACGACAGGAACAAAAAAAAATCTATCCCTGAAAAAAAAATGTTTTTTTAATAGTCTAACTAGGTCACGCGTGTCAAAAAAACAAAATTACACGAAAAAAAAATCTTTGGAGCAATACTGACGGCGCGAAACGCGATTTCGTCAGTAGTCAGCTCCTTTCCACTTGTTTTCTCTCTCAGCATTGCGGACGCGTGGAGGAGAGAGGCTATGAGAAGCTGTGGCCATCACGTTGAGGTGGGGAGAGTGTAAGACCATTCCGTGACGGCATGTACTTTGCGCGCAGAATTTGAAATAAATCTCTCGCCGTCAATATTGCTCTAAAAATGTTTTTGTGCGTAAAATATAATTTTAACACGCTTGCCTCAACTAAACTGTTCAAAAAAAAAAAAAGCTTTTTCCTATTTTTAGGTGTTTTTTAAGTTGAGATTCCAGCCAAGCTACAAGCGCAAGCTAGCCCGCGTTTCCTGGCTTTGAGAGATGCACAGCGCATGTCTCGAAGCAGCGACTATGAGCCCTCGCGCTCGTGAAATGGGCTGCAGTCTCAGCTTAATGAAGGGTGAACGGAACATAGTGATGTCTTGGTGGAAGACAACCGAAGGCGACTTTATGCGGATCCCAAGAGCGACGGCACGAGCCCGCAAGGCATGCTCGGCTCAGAATTTAATTTTGCCGCTCTCTCGACCGCTCGGCATCTTAGGTCAGACTCTCGAAGCTAGCGAACATCGGCCCCTTCGCCGAGCATTCCGCGTTCTTGCCGCTACCGGTGTGGCAACGCACTCCATGACAACGGTTGTCACGTCAAACAATCAACCCGCCGCCGGCTCCTCGAGCGCTCGCTGGCGTGTGGCCCGATTGCGGACTGCGTCCAGTAGGTGCATGCGCGATATCGATGCGTATTGGCGTTTCAAAACGATGCCATTTGCCATGTCTCGACTTACAGTGCGGTGTCACGGTCATCACCGACGTTGACATTAGACGGAAACGAAAGACGCGGAGGCGTTAGGCCTAGCCAAGCCCCGACCGGCGTATTGGTGTCGTCTGCTACGGAAAGGCTGAGAAGACATAGCAGACGGCGGTGGATGAAACGATCGTCCGTTTCGGTGGCTGCTTAGAAAAAGAAAGAGGTACGTATACACTCAACTCCTCAAAAAACTGGATCCATTTGAAACGGAAAAAAGAAAAAAACAACCACGAAGAATACAGCTAAAGAGAGATCGAGAAAAATGCTAGGGTGAATGACGTCGGCTGTAGCTCGCATAAAAGAATGCGTGCAAAGGCCATTGTCGTAAATGGGCATCCGGTGAAAAGGAATAGCCGCGGTCGGCTTACACGCAAGGTCGGAATGAATGAAGCCCTACCAAGTTCTGCGTCTTCTTTCCTCGGCCTTCCGAGATTCTGGGCTTTCAGAAGTCTCAATCAGTTCGGGGAAGCTCCAAGAGTCGCCCGCTCGCGCGGGTCTTGGTTGCCGTCCAAATGCAGCGTTGGATTTCGGATTCCATGTTCGCGTGGCTCAGGTGACCCATGCACTGCATGTCCCGCGAAACTGTTCCGTGCTTTCGTCCTTTGAATTTAGTTACGCAGTTAAAAGCCGTTATGCAATTTCTTCGAACACTTTGTTTGTTGTGATAGATGTATTAACTTTCCCACTGAAGCTTCAGCAAACTGTGTGGATACTGTCGACTTCTTGACGGTCAGTCACTGATACCACTACTTTAATCGCACCCAAGTTCGAAAATTTGAAGTAACAATATAGCGCGGCTATTTATATTAACTGCGTTAGAATCTTAGCGCTCATTTTCGACTGACATAAAAATAAACCTGGACGTTTTTTTGTTTTTTTTTTTGCTTTTACAACTTTTGAGTAAGCGTTTTCAAAAGGTACAGCTTTACCTAAATGTTACGGCGGCTTCGATATCGCCCGCATATTTAATTCTCAATCTGCGCTTTCAGCACACTGAGAAAGCGGTCACGTGTGATTAAAGGGATTCAAAACTGCTTCGCTTTGTTTGCTTGACACGAAGCTATTTTTGGCCAAAGCTGCAACGAAATATCTCATAAAATGTTTCGAACGTTTTCGCATTCAATTATTGTTTTCGACACCGGAGTTCTATATATTTAGTTCCACTTACACCTCCGTACGGAGCGAAAACCTCAAGTTTCACGGATCTTCGGTAGTCTCTGCTAAACAAAAGTAGAATTAATCTGAAACGAATAATCACATGCACAGCGCGGTGCAAATATCGGGAACAAAAAATAGCCGCTTTTTCGCGTTTTACTCGAATGAGACTTGGTGACGAACAGCAAATGCTGCCGCAAACGGCACTCCCTAGGAATAGCGTACAGTCGCCCAATTTTTTAATAATATCAAGCGAGCGTCGACCGCCGGGACGGCCAGCGCTGTGCCACGGAAAAATGCGGCGTCATGGGAGAGATTAAGCGCGTGCGCACAAAGCTCTTTCTGTTGCGAGCGTCGTCTGCTAGGCTATTCCGTGGACCGCACACAGCCCCTGTTTATTATCTGCTGGCACATCTAACCGCCTTTAAGGAAAAATCTGAACAGCGCTTGTTTGCGTGATACTGCTCAGGCGTGGCATAAACTGCGCGTCATCTCGAGTTTAATTTACTTTTTTCTTTCATTTCATGTTTGCGTTTACTTTTGTGAACACCAACAAAAATGAAAATTACGGTGACGCGACAAACTGAATGCAACGATGCATTAAACTATATACCGCAGACAATGCTACGAGCCGTCAAAACCAATCCAGTGCTTTCACCCTGCCAGGTGACATCGTGCTTCCCCATGCAGTTGTATCCAACGGGAAGGCCACGTGACACACTTTTAGCGATGGACTGGCCAAGATGGCTCGTAGCGTCGGCTGCGGTACAACACAAAGTGAAACGGAGTATAAACAGGGTTTCCGCTTGGGGTCGGTGTTTTGTATCATCAACTGCGTTGTTGCTGTCGTCATCTAGCCTATGCAGCCGGCTAGTCCCAGTTTTCTTTGACCAGCGGGCGCGCGCACATTTTTATGCCTCCTCGAGTGCCCATAAAAACACGGGAACGTGTTGTGAGGATGTCGATGGGCGGCATGACGCAAAGGAATAACAGTCGAGGTTACCCAGGCTAACGTCAATAGGATTGTGAACGCATTCCAAGAGCAGGGGCGTATCGGCGATGCACTTCGACATTGCAAGCGCCCTGCCCTCCTTTGCTATGGTGCAGGGGCTGTGTGCGGTCCACGGAATAGCCTAGCAGACGACGTTCCCACCAGAAAGGGCTTTGTGCGCACGCGCTTAATCTCCCCCGTGACGCCACATTTTTCCGCGACACAGCGCTGACCGTCCCGGCGGTCGACGCTCGCTCGATATTATTAAAAAATTGGGCTACTTTACATTACACCCCCATAACTGTATTATTTTTAAGAGAAGCGCATAAAACACCGGCGATCGTTCATTCGCATTAGCTGCATCACAATTTTTTCGGTACTGCCTGGCAAGGGGAATTTAATGCACACTATTTCCCCTGCACTCCCGTCAAAAAAAAAAAAAACGAAAACAAATTACGGTATAGTTACACGGTGCAACCCACATACCAAGTTACATTTTGTAACGAAGTGAAAATTTCCCAGGTTGACATAATTTCGTTCCATAACTCGAGTTACCAAAGGCCTGATATACGCTCATCGTTGCCAACTTCCATTGTGTTTTCGTGTGTAGTCAGTTACGTGCGATGTCCATATGGTGGTATGATGTCGGCAATTAAATATTACGTTTGATTTAGTGACTTCCCGTCATGGCACGGCAGTGGTTTGTCGGAGCGAAATATTTAGTACAAACATATACGACTTTCACGTAAACTATGGTTCCGTGATCAGAGCTTTCGTGGGGATCAACCCCAAGAAAAAGCAGTGCTCTAGTGATGAATTCAAAAATTAGCAGCGTGTTTTTTTTTTTCTTTTTATTTAGATAATTAGTTTCACTTAATAAAACCAAACACACACACAATCGCGCGCGCATCAGTATGATGCATTCCTAATAATGATCAGTCTACTTTGAAGGCTGCGTATTTCAGAGCGTCATCACCAGTAACTATTGATGTTATCGTATTTCCTCTATAAAACATTACCGAGGCAGCATTACCAAATGTGGTGTTTCGCTTTGGTGCTGCAAACAATATGTACTGTCTCCCGTTCAACCGGTTAGGATCGCTTCCGACGAGAGAAAACACTGGCGCCATCTATCGGGGAGCCGTAAAACAATTAGCAATTCCGTTTATCTCCTATTTTGGCGCGCATCATGCTTTCTTTCTTGGATCAAAAACTTTTGTCAATGTTATAAAGGACCATTTATCGTGGGTAGTACAGGGCATTTCTACGTCAGGTTGTACAGTTATAGTCCGGGCAATATGTTTTATATTAATGTAAAACATATGCAGGGTGTTCTTTTTTTAAGTTTTACATGTTTATTTAACAAAAAGTTGCGAAAGCTACTCTTATGCGGTTTGTGCATTGAATAGGGGGCTAATCGTGATGATCAGTTAGCTAATTAAGCAAAGTTTGTTCATTAACTTTTTATTAATTACTAAATATAGACGTATGGTTCCAATTAGAAACTTGCTGAGCGTCATTGAAAACCACTAAAACAATCATTTTCAGAAAGCCTTTGAGCGCGTGAGAAGAGTAGTAGCGCACTAAAGTTACCACTCGTGGAGCAGGTACAAGGCTAGCGGTTGCGGTAAGGCGCCCGCGCGATTTTTCCGTCTCCTATGAGAGCCCCAGCCTTGTACCTGCTCCACGAGCGGTAACTTTAGCGCACTACTGAGCTTCTCACGCGCTCAAAAACTTTATAAACATTACTAAAGTCAAATTTGGGGTTTGGGGATCTTTTGACGTGCAACCGAAAGCTCGGTTACACGGCGCCTCCTCCGTAATAAGCCTCCGTCAGATTGCAGGCACCTCGGCCGAGATTCGAACCCGCCACATGGGGATCCGTAGGCCAGCGCTCTCGCCTCGGAGCCACCGAGGTGGCTATCTAAACATTACTAATTTAGTGGTTTTGAACGACACTCAGCAAGTTTCTACTTTAAACCATATGACAATTTTCACTAATTAAAAAGTTAATTAACACATGTTACTCAATTAGCCGACTGATCGTTACGATTAGCCCCATATACCATGTCCCCCTGCCCGCATAACTCACCTGCACAAACCGCTCAAGTGTAGCTTTCACAGCTTTTTTTAAACAAATCTGTAAAGCTTAAAAGAAAACACCCTGTATTTGAAAGCAATGTTCCTGAAAGGAACATTTATTGATATTTGAAGGTCGTACCTCATTTTCTTTCGGAGATATAAAATTTTGAAGCTCGAAGCGTGGAGATTGCCTTTGTTCCACTATGGTACTTTGCACAGCGAGCGATGAAACACAAATATAAAGTTAAGCTAGGAACAGGACGACTTTCTACACACTGCGATAGAGCAGCACCGCTATACAGCCTTTGTCGGTTCTGGAGAATGTCTCTTTGGAGCCGATGTCGTGCGGCAAAGCCCCTATAACGAAGACAAGCTACCTCAAGTTCAGTGAGGGTTTGTTGTCGATTTTCTCTTTCGAAGATCGTACGTTACTCAATCGTTTGCCATCATAAGTTAGTTCAAGACACTTCAGACGATTAGGCAGAGTTCACAAAACATAAAAGATGAAGATTTTTTTTTATTATTGACGTGCAATTTTACCACATTCAGATTAATCATCTGTGCTTCTGCATTATTAACACACCTACATAATGGCTAAGCATACACTTTTATATATTCGGAAAATTCATTTAAAGTTGCTCATTGTGATACATTTTGCGACATTATTATAAAGTAGTTTTTGAGTAAATAATTTGTGAATGTGTCTCTAAAACGTGTTTACTTGACGTGTTTCGAAGCTTTTACTGAATAGCCATATTTTATTGTAATTCTTAGTATTCTGCGCACATGTTGTAAAGCTTTCATAAAACAAGTAGGAAAGTTATTACTACATGCATGTTTCGGTGTGAAATTGACGGCTTTGCAAAGTGCCATAGGGAAGCTTTGGCAATGCCCACGCCTCGAGCTTCAAAATTTCCTATCTCCGGAAACAAAAATTAGCTACATTGTCCACATATAGCTGCATGCGCCTCCCAAGAACATGGCTTTCACGTATCCGTTTTACATACACATAAAAAATATAAGCCAGACCATCATTGTACGATCCGGCGTGGTAACATCCTACGTACATTTGACCCCGCAAATATCGCAATACCTGCGCTCTAGTAAAATGCAGTTCATAAGAGATTCTAATGGGTTTTAAGGTACTCGGTTCTAACAAGTTGCGAGTGTGCAGCAATGTTGGGGGCTTCGGTCAAATAATTATGGTAGTTATTCTCTATCACGGCTAGATTAAAAAACTGAAAACGAATTACACAAGCGCGCGTTATTACTTTTTTTTTTAATAAGTGAAACTATTGACGTATTGGGCGTCTCTAAACCGCTCTCAATGCTTAAACCGTCTTCCGAGTCACGTGCGCAGTGACGTGTTCTCGGGAGCACTTGGGACACGGAGTATCCGGTTTGGTTTTCTTTCAAAACCTCCAGCGCGCGCGGCCTCTGCTTGCGATTCACATGTGGAGAGGGGAGAGGGTAGGGGGGGGGGGGGGGGAGGGCGGGGAGGGCGTTGCTCTTGCCTTGCCGTAAAGAAGAGGGACTGATGTAGTAGCAACGGGGTGAGGCTCGAGGGAGGAATAGTTTCCTCCCTCGAGCAGATGGCGCCACTAAAACTGAATATAGTACAACTTTGTCGATGATATGAGGTTTTCGACGCATTTACTCCTCATGAAATGACAATATTTATAAAATATAGCATTAGGTAGAGCACATAATGGCCCACCTTGCCAACCTGTTGCAATGCACCCAAGTCTGCGTCACGCCTTAGTTCCCATGGCCGCCACCCCGCGGCTACGAATCGCTAAATACTTCCGTTTTTTTTATTTGCTAGCACGCAACGAAGTCGCGACATTTTAAAAGAATGAGGCGGTTTCTGAATGTGTTTTTGGTAAAATAAATTATGCAAAAAATAAAAAAAAAACTGCTAATTCTTTTGACGTTAAAATGGTTGCATCGTCCCTTAAAGCACTCCGGCGTCTTCTTCATTGCCCCCGATTCACCTGAGAATTTGCTTAACACAGAACAAACATCGGTGAAATAGTAAACAAAACATTGGGCCAAGATAATACTTTTCTCGAAGTTATTGGTTGTTAAATATTGGTCCACACCGTGTTTTCTAAAGTGAAAGTTTCTACTGGCAACAATAAAAGAGTTGCGTCAAGGGGAAGCAGGGGTTCACTCTTTGGACTGTAGACTTTGTCCCAACTGACTACAAGCAGTTTCATGGTGTCAAATGAATGCTACGGAAGCTCGCTCCAGCACCTGCGCAGCAGCCCGAAACGAATGCTCGGCATAGTCTACTTTTAGGCTGCCCGCTCGAGCTGCAAGCCTGCCTTCCCCTGCCGTCACGCCACTGAAAAGCGCGGGTATATTTGATTGTTGGTTTTGGAATCGTTTTCACTTTCCGATTTCACAATAATTATTCTGAATTTCGTGATACCTAATAGCATACCGGAAAAAGTAAAGGCCGGTGATTCCGAGAATATAGTTAGTTGGAGTAGCTCGAAATATCGCTAGAGTACCTCGTTAAAGGGGCAATGCAAAGGGACGAAGTGTATTCTTAAAAACAAAATATGAAAAAGAAAAGAATTGAATGAATGAATGAAAACAAATGCTACTTTGAAGTGCGGGACTATCAGTGTAAAACACGAGCGTTCAGTGAAGACATTGGTCTTGAGCGTCGAATAATGACGACATAGAATTCTAGAGGCAGGACTGGCTGAATATATGCACGTGACCCCTTCTGGTCCTTCCAAGCACGTGATTCTCACTCAAACGTTTGTTTGGAACACCCTAAATCAACGGGGCGTTCACAACTGCATAACTGGATGTTAATTCTAACCATTAGGAATATCGCGCATGGTTGTTGCACGCTTTTGTCGTTTAGGTTCTCTATTGGTTCAGAGCAATGGTGTCATCAACAATAGAAAATGTACTCAACTTCTTTCATTTATTATGTTCAAAATACATCAGATTTATTCTTTATTTTATTTTTAATGTGTCGCTAAATTCCCACAGAATGGCCAGAAACGCTTTGCAAGGCCCCTTAAAATACAAGATGTAAAACCAGGAGAGCGCTTGTGAAGTGGGCTTGCCCTCACTATAGGTAGGGTTGTGCAGAAGCACGCTTTACGAGACAAATATTCTTTTTTTTATTTTTCTTACGAATGATTACGCTTGATTTTAAATTTAATCATAGAGTAAATGAAGTTTAGTTGCATTTGCATATACAATTGTTGAAGCCCTTCTGGCCATGGTTATCCAGCAAAAGATCCTGCAGCGCTAAAAAAGAAGTTTCATGCCCTCGACTTCTCCTTATAGGAACTTTCTAAGTGGTGAAGCACGCTTTACAGGAAGTGAGTTTTTCCTAAGGGGGTAGTGCAACGATTTTTATGTTGAAAGACCTCGCAGTTTATTATTTTTTTATCTATTTTTTATCTAAGCACAAGTGACCAAAAACGTGTCACCTTGCCCCGGAAAACTGCTATTCCGATGCGCAATCGCAAAAAAAAAAAACCAAAACCCCCCCCCCCCCCCCCCCGAAATATTTGCATATTCGCAGCCGCATGTGGCGATTCCGGGAACTATGGTGACAGTGTCTCTAGGGCAGGTGTGGGCAGTAGCGCGATACATTTTCCAGAAAGACCTTATGTGTTTATATTTCTGCACCGCGATACAATTTTTCAACTGTATTTTGTAGTTTTGTATCAAAATACATTTTCGGGTGTATTCCTGGTATCGCGATACTATTATGGCGCATTCACACTGGAAGCGGATCCGCGTTTGCGAAGCGGTTGCGAATGCGGTTCGCGGGCGACCCCGTTCAGACACACCCAGAGGCGCTTGGCGGTTGGCGAGAAGCGGTTGGCGCTTTCTTGGCGATCACGCGTGATCTTTCGAGACTTGCGTTTGGCAACCCTGTTTTACAATCCAAAATCCACTTTAATATACGATCCAAAGCCAAAATTTTGCTATTCTGGCACTCTAAAGATTTTTTTGGGGGGTGTTCGCACGCATAACGAGTTCAGGCAGCAAAAGAAGAGGCATGGACCCGCAAAACTCGCCTGTGATTCCCTCGACTTCGCCCACAAGCAAAGCCCAGCTAGGCGCGCCTTGCCGACTCAGAACAGGATGCCCCCGACCTTTTCTTTGAAGTGGACCCTTCCCGCATGAATAGACTGACCTTGTCTTCAAGATAGAGGGCCAGGTCCCCCCCCCCCCCCCCCCTTTCCCAATGTTCGCTCTTATCATTTTCGAAGTTGTGAGCGGTGGGGTGGACTGTGGTGCGGGCTGCTAGCCGGTCGTGGCTTCGTTGGTGGCAGACTCTCCTCTCGTCACTCGCACGTCGATCGAAACTACTGTTGGTTTGACATTAAGCTCAAATAAACGCCGTATGGATTACCTATGCATCGTCTGGTACGTACACTTTATTCCTCGAGTATGTTCCCTTTATTCCTTTTGATAGTAGTAAACGTTACAGTTCGAGCTAGCGCAGTTACCCTGCCTGCTCCGCGGTAGTGCGTTGGCTAGGCAATTGGGCTCACGACGTTTCTATCGGCCTTCTGGGCGGTCATGCACGGCGTCGAAAGATATCACTAGTTCACGCGACTACCTCAGTGGTTACAAAAGCTGCCATTTCGATCGATTAGGGGCGGGTTCCGATCTTCTACGGGCATAGACTAACAAAGCAGAGAGCGGCGGGCTTTCGCGAACCGAATATTAAATAAACTCTTAACCGAAACAAATCACCGGAGTGAAGCCCGTTAAGAATACGGTTCAATTCTTTTCTCGGCGGATTCAAGTGACAGACGTGAACATCGTGTTTCTTCGTTAATTTGTCTGCTGTAACGCTAGGCCTACAGCGCCTTGGACGCCCCACCAGCGACAGGTGTCATCTTGTTTGGAAAGCCACCGACGTCACGTCAGCGTCGCGTTACGATTGGTTGCCACTTTGCGGTTCGTGAAAGCGGTTGGGAGAAATCGGTCCCGAAGCGGTTGGCAAAAACGCGCCCCAACCGCTCAATCCCAGCCGCTTTGCAGTTGAAAACGCGCAAAACCGCTCCAGTGTGAACGCGCCATTAGGGTCCATCTATTTCCTTACAATTTTAAAATCTTTTTAGCCTCCACACAGAAGGTCAAGAGAAAGTTTCGTCCGGCACATTTTGTGGCTCTTATCCTGAATAACCCCCTTCTTTATTCAACAAAAGTTAACAAATGTTTTCGCGCCTATTTCTTTAGATTTCAAAAAATGGAGGGCCTGTCGGTGCACCCAACTAGCAAATAAAAGAATACAAGTTCAGTGAACTTCATTCCACGGTGACGTTATAAGGTCACCGCTGAAAGAGGCACCCGGATTAGACATTATCATAGTGACTTCTCGGGGTTATTTGGAAGGACACAGAACTGATGTAAAGGTCACGGGAATTTTGTCCCACAATGATAAGCGATGCCGAAATAGAACCGTCCTCGAGCCATGGTAAAAAATCGTTTGGTTTCCTATACTTCGCAAAATGCAAGATGTTAGTCCTGCGGTAAATGTAATTCAAGCCAAAACAACGTCAACGTCAAAATTCAGGCTGCATCTTGCAATGATTACTTGTTTGCTAGTTTGAAAACGAAATCTCGTATCCTAGATCATGCTTCATTCTTCTTCGTATAGTCCACCCAAACATCTACAATAATGTTTTATAACAATGTATTTCAGTGTTTGTATTTCTGCCGCAGCAAAATGTATTTCTCTACTTGTATTTCCAAATACTTTTTTTATTTTTCAAATGTATTTGTGATACGTAGTGCGATACATTTTTATCAATGTATTTCAGTATCAGTATTGTAACTGTTTTCGCCACGTATTCCAGTATTTGTATTTACAAATACTTTTGAGAGTATTTCTGCCCAACCGTGCTCTGGGGGACACGCCGAAGTCAACAAAACCTGTCCCCATCCGCTGCTACACTCGCCGTCATCTCCGTAGCGAACCGTCTTTTGTGTCGGTGCTAATCTTTGAAAAATCGACAATCGCGACGGAAGGGGCTGGTGTCTCTGAAGAGAGAACCCAACGGGAAACCAGCTGATCTCCCAGAGTACGTCACTCGAAAGACGACGTGGTGAGTCGAGAGCAGGGTTGTAAAAGTTACTTCAAAAGTGTACCTAAGATACAGTTACAATTATTCATACGAAAAGGCACCTAGGTATGTACGGAAATACTCGCTTAAAAATGTACCTAATTACAGGTACAGTTACTTCAAAGATACTTTATTTATTTTCCCCAAATTTGTGAGAATATATTGGAAGTAAAGCTTTTTATACTAAGTATACACACAAAAACGAGTTCGATAAATGTACTTTATTGGTGTCAATGCGAGAAATCAGGAAAACCGCATTCACAAGAGCCGGTGCTGACGTCGACGCACGAAGAAACGTATGAATCGAGTGCATATGCATCGAACCTTCGCGACGACAAGCAAAAAACTTCAAGCTTCCTCGATTTTTTTTTTTTGTTTTGTTAGTTGGAAGAAAATGAACTTTGTTTTTCGGAACTTTTTCAGTTTTGATAACTGCAAAATTTGAGCCCGATTTAGTGAGTTGAAACTGTATTATGTACGCGATGTTACATTGATTTACGATTGTAATTATAATTTATTTTCATTTACATTTTATACTGTATTTATGGCAGAAGAGAGCCACCACCAGGACAAGATACAGGCAATAAAAACTGCGCACATCTTTCAAGTTATCTCCTCCCTTGTATAGCTGTCAGAGTAGCATCAAACACACAATGAAGTCGATTTCGGTTTGAGATGAAGAAAGCAGGTCGCTATTTTCCCTAAACGGAGTTCCGAAGCGATTCGATAAATTGGTGTCGCTTGAACGGCATCGCTAATCCACCGTTTGCTCAAATGAACACCACCATTCCTAAAGTGTCGTTCGATGAATCATCATGGGCGGGGCTTCGTCCGCTAAAACGTCGTTCGATCAAGTAAGTGCCTCCCAGGCCGTACCCAGCTCAATGTTAATCACGGCACATGGTAGTGTGTTAATACTTCAAGACTTACAGTTTCTACCATTTTGACGATGTGAATGAAAAGAACCTGTAAAAAGTACCTTATTAGTACAGATACAGATACCGAGTTACTTATAACTCGGTATCTGTATCTGTACCTAAGGTACAAATACAGATACCGAGAAATGAAAGTACCTAGGTTTGTACCTCAGGTAAAACAAAAGTACCTAGATACCGATTTCCAGTTACTTGTACCTAGGTGCTTTACAACCCTGGTCGAGAAGCATTTTGACCTTTGATCTGTTTAATTTTTTTTTAATAAAAACTAGCGCGCGCAAGAAAAAACGGTTTTCTGTTCTTCGTTTCATAGGTGAAAACGATTAATTCCCCTCAGTTAATTCTCCCCGAAAATCGTTGCACCGCCTCTTTAAGTGAGACTGCGTCGTTGATCCCTTTTTTACAGCGGTATCTGTTATTTTCTCTTCCCACCACCAGAGATAAAAGCGCCTCAGAAAAACGGGGACAAGGAGTACAGGACAGCACGGAGCGCTACTTACAACTGAAAGCTTTATTGGAAACACAATTATTTATAGACAGAATCGCCCTCCCCGCATAAAAAGGCGAATTCCTTATCGGTCATGTGCACCGACGGTGCACTTACGCAGCTTTCCTCCCCTGCGAACCTTATATTGTACGCTTCGAATAGCGCTCACTCCGTTTTTCTTTTAAGCTTCCCAAGAATTCTTGTTCTCTGTGTTCTCAGGGTTAATGATGTTGTAGCTGTTAATGTTGTTGATGATGTTGTAGTTGATGTTGTAGTTGGCGCAGTAAGGCGTAAGGTGTCTGTCATCGATGTTGCCAAATCCTTGAGAGATCGCCCGCGAGAATCGAACCTGGGGGCTCTGCGTGCGAAGCGGAGGCGTTACCAAAGAGCTACGCCAAAGCGTTAACGACCCGCGTTATACTTAGTGCTTTTTCTAGTACCTGATGCCAACTGCAAACGCTCTCTGAAAATAAAAAAAGAAAAGTCGATAGCAAAATGCTATCGTAGCTCTGTCAGCGCCAAGAGCTCGTGCGCGAAGACTGGCTTTCATGCACTCCGGAAGAAAAAATATACAAAAGAGTTCGGAACAAAAATGTCAGATGTCTATTTCGTTCCGAACGCTTTTGTTCACGCAAACCACAGTGCGTGAGACCACAGGACTGATCAATTTTTTATCAAAAAAAGGTGGGGGGGGGGGCATACCTTTCACGTGTATTGTGTCATAAAGAGGACAATCGTGCAACTTTCAAAAATGCCTTTTTTACGAATGAAGCATTTAACTTGTGGAGCAGAGAAACGTTCGCATGATTTGAGGCGTGGATAAATCGCACCGCAAAGCTAAGCCACGCACCGCCTAAAGATCAGGCTCCCCGAGAATGTAGAAATAGCGGTTCATGTAAGACTCCAAATTTTCAGAACCTAGGGTCACCGGAACGACGAAGTTAGAGGCAATTAAGATACTGATTTTGACAGCGGAAAAACACCATCGGACAGCAGAAGCAGATAAAGTGCGCTTGTTTTCCCCTGCATCTCTCAAATAACGTGAACGTGAACACAGGAGAATGTGTCTGTTTATTAGAATTGTCGTCGGCTTATGGGAACATCCGTCTGCCTTCATAAATGAATGTAGAAATATCTCTCATATGACACCGCTGCCAATAATCGTGAACCCCGAAGCAGACGACATCTGCTTCGTTGTTCCGCTTGCAAGTTGTGGCTGTTATCATCTACCGAGGCGGCACTTGAGAAACTTGAAAACGGACTCGATTCGTTCTTACAGTGAGTGTTCGGGCGACATCCTAAACAAATGACTTCCGCGGCGTGCCCGGCGGGCGATTCCCTACGCAGGAAGAACCGGTACTACTACACGCCGCTGATGGAGAAGTACGAGAAGATCTCCAAGATCGGCGAAGGCTCGTACGGCGTGGTGTTCAAGTGCCGGGTGCGGGACACCGGGCAGCTGGTGGCCGTCAAGAAGTACGTGGAGACCGAGGACGACCCGCTCATCAAGAAGATCGCCCTCAGGGAAATACGCATGCTCAAGGTACGCACGCAACCACTGTTAAGGCCGGTTCAGACACTTTCGTTTGACTGCGTTTGACTGCGTTGCGTCGGGAGCCGAAAGCGAGTCACCGGCACATCTGTGCTTCGTATAAAGCGCGGAATCCAATTCAAAGAATCATCTTGGCACGCGATAGAAGCAGCAGGCATGTCCTGGTTTCTTGCAGCCGCAACGCAGTCAAACGCAGTCAACCGCAACTGTCTGAACCAGGCTTTACACCTCGAATGCAGACCTGTACGTCGCGCGTTACTTGTGTCTCGTTACTTAACTACTTTGGTACTTTTTAAGCTAAGAAATTTTTGCTTACTTTCTGGATGAAGAGCAACGGTTATTTCTGAAGAAGAATGTCACAAGCATCCAACCTAGTTCTCACCCCAGCTCTATTCTGTGACTTTCAAAAAAAAAAAAAAAAAGAAAAGAACGCTAGATACACAATAAACAAAAACGTACACAGGGTACGTCGCTAAAGTTACAGTTATCCCCGAATGAATGCGTTAAAAGCGAAGACTTATTCATTATGGCAAATATTAAAAGGCTGTTACTGAGCTTCAGAAAAACGACACATTCAGAGTAATGATACTTCGGCACTGAAGTAAGGCGTACCTTTTAAAGAACGAGTAAAGCACGTCGTTCCTTCTTAAGCGAGTAACGAGTAACGGGTTTTATTTATTTAATTTCATTAACTTGTACATGTCTGCTCAGATGTTTCCGAATGCATAATAAAGGGAAACGCTCGTAATTGCCCTCTCCTTAACCATTTTATCCAATGAGAGGAAGGGAGATCTGTGTGTCGTGTCCTAATGGTAATCTACAGAAAGAGGCGTCTCCCTTTGCCCACTGAAATTGCGTGGTCATTCGGGTTTGATACCGCTCGTCTTTCTTGTTGGTGCAATTTATGGAATGAAAACCAATGACCAGCTTTCCGAATGCTTCACGGATGAGTACACAATCTGAAGCTTTTCGATCGTTGTCACTGTAGCGGGAACAACACCCATTTGTGTACCCCCCCAAAGCAAGCAATCCTTTGGTGTATATCACTTGTTCGCTGGCATTTTCCTTAGTGGTCAGATAACGGTCAAGATAAAAAAAAAAATGTTGCTAACAGGGTCTAACTGACGCCTCCGCAAGTACCTAGTGTTCGGCGTCTGTCGGTTTCATACTGGGAAACTAAGCACGTCGGTTTTGTTCCGACTACAGCGACAGACAAAAATGCATCGTTGGCAGGCATCGTCGGATTCAGATAATCGTTGTTGAGCGGATCATACTGAATCAGCGTGCGATTGTACCCTACCGGTGGATTTCTCTTCCGACGTCTTGACGATTTTGTCGCCTGCGCTGTAGCAACTCAAGCACCCGAATCTGGTGAACCTGATCGAGGTGTTCCGGCGGAAGCGAAAGTTGCACCTCGTCTTCGAGTACTGCGAGCACACCGTGCTGGATTTTCTCGACAAGCACCCCAAAGGGTGAGTCCGGCAATCGGGCCCTCTGCGCAGTCATTATTATAATTTCTTAACTTTTTTTTTTCTGACTGATTAGGTTGTCATGCGTTTTTTCCTCTGTGTTATTTTTTTCTCCGATTTTGTTTCTTACAATACATACATTGCATCTCCGCTTACAAGCATCTCCATGCTTACGTGGACCTGTGCATAATTATTTTTTATTGTGTAGTAAATTAGTAGTAGTAGTAGTAGTAGTAGTAGTAGTAGTAGTAGTAGTAGTAGTAGTAGTAGTAGTAGTAGCAGTAGTAGTAGTAGTAGTAGTAGGTAGTAGTAGTAGTAGTTATTGTTGTTGTACCTCTAAAGCAAGTCTCGTTTCAAATGAAGCTCAGGCCCCGCTCAATTTTTATAGGTTTTCGGCGTTACGGCTCACTGTCTCTGAACTTCTCGTCTTCTAATTGCTTTCGCAACTAGCAGTACTTGAGAACTGACGCCTAACCCGTCTTCTTTTTTTGTTGTTGAATCTTTTAGAGTGCCGGACTCCCTGACCAAGCGGATAGTGTACCAGACTTTGCAGGCCATCAACTTCTGCCACATGCACAACGTCAGTACCCTGTTTTTTTAAGTCGCACCTTCGACATATTCGAGCAACATCGGCGATGTTTGTTTCGCTCAACAAATATAACCGCTCGCACGTTCAAGGCTCTCATACATTTTTAGCAAGTTTATCGGAGCGAAGGTTTATCGCCGCGAATGCGACAAACGAGGCAAAAAAGAAACAAAAAGCTTGCTGGCGACTATATCTTCAGCAAAGCCGCTTAATAGTCATAATCTTTTTTTTTTTTTCATTGTTTGCTGACGTTTAGGGCAGGCGCTAGGTGAAGCAAGACAGAGCTCGATACCGGCAGGGAGCCGCGATCACGTGGGCAACTGCTGCTAGATTATTTATCGTTTATGTCAAAGACGGATATAGAGTGTTATTCTAAACCATAAGCCGGTTTTTGTTTTTCGCTAATTTGCAGCGAGGAAAAGATGCGTCCGTGATGCTTACAATTTATATTTTCTTTCCTTCCAAACTCTTTCAGTTTCCTAGTTTTGTCCACGACGCGACGACAGATTTGAGTTGAATTCTGTGTGCCGAGAGCTGAAAGCAACGCTGTCCCACGGCGAGGGTGACTGTGAACTGTTTGCGCGTCAAGGTCAAGTGCGCTTGAATGTGAAGGCAGCAAAACACGCACGCACATAACACTATGCTGCAAATGTTTTGCTCAAACATAACTTGGCGCACATGGAATCCCTCGCTCCTTTTCTCTCTGACTTACCGAGAGCCACGCGATGTCAGGCAGCGGCTGTGGTGACGGTCGTGCGTCAGCAGAGTTGCCAGACGGGTGTACATTTGTCCAGTAATAGACGAGTCTTTTTTGCTTCTTGTTCGTCCGCCTATAGTGGGACTAGCTGGGTAGTCGCCTGCCAGAATCATCGTGAACAATAAGAAGCGGAATTAAGTACTTTCTCGGATACCAGTGTATTTGTTAACCCAATTCACTCTGACATATTCAGCGCCATTTCTCGGGCTGTTTTTATTACAGTGCATCCACAGAGACGTGAAGCCAGAAAACATACTGCTCACCAAAGACGGCGTCGTCAAACTGTGCGACTTCGGTTTCGCCCGAACACTGAGTACGTTTTTTTTTTTGTTTCGTTTTTTGTTTTTTTCTGCATCACAATGCATACGTGTAGATACGCCCCTCGAGGAGGGATATTGGTTTCTTTCTCATTATGTTGTGTCCGTTTCGCAGGCTTCCGATTCATAGAATACAAATTCTGGTTAACAAACTCCAACGAAGACTATAATACTCATAAGCGTAAGCAGCAAGAAAGCGAAAGTGACTTGCGAAGTAATTAAAGGGTTTCGGAATAACGGCGTTCATTTCCGAGAATATTCGGCGCCCCAAAACAGCGTCTCTAACATAAAACTGGCATCGAACGGAGATTATTCTACAGGAGCAAGGCTCTTTGCCCTCACAAAGTATATACTGTAAAACCCTTCAATGTTCGCAAGACCCTAATTTTCGCGAATTTCCGCGAACTGCAAAATTCGCGAAATTTAGGGTCCAGGGCCGGCTTGCTAGAACCAGCGTCTCAGCTGAGACTGGGTGAAAGAAAGCACTGCCAAAGCCAGCGCACGAGCTGAGCGGGACTCAAGCTGCGTCTCAAGACGCTCGCGCGCCCCAGCCTTTGCAGTGCTTTCTTTCACCCAGTCTCAGCTGAGACGCTGTTCTAGCAAGCCGGCCCAGGATTATGTCCTCTGTGAACATTTTGCGAAAAATAGGAACCGCGAAAAAAGAGGGTTTTACAGTATTAAGAAACAAATGCACTTAATTACATCAGAAGAGAAATTCTTTTAAGGTATTTCATTTTGAGATGAAGAGCAGCATAGGAGAGTTGCAGCCATCCCAGCCAATTGAGAGCTATGAGTTGCAGGTTGGCGGGAGGGCACTGGGATGACTGAAAGCGTCCACGGGGCTCCATCGACAGTACTTGGAAGAGGAGCGCAAGACGGAAACGAGAAAACCTTTTGTGGTGGCATGCTCAGGTCCCGGAGAGAACTACACGGACTACGTGGCGACCCGCTGGTACCGGGCCCCCGAACTACTGGTGGGCGATACCCAGTACGGCCCCGCCGTGGACGTCTGGGCCGTGGGCTGCGTGGCCGCGGAACTCATGCGCGGAGAGGCGCTCTGGCCGGGCAAGTCGGACGTGGACCAGCTCTTCCTCATCCGGAGGACCATCGGTAACCTTTGGAGAAAGTGCGCGGGCACAGATTGTTTGGGGCTATCTTGCGTTCAGTCAATACCCCCTAGAAGACGAGGCTTGCGCCTTTCTCGTCATCACTGGATGGATGGATACGGCTGAACCATTTAAATAAAGCAGCGGCTTGCGCCACCTGGCCAAAGCTTCTTATTAAAATTAACTTATCTGCGATTAAATTCCTAATCAATGGATGATGGCAGAAAAACCTCGTATCCCTGCCAAGCACGAGCCTTCATCTATCATTCTCCCCGAAACTTCAGTCTTCCCTCGACTTATCCCACCAGTCCCATAACCTATGCTTAAGGATCTCCGCTTTCCCGGCGCCTAATTTCCCGTCACTACCTTTAAAGCCTAAAGCCTCCCCTAAATCAGTACCGCCTCGAACAACTGGAGGGTGAAGCCCTTTACAGTAAAGTATTAAGTGTTCAGCCGTTTTTTCCTCCCACATGCCCCACACACCGTTTGTATGTCACGATATTTAGCTCTGCACAGCCCAGTTCGTAACGCCCCTGTCCTGTCCTCAAACGACACGTTCGTAACGCCCCTGTCCTGTCCTCAAACGACAAGTTCGTAACGTCCCTGTCCTGGCCTCAAACAAACACGAGCTTCGCCTGGAATCATCATAGATACTTTCCTTAGCAATATCCATCTTATATTTTTTATAAGTCTCCAGAGTCAATTTAGTTTGCATCTCCGCTTCCCACATTTTCCTCTCCGCTGCTTGAACTCTCTTCTTAAGTGTAATTTCCTGATCTGCGCCTTCATTGCCCAAACATATTTTGACCTGAGTTGTCTTGTTCGCTTTCTCCACTTTGTAACGATGCCCTTCTTGTACAAAGAGCCAATAACTTTCCGTGTCCATCGTTCCTCCTCCATGCCCCTTAGTCTCCTTTCAAATGTTCTCTTACTACTAGCTCCCTGCCCTCAAATGTTCATCCCACATACCCTTGTGCTCCCTGATTCGGAGCTTTACCCTGCGCTAGCAACGCCAGTCTACCCACACCGCGTTGGCTTTCTTCTAACCTTGCTTGGATATCAGATTTCATACACAGAACTGCATTGCCAAATATTAAATTCGGCAATATAACTTCTTTCCCCATTTCCCTCACCACCTCATACCTGTTATAATTTTCCACATTACAGCTGCATTTATGTTGCCCTAACCCGATACGTACTTTTCATTCCCACTAAGATAATCCACACTGTCATGAATTCATACCACTAGGTACTTGTATTTACCTACCCTCTGAAACACGAATTCTGGTATTTTAAGTTCTTCATTCTCGTCATCATTAAAAATCATCACTACTGACTTTGTTCTTAATTTCTACTTTTCTCTTCCGCAGGTGAACTGATACCCAGACATATGCAGATTTTCAAGACAAACGATTTTTTCTCCGGAGTCAGCATTCCGGACCCGGACGTTATTGTTAGTTCACGGTGCACAATTTCTGCCAGATATCCGAGTCCGTTGCATTGTACCGAACGTATTTTAGAAAAGAAGTCATCCGCTCTTGTCCCGTCTTCGGGAAGCTAGAATGAATTAATAAACTCGAGCGATATTAGATTATCCTAGACTCAACTTAAAGCGATTCGAACGTTCTGTTGAAAATAAATAGACCTTTCCGGAAAATCCCAGGGGACCTCGCGCCGGCTTGAACGCTTCGTATATCCTAGTAGCAGCACGATTCATTTTTTCGTAACAGTCGCAAGAATTACGCGAACGGAACAGAAGGTCATGACATGTACTGTTTTGCTTTCCTTCCGTCTTTTCTGCGTTCTAAAAAAATCACGAACTGTTAGATCAACGACAACTTCGTCTTCGCTTCTCGGATAATTTCACCCGCTGTACATCTGAACGTCCCAATGCGTAAAGCAGACGCTGGGGGCACCACATATTTCCTGAAAGCTCTATTACCCCGAAAACATCCGAAGAGGAACCCTAGGGAAGCCTCAGAGGGACAGCCGACGTTTCCCAAATGCTTCTACGGGGCCCGGGCGAAGCATCGGTTGCCACTCCGACACTTCCAGGAGGCTCCTTCGCCAGTTCAACCCAGCCTCGACTGTGTTTTGCACCGGATATGTCTGCAAACATTGCGGTGAATGCGTGATCTATTCTCTTCCACAAGGAATCCATACAATCCGTCATTCCAAGTTGTATCGAGTCTTCTGGAATCGATTTCCTCAAGGTATGCTATTTTACTTTCACGCAGGCGTGCACCCTTTACTTCTTTCTTTATTTTTCTCATTTTCAATTTGTGCATTAAGCTGCAACGCAGTACAAGAAGTGCAAAGCGCTTGTCTTGTATTCCTTAGAGATGTCTGGACAAGGATCCTGCGAGGCGATGGAACTGCGAACAGCTGCTGAAACACCCTTACCTGACCGACTGCAAAATCCCTCAACTTGACGCTGAGGACAACAGTATTCGGATCCGCAGGGAACGCTCCAGGGTAACGCCATCAAAGATTTTTACTCGGCCCTTGTACATATGCCATTTTTCTCACAAGGCACGCTGCAGCGAGGGTCTAATGAATCCAACTTATATCAATCTCAAAATCAGTTTCGTTTGCTTGGACTCTGTAGTCTAAGAAAAAAAAAATATATACTGCGAGATAACGTAATGCTCGGTTACGCATTTTCTTGAAACCTGCAAGAGGAAATTTGCCTCTATCAAAAGTTAAAACAGAAAACAAACATTTTAAGTGGCTCAGTATACAGCTAAACCTCTCTTGTGCAAATAAAAAAAGAAAACGTTCTTGTTTGATTTAACAAGTAAAAAAGATAATTCTGTCTTTGCTCTCGCTTCCTGTTTTTCCCAATAAAATTTACAATGGCTCAGAGTAACGCCCTTTCACTTTTAGTCTACAAAAGGCTTAACTGCCCCATATGAAAGTTTTGTTTCTTTGATTAATTCAAGTTTTCTCTTTAATATTTAACCCCCCCCCCCCCCGCCCCCACAAAAAAGAATGTAACACCTAGCTGCATATTTTTAAAATTAAATTAGAATATCCGAGTGACTTATTTTCGCCTATGCTGTACAAGCTGCCAGCAGAAAAATGTCATTTGGGTGTGGTTAGTTCAGCCGTAGAATGAAAGATCTCTGCGGCTAGAATAACACTATCAGAATAGATTGTATATACGTATGCTGATTCGCGATGTGCTTGGAAAGACTCTAGTTGGTTTTACTTTATGCGCGAGCGAGCTCGAAGCTACAGGTACGAACTTGTTCCTCTACACAAGCGCGCGTGCGGTCGGCACGCTGAAAGCTCATAACTCGCTCTTGTAGCTTCTGCTACGCGTATGATCATTGGCTTTTCTTCGGTGAGTTCGACCGGTGAGAAGAATGGGCGGTATCGCATTCTGGTAGCGAGCAGACGTGGCAAGAGAGCGTGTCCTCCTGCCGCAGATACCAAATGACCATTAAAGTATTATACCAATCGCCTTTGCATTAGCTGAGAGACCAATGATCCATGAGTGGATCTCGGTGCATTATGCACTCAGGGATGTAACATGGTTCTAAGTCGAGCCCTCTGGGTGGTGCCGTTTTAATGGCCCTAGCGAAGAGTTTGCAGTAGACATCAAATTCTCTGCCTCGTCCCCCCTCCTTCAGACCTTCCCCATCTCATTCTCGCCCTACCCTCTTGACTTCCTCGTCCCTGCTAACAACGGATGTCTGCCATCGGAAACGACATCCATCGTTGTCGTTCCCTTTCGTCCGTCGGCATGGAATTCATCACCAACATCTCTCCAATTCCATACCGATGGACCATCGTGCTGGAACCATGAAACTGTTAACTGAACGCTCGTACATCGCTCCTGAACTGTCTGAAATTCGAAAACAATTCACTTTCCTACAGAACGGCACGCAGCACCAGTCGCTGTTCCCGCACCTCCCGGGCCACTCTGGCAGCGGATACCCGACCCCCGACGTACGAGCCTCGCAGCTGCACTCGCGGCAGATGCCTCAGCAGGCGCAGACACACCAGCAGGCGGCGGCAACCCGCAAGTTTGACCACTTACCCAACATCTGACGCTTGGGGCCAGGAGCACTCTACCATTCATCGTCCATCTCCAAGTCGCTCACCGGGTGGTCTTGGAAGTAGTGGTCCTGGAACTGGAGGTGTCGTCCATTCCCAAGTCGCTCGTCGGGCGGTCTTGGAAGTAGTGGTTCTGGAACTGGGAGGTGTCGTCCATCTCCAAGCCACTTGTCGGGTGACCTTGGAAGTTGTGTTCCTGGAACTGGGAGGTGTCGTCCATCCCCAAGTCTCTCATCAGGTGGTCTTGGAAGTAGTGGACATGGAACTGGGAATATTGTCCATCTCCAAGTCGCTCACCGGGTGGTCTTGGAAGTAGTGGTCCTGGAATTGGGGGTGCCCTTCTGCCGAGGCAATGATGACCTTAGCTGAAGCCGTCTTCTACTGAAGATGTGCGTGTGAACTTTCGCAGTGCTCCGATGGCTCTCAAAATCCGTACCTCTCGGCAAGAATGAGACTCCTGGTCTCCGAAATCGTTCACGTCTCGAAGGAATCATATTGGCGTACAAAATAAAATGGCGCACAAGAGACGAGGAGGAGGAACTACTTTCCTGTCTTTGTCTCTTCTGCGCTATTTTGTTTTGTACCTACATGTGCTCCAACGAAATGCACCAACTTGTCCAGGAAGCTACACTACTAATTAATAATCTTGGGATTGGTAACGCGCGCGCTAGTCGCGGAACTGGGTCCTGAAATATTTCAGAAGCTGTAGTTTCCCTAGAAGTGGTCGCCTCGGAAGCCAACGAAAGATAAAGATCACTTGGAAGGTGATAAATTCATGAAAAAACAGGGAGTGCGCAGACGAGCCGGTGGAAGTTGATCATGATGTAGAATACCCGAGACTGTGGTAAAAGCTGGGAAGTTGTTGATACATTCTTTTCTCCTGTCTTTCTTTGACCAAGTTTCCCAGCTTTTACCACAGTCTCGGGTATTCTACATCGTGATAAATTCACATGGTATGATACGGCTGCGTCTTTCAACTGCTGATACTGTGATTATGGCAGTCGTGAAAGCTCAGATGGCTCGAAGAAGCTAGGGGCATCTCTAAGGTGTTAATAGTCTCTGTAATGGTCTAGCTTGAGAGCTTGAGGAAGGCAAGTAAACAGAACACCTGGCAGGCAGAGAAACTAAGTATATCCAAACCCTCGAACAATGGTTGTGTCAATGGCAACTCTAAGAGCTGTCATACTGTGGTCAGAGTGTTTGTGTGAGTGTGTGTATTTTATTTTACTGTTTCTAAAGTATAGTTATCGCAACTATTCATCAAATCTGTAAAACCCTCTTAATTATTCATTCTGAAAGGTTAAGATTTTAAATGTCATTGTTCTAATAGTGTCACGGTCCTACTTCTAACTCGTACCACTATGCCTCTGCTGTGGTAAACACGTGACGTCATTACCTTCGTTTCATTTTACTGTGCTGACTGGCGTTTTCTCAACTGAAAAGATAAATTACTTTGAAATACGTCGATTGGTTTTTGCTTTTGTAATAGTTTCTACGATGTATAATACTTCTGGACGGATGTGGCCGCTGATAAGGAGCCTAAATATAACAAGATAGGCGAGTGGGAAATGAAGGGGAGTAAATGGCAATCAAGGAAGCAAATTTAAAAGATCGACAAACCATTTAATTAATGGGTGACGAGCGTGTTGGTGCGGGTCAGGGTTGAAAAAAAAAAAGAGCAAACCTGTAAAATAGGGGCAACACAGTGCAAAACAGCGCGACTGGGGCGAGGACGAAGAAGAGAGGTGCACTGTAATAAGGTGTTGGACTGGGCGAGTTGGTAAACGTTTGACATGGTGGGTGTAACAGCTTCAAAAAACGAGGACGATAAAAGGAACATATGCGACAGGACAACAGCTGTACTCACACCTGAAATGTTTTATTTGAAAAGAAAAAGAGAACACATACGTCAGTACCAGATAACAGAATGTGTAATCAAACAATACGCCCTCCACGAGGCCCGTGTCATCAAAATAGGTTCACTAGACGCAACCCATGCGAGTCATGGTCTGGCGCAAAAAGGACAGCTCCTTACCACATAAGGCAACCGACGGCTCACTGAGTGAGCCGTCAGTTGCCTTTGACGTGACTCGCATGTCATGTACACCCGTCCTTTGAGAACATGTATCGACAGCGGTTCTATGAGGCAGTTGACGCGGTACACAGCTCGCTAGACGAAAGGTATCCGCCGTCCACATGGCTCACATCGAGCGCTTTGTAACAGGTGAAGAAGACAGCAGATACCTCTGTGCGCTTTACATAACAGATACTGATCCTGGACGCCTCGAGCTGCAACATGATATGTTCATTGATATTGCGAAGCAACGGAATATACCAATCAGCAGATTTCAGGATGTTATAGAGGTATTCTCGGGCGCTAACGGCGAAGAGTTCAAGCGATACTGAAGCGAAATTTGGATTTCGAAAAATAAGGCCGCAGAAGCGTTGAATGGGACGCTACGAACTCCAAAGCATCACTTATACGTCGATATCTCAAACGGATGGCCGTACTTTTGGAAAAGAAGGGCGCGATCAAGCGAGGGTTATGACGTCACGATCCCCCTGGAACAGTTGAGAATGAGGGGAAGCAGTATCGCTCCTCTCCTCTTTGCTTCGGTTCATTAGCTCGACGGGACGTAGCGAGGAGGAGAGGGAATGAGAATAGTGACCTGAGTTGTCTCGTCGGCCTTGTTCAATCGCGCACTTCTTTTCCAAAAATACAACGATCCGTTAGAGATAACGCTGTATGAGTGATGTTTTTGTGTTTTGCAGCGTCCCGCCTTTCAGTCCAGCCTTGTTTTGTGAGCTCCAAATTTCTGTTCAGTATCCCTTTAAAGGCCCTCTCGCCAAAAATGGCCCAGCTGGTTAAAACTGCATTGGCCATTCCTGTCAGATCATGCACGTCAGAAAGATCGTGTTCCTGTCTCAGGGGCGGCGCCAGGATTCCTTACCCGGGGGGGCGGAACATGTTTATTTTAGTCCAGTGGGGGGGGGTGCGTGTGTTTTATTTGTGTGTGTTTAACTTACTGTTTGGCTGGTTAATGAAACTCAGCTTAACCAACTCGAATACCGCCACTGTGCAACCGTTCTGCAACGATGGCTCAGCAATTGATATTTCGTTTGTACGCTTTCATCAAATGTCAAGTTGGCCTCAATTCTTTCCCTGCATGCGTAAGATGTCCTTCGTTATAATCCTGACACAAGGGCAAGCAGCGCTTGTATTGTGTACACCTGTTCTACTTTGTCTCTTTATTTTTGTGCGCTTTTCGCCCTTTTGTCTGTATGCACCAACTACCCCACATCGCCACACTTATTCAGTTATAATTCTGCATTTCAACCCGCCCAAATTTGTTTTGCTTTTGATTTGAAAACATCAGGTATGGACTTTGTTTTACGTTCTGTTTTGTGTGTCAGACTGCAAAAAAAAAAAGGAGTAAGGAAAAAAGATTTAAACAAATGTGTCACTGGAAAGCAAAATATGTCGTGTACGATCTCAGACATAGTTTAGTCGCAAAGCTGCGAGCGTTGGCTGCGAGTAAGTAGGATATGTTTTAACCAGAATATGGAAATAATTAGAAGAACGTTTTACGATTTTGAAATATTTGAATAATCGAATCGATTATATTTTAAAACCTGTCGTTATATAACGCAGGAATAGCAAACAGTATAAAATAATCAACACATACATATCAAAGAAGAACGTTTTTAAAGACTTTCAACTTATTTACAACAAGCATTCTCAATAATTAGAAACAAAACACTCCCCGAAATAATTTTCGGAACCCCAAAAATACCCCGCATAAGTCAGGAAACGCGAAATAGAAGGTCTTATGAATACAATTGTCCTAGGGAGCAAACTTGAAGAATGCAGATCACGAAATGCGAAGCATAAGGTCATATAGAACAGAGCGGTTCAAGGGAGCAAAATCAAAATATACAGATCACAAAACACGAAGCAGAAGCTCATAGGGACACAAGGCAGTTCAGGTGAGCAAGATTGAAATATACAAATAAAAAAACGCGAAGCATAAGCTCATAAGAACACGACGGTTCAAGGGAGCCAGATCGAAATATGCAGATCAAAGAACACGAAGCACAAGGTAATAGCGACAAAACACGGTTCAAGAAAGAAAAATCGAAATTTGAAAATCACAGAACGCGAAGCGGTCATAGAGGCACAACGGTTTAAGGCAGTAACATCGAGATGTACCAATAATACAATGCCAAGCATAAAGTCGTGCGAATAGAAAAATTCAAGCGATTAAAATTGAAAAAATATATATATATATGTGTGTGCAGATTACAAAACGCGAAACACAAGGTCATGCGATGCAAATCTTTGTGAGCAGAGTAGAAGCATACAGGCCACAAAGCGTAAAACAAGAGTTTACGTAACAAGCGACCCGATGGCCGATGAATTTGGTCATGCACGCATATCAATGAAGCCGTATGCGTCGGTTATTGTGAGAAGCATCGAACATGTCGACGACACATCGGAGATCTATCTTGTTAGCGAGAGATCGCTCAACCGCGAGCACAGCTAAATCGCTTAGTCGGTTATTGGCCATCCTGTTGCGAAGATAGGTCTTCACTCTCCGCAGACATGAAAACGTGCGCTCACAAGATGCAGACGACGCTGGTATGGTAACAGCGATAACAGCTAGCTTGTGTAGCTCATGGAATGCGATCTTAAATTCTTCCAGAACTGCTACAAACTGCAGCAGTGTCTTAACTTCGCACTTTCTCTCAGCTTCTATGCGCTGAAGAACTTTCCCAATTAGCTTGCACTCAACTTCAACGCTCTCGATGTCGCATGAATAGTGCCCAGCAAATGGCTTCAGTAAACAAATGTCTAGAAACCTCTCGCTTCGTGGGTGGAGGGCAGTCATTCCGCTGAGGACATCATTATTTCCAGTCAACCTTCTGTCCAGCTCGGCAAGAATGTGGTCAAGTACTGGAAGGAACACCCTTACCCTAAACGCTTCCTTTGCCTCGCAAGGCTCGTCTTCAATTGCTCTACCTTCACTGAGTACATACTGCTGCAAATGAGCAGGTAGACGCGTCGCTCTTTGGGCTTGTCTCGACGGCACTCCGTTTTCTTCGGCAATCTTACACCCCTCGGCCCAGACAGATTTAAAAGCTTGTTCTGAATTCCTCATATCGGCAAACTCATCAATGGCAGCACGCGCCATGAGGCATGCTCGAGCGAGCTCGCAATCCTTGTTTTGCAGGAAGTCGGAAAGAATCTTCAAGCGGCTAAGGGCTCGGGTGAACAAGCATAAGTTAAAAAGAAACGAGATGTTCAGCTGCTCAAGGAGACCTCTCGCCTCAGTTGCCCGCTTACTCTTTGTAGCAATGACTTCAGCGAGAGACACGAGAATGGCAGGAAATGTCTTCATTACCGCCGTGCACGCAGCGACCCGGCAGGCCCACCGGGTATCGCTGAGGCGCTGCAGTTCGACGACGGACAAACGAAGCCTTTTTTGAACGTCTACGAATAAGGAGTGTGTTGCGGATCCACTCATGAACACATACAGGCTCTCTAAAAGAGCGAAAAAATCCCTTGCTGGCTTCACCACATTGCACACATCCACAATTGCAAGGTTGAGACGATGGTTCATGCAATGCACATAAATCGCGCGAGGCACATCTTGCCTGAACAGTGCCTGGACACCCTTTAAGTTTCCACTCATGACACTAGCGCCGTCATAGGTCTGCGCAACGCACTGTTGAGAGTCAATTCCACACCGATTTAACGCTTCGTAGATGTAGTCCAAGAGCGATCCGAGCGTTCAATTGCTCCGCGTTGCGGAATCCAAGAAATCTCTCAAAAACGGCTCCCCTTAAATAGTATCTTACTACGACCGAAACTTGCTCTGTCTTGCTAATGTCTTTGGTTTCATCAACCATTAACGCGAAGCACTGAGAGCCTTTCATCTCTTCCTGTATAGCAGCTAGTGTCAGGCGGCTCAGAATCCCAAGAATTTCATCTTGGATTGAATGATGAACGTACCTGGCATTGGCTGGCCCATCCTTCAACTTTTTTTTTACGATCTCGTCGTACTTGCCAAGCAAGTTCAAAAGCTCGAGATAGTTACCTTTGTTGTCACTCGTGTCACTCTCGTCATGCCCTCTCTGTGCTATACCCTGTACGGCTGTAAATCTAAGAATATCTGCCACTCTTTCAACATACATGCGGTTGTCTTGCACCTGTTTGGAATGCGCCTGGTCCTCTGGACTTCATCTCTGTGTAGGACACCCACGACGTTTGGCATGTCTTATGCGCGACTGAGTTATCGTGCTTCATAAACCCCGATTCTTTGTCTAGAACCTTCTTCCAGTTAGTGTACCCAGCGGTGACAAATGCAGATTTCTCATTGGTTACAGTAGAAAACACCCTACACGGATAGCAGAAAGCCGCATCAAGTTGTGCGCTGTACTCCAACCATGGAAACAACCGGTACCACTCTGAGTGAAAGCTTCGGCTCTCTTTGCCGTACTTCTTAGATGGGAATGGGTTTAGTACCGGCTGCCTAGGCAGCTCTGTCTTGAATTTGGAAAGATCCAACTGACCTGGAAACCTGGCACCAGCCTCAGATGCGGTGAGTTTGGAAGCAGAACTAGGTTCCTCCCGCATCGCACACAAGGAGAACTCCTCATAGTCATTGTCAGGCTTGCCTTGTTCTGGACAGGATACCTCTCCACAGGATTCATCTCCAGAGGAAGGCTCAGGATGTTGGTCGCTAGAAGTGGCGCTCTGTGGAACCACCGGGCCATCAGGGATTGGAGTGGACAGCTCGGGGGGAGTTGTCTGCTGCTGGGTGATCACAGTGCAATCTTCAGTTGAAGAGCGCAGCTCGGAGCGGTCGTCGTCCTTTTGTTTGGTTCGCTTGCCGGAAGACGTAAAAAAATCGACGATGGACCTTTTTTGCGACATCGCGTAGTTTCTGGGATGACACAAACAAGCTCAACACTTTGCTTGTCGAGTTCAGCGATCGTCTCTCTGAGGCGTTGACGTCGTCTCTGTCGTCACATCGTCCGGAGCAATTGATGCATTTTTCACGTTACAAGTGTAACAGCTTGACTCAGGAATCGCAGTTGATCAAGAACAGACTTTGAAAATGATTTGTAGGCGTCGAGACGGAAGGGGTCTGCTTTTTATAGACGAACCCCAACTCACCAGGAACCTCGAAAAAGGGGAAGGTGACCGGTACCGAATGAATGGCAGCTCGGATTATTGTGGTACCGCCCCCGTGACTCCCCATTCCTCAAATCCGCGTTCTTCGAAATCCTTTCCGAAGCACACAATTAAATTTGACCACGGAAAAATAAACACGAAGATGGTGGCGCCGAGAACGCGTTTCTGAGTGTTTGGTCCCCCATTTTACCTTGCCTAAGGGGAAGCGGTGTATCTGCGGCGACCCTGATGGTGACCTTGAATGGATATCTTCGGGCTTTAAGCTCTAGCCAGGCGGCACCGCTTTTGTGTTAGCCTTCTCGCGAGAGTAATTTTCTTCGTTTTCGTCTCTCCTGCGCATTCATCTACCGTCCCGCACCCTCCCTTCCTTCCGCTCCCCTCCCTCCCTCTTTTACCGGCTTGCACTGCGACCCCTTGCCCGGCGCTTCTGGTGTGCAGACCGTCGGAAGGGTCGCCGTCCTCCTGCTTGACCCGCTTGTTAGAAAAAAAAAAAAAAAAAAATAAACATGGCGATTGATTTTTTTGCGACATTGTGTCTCCTTTGGAGTCATGAAATCGGGCTCAGCTCGGTTTGAGCTCGGTTGGGGCGCTTTTTTCCGCTCCGTCATCATGAAGATCCTAGTAACAATTGCCACCGAGGCTCAGAACGTAGCAGAGCAAGAATGGCCCTTGAAAATGACTTACGTTGAGACCTGCGGGGCCAGTGCGGTCCATGCGACAGTTTATGACCCTGCCCTTGGGACTACCTTTGCATCTTCGAAATACTTTCCAATAATTCTACTGGTAAATCCCAACAGACAAATAGACAAACAAGCGTTGTTCCCTAAGGCCTCGCTTAAAGTCCCCCTCACGTCATTACCCCTCGCTTTCGGCCTTCCCTGTTTTGAGCAGCAGAGCACTCGATGCCGCCGCAGGGCAAGCGGTGCATTCTGCGAGCACTATGGCCGCCGTGTCGCCTCCGATAGGTCGCGCGGCAATGGCACGAACCCCGGAGCACTGACGCACCCAAAAGAGGAAGAACCTTCACGCTTCCTGGAACAGATTACATTCCTCAGGAAGCGAGCGGAACAATCGAGGGCCCACTTACACCAAGACAATCCAATTGAAGGAAGGAAATTACGCTGGACGTTGGAATGACGTCAAGGTCGCATTCATGGATCTCGCAGCCGTGCTACTGAGTGTCGAAGCCAAGGCATTAGTAAAATCCCTCCAGACAAACAGCCGAAGCGGCATCGTCTACCAAGCAAAGTCCCACCTTGCTTCCGGCTTTTCCCTTTTGAGCAGTCCTGCACCTGGTGTCGCCGCGGGGCGGTGTAATCCGCGAGCAACATCGGCGCCGTGCCACTGCTGAAGGTCGAGCGGTACGCACCCAAAAGAGGGAGACGCGTCTGGTTTTCTGAAAATCCTCACAAAAACCCGAAAGCTTATTCTCGAAGAAGGGGTCCAACAATGCAGGGTCCGATTCCACTGAAACAGGCCAATCGAATTAAGAAAAGTACGCTGTACGCCGTGTACGGTCACCGGTGCTATTGAGTGGTATGTCTCTTCTAAAGCTGTTTCTTCTAGAAATACTGTCGTGCTTCTCTCTTCTTTTTTATTTGCCTGCTTTGCAGTGTAGTTCAGAGAACGGATATCAAGATGAAAAATGTATGTGTGTTTGGGGGGGGGGGGGGGGGGGAGAGGGATCAGTTTCAGAGAGGTATGTCGTTTTTGGGTATCTCCGTCTGCCAGAGGTATACTTTCGAGAAATTCATCAACATTCTGAGTATTGCTTTTTAATGTGAAAATAATGCAATACTATGGTCACTGACACAGGGACATCTTCAACGGGTGGTTAGAGGAATACAGAATATGGAATACGCGGATGCTATCCCACAACACTACACAAAATAGTGTTTGAATTTAGTTCTAACAGATTACAAAAAAAAAAGAAGAAAATATTGCGTCACTGGCTCAGACATTAATCATGACTGCCTTTAAAACAATTGTAACGTGAACCATAATGTGATCAAAATGAAAACGTTATTATTACCTTTTTTGTTAATCAGGCAAGCAATCAAGAGGGCGATCCTTCACGTAACGTGCGTCGAGCCCAATAAACAAACAGTGAAGAGGGCATCCGTGTGGCGGTTTTCGCCTTTTTTAATGCATAATGCATTATAACGTATAGGGTAAGAAACTCGTTTGACAGTCCCTTTAAACTTGTCTTGATTATACTGATAAGCTCTGACAGGCACAGAATCTGTTATGAATGAGCTAGGCATATGCTCTGTGGTTCTGCAAGCACGGCATCACAAAATCGTGGCAGGCTTAACAAATTCCTTACCACTCATAACAAATCCTAACTGTGTGTGGTTGGGCAAGCTACTATTAGCTTGCACAACCACAAACCGCACGTGCATAGCTCATTCACAATATGCTCTGTGCCTCCCCAACTTTATCAGTATGATTAAGACAATTTTGTTCCTCCTGTAACCGAAAACAAACACAATAAATATATTATACAATCACTATTCTGGCCAAAATAACCGAGAGAAAAAGAGACAAAAAAGGGGAACTCTTGAGGTGGAAGCACCAAGCGGCCGCCTCAGCTTCAAAAATGAAACGTGACGGGCACGTTTGTACTTCATTGTTTTGACTAAATAAAAGTTGCACTGACAAATTGCGTCTGTTGCTTTGAACTTAATATTGGTACAATATAAATAAGATAGGACAGGCGCAGGTGCTCGCCACGCGTCAAAAACCGCTTATCTTTAAATGGTTTGTGCAAGCTGTCAAGGCAGCCTATGTTCTCGCAGCGCTCCATTTCCCACGGACGAAGGGAGAGGGTGTGAAGGGGCGCGCTTTTCTTCGGTGTATCTCATATCTCTCTCTCTCTCTCTCTCTCTGTTTCTAGCCACCCCTTCTCGGAGCACTACGGGAACTATGGTAGCCTTGGCAGTGTAGCACAAAGAAGTTGGGGGTGAGCACCAAAAGAACGTTTTCTGCTGGCTTCCAAGGGCGGATGCTCGGCGTCCATTGCTCAAGTGCCCGTATTGTGCGACGTTAACATGCCTCTCTGGAAAGCACGACCTTTGCGGAATGACCGACCGACCCCCCCCCCCTTCCCCCCCCCCCCCGACAGCTTTTTTGGGGGGGCACACAGAAATTTAAGGGGGGCAACCGCCCACCCTTGCCCCCCTGTAGAGCCGCCCCTGTCCTGTCTCCATCGTATAAAAACGTATTTGAGGTCAACATGGGACAGTCCCGCTTACATCATGCTGCACTTGTGCATGGCCACAAAGATATCATCCGCAGAATAGATGGCTTTATTAAGCGATCAACTGTACGACGAAAACTTTTTTTCATTAACGGCTGAGCTTTGTGCAAAATTGCAGTGTCAGTCTTTTTTTAATTTTGTATATATAACATATATATCTCCCTATTGAAAAAAACCAGCTTAAGCTGGTCCCAGCATCAAGCTGGGTTATCGCCCCAACATGCCCAGCTTGGCATGCTGGTCATGGTGGTTGATCTGGTCATACTGGTTAATCTGGTTATACTGGTCATGTTGGTTGATCTGGTCCCAGCTTCAAGGTGGGTTATTGCCCCAGCATGCCCAGTTTGGCATGCTGGTCATGGTGGTTGATCTGGTCCCAGCTTCAAGCTGGGTTATTGCCCCAGCATGCCCAGTTTGGCATGGTGGTTAATGTGGTTAAACTGGTCATGCTGGTGGACTTCCGAACCAGTTTAACCTGTTTAAATTAATACACAGGATAAACAAGCCAAGCTCTTCAGAAAAGCCAACTCGGCATCCAATTTATTATTTTTGTACTTTCGGCCGCCTCACATGAGCTCAGATGCTACATATCCTTGGCGCTGACAGAGTAACCGACGCACAGACAATGGTTCTCGGTGCAAAGCAAACAATGTTAAGAAAACCAGATGGCTTATCTTTCAACACAAAAAATACTAGACACACGCCAAAAACAGGCAATAGCAAAAGCAAATACCACACGGATGAGAGAAGCGAACCTGGGTCCCGCCAGTGATGGGGCGAAGCGGTTTCTTGCGTGGTCGACAGAGGCAGGGCCGTAACCAGGGGGGGGGGGGGGGGGGGGTTAGGGGGTTCTGACCCCCCCGAAAAATATTTTCTTGCTTCAACATTTTTGGTGATCTAATTCGACCGAAAATATATACTGTGAGGGCCCCTTTCGGATCTCGTAAGGGATGTACCGAACCCCGCAAAGCACTCAAGATATGCGCAGATTTCGTGTTTGTGCCCTCAACCTAAGTACGAATAGAATGGATACGAATTGCAACTGGGGTTTAAAACTTCACGAGAGCGATTGCTCTGAACGTGAAAAATTATTTCGCTGGCAGTCGGTGGTAGGTCCTCTAGGCACGGTGGTAGCGGCATGGCGAAGGCAACTAGCGACTTCTCATAAAACGCAGGGTCGTCCAGATGAATCGGCAAAAGTTATACACCAACTTTTATTCCTTTCCATTACCAGGAATTAAATTAATGACAGTTTTTTTTCTTCTTTAGGTTACAAGCGATTTGAAAGTATCCTTTTATTACCTTTTTAGCAAAGCGGAGGACCAGCCCCGGTACAGTGCGTGGTACATGGTCGGTGCACTTGCAGCCAGCCGATTTTAATCTCCACCTCTGCGCACGCGCAGTGGCGCCGGTCGGCTACCGGGTACCAAACCGGGACCGGTTCTCCGGTGTGCTATAACTCTCCATTATATGCCACCGATGCACATGATTCATAGGCGAAAATAAGACAATAGACATTTTCAAAATGGCCGCCGTTGTCCCCGAACCCCCCCCCCCCCCCCCCCGAAATTTTTTTCTGGGTACGGCCCTGGACAGAGGCGAGGAAATCCGTGTAGCTTGAATGGCATTGGCGATACTCCTCGGCACCACCGTCATTCACGAGCACACACACGTTCGAAGACACGAAGCGACGCCTCAGTCCGACATCTTCCCGCACTGAACGGACTGCAACTCGCTGTCTCCTCAAAACCCGCTTCGCTTGCACCGTCGTTCAAGTAGTCTCCAAACAACGCGCACACAGCCGTCCCTTCGAAAATCTGACTAAGATAGCCCAAACGCGTCTCCAATTCTCCGTTCCTACCACACTCTCTGTCTCTCTCTCTTTTTTCTCGGACACAAAGGTAGCTTGCAGCGCGCCTAACGCGCCCGGGCATCTACCGAAAACGAGAGGACAAAGAACAGGACGTGACCTCGTTCCAGCCTAAGCCGACCTTGGCGCGCGCGCTCCCAGCAATGCCAGTTCGGCTATCTCTAGCCGACCTTGGCGTGGGCGCTCCCAGCAAGACCAGCTTGACCGCCACGATTATTAGTTCGACCAGATTCACCAGCTAGTCTCCTATCATGACCAGCTTGTCTCCCAGCTTGACCAGATTGGCTCCATGGAAAACCAGTTTGACCAGTTAGGACCAGACTGGCTCCCAGCTACACCAGATTGAATCTAAAACCAGATTCTAGTTAGACCATGCTGGTTTTCACTTAAACCAGACTGACCAGCTTAAATTCTAGCTTGCCCAGCTTATACCAACTTGATTGCCAGTTAAACCAGTTTGACTACCACATTGACCAGATTGACCAGCTTAGTTACCAGCTTGGCCAGTTTGATTTTATGTTGGTTTTTCCAATAGGGCTATATGTTATATATTATATGTCGGGTGTACATGTCATGTACACCCATCTTTTAGTTCCGTTCCGTTACTCCGTAAGTCGCTTGTTCATACAAGAGTTTGTCTGCATTTGTTTGCCTCCGGCTGAGTTCGTTTTTTGTTATAGTATAACTGTTGCGAATGTTTTTTTTTTAATTGTGTGTACTTGCACATTTTTATTTGATAATGTCGATAGGATAAAATTGTGTTTAATTGAGTCATGCTCGCGTCATGTTAACTCGTCAAGTGATTATCTGCACGAAGGTGACCTGCAGGGATGTCTTGCTTGCTCTTGCATTTTCTGAATATGGCATTTGGAGCTACTTTGCTGTATTTAATAGAAAATGAATACTAGTTTCTGGACAAAAATGTCAGATGTGAATTGACAGCAATGGTGACGTGTTTGCCTGTTTCCATGTGAAGAAAAAAAGTAACTGACGATGCCCTGAGCACCTGCGCGTTTGTTAAACTCCTCTAAAATAGGAAGCAGCGTCTCCGCACGGGATGGGAAAGGGGTGGAGGAGGTAAAAATGGAGGGAGAGAGGTGAGAGGGTGCAATAGAGACAGGAGGTGGCAGCAAATCCCTCGCCCCCGCCCCCGGAAAATTGAAAACTTTGCGCCTACGCCCCAAAATATTTTTTTTTTAGAACGCAGCTTTCCGGCTTGAGCGCCGTCGCCGTCAGCGTAACCGCGCGTTGCATTTTGGGACGTTTCCCATAATGACGCCAAACGGCGCCAAAATTTGGAGGAAAATTTTCCCGCTAAATTTAGCGGGAAAAGTTTTGCGCTAAATTTAGCGGGAAAATTTTCCGCCAAATTTAGCGGGCAATTTTTTCCGCTAAATTTAGCGGGGAAACTTTCCCGCCAAATATAACGGGGAAATTTTGTCGCCAAATTAAGCGGGGAAATTTTCCCGCCAAATTTAGCGGGTAATTTTTTCCAACAAATTTAGCGAAAAATGTTCCCGCTAAATTTAGCGGAAATATCTTCCCGCTAAAATTGCCGGGGAAATTTTTCTGCCAAATTTAGAGGGGAGATTTTCGATAAATTTAGCGGGGGAATTTACCGGGAAATTGTCCCACAATTTCCCGGTAAATTCCCCTCCGTATCCTTCCCTCCCCTTCGTGCCCTTCCCTCCTCCTCTTTAAGAGCTGCGCTCTAATTCAGCATTACAGAGAATTGTAAACGTCTTTCATTTTTTTACCGTTTGTTTATTTTTTGATGTTTTCAATATGGGCATATCTTCTGCATTTAAATTAAAAAAAAATGTATATATATATCCCACAGGAAAGATTTATATCAGACTTAACACGAGCAAAAGGAAGTGGTCTTCGAAGCAAATCGATGCGTTGAGCTGTATTTCTACCCGCGACTATGTTCGTCAGTTAAGTCTTTCTGCAATCAAATCAGAACAAAAAAGATAGAAATGAACACTAGGAATGTAATGTCGTATTGCCAGAAAATCAAACGGAGAAAAAGAAAAGCCAATACAGCTTTTTCGCTAACAAAAAGTAAGCTGTTTTTGTTCTCGTATGGCGGGGTTTTCATAAACTAGAAGTTCTTAAAATTGCAGTAATTATTTTTTTACACATTGTTTTCCGTTCGGAAGAGTTGATCAAAGAACCTGCCGTGTTTAAAAATGCACATAGTGATAAATGAGCAATATTTTCCAGCTACAGTAATATTAGTCTGATTTAAATAAAATAAATTGCTATCTTGATTGAGGGGGACTTCTTTTGTTGAAGCTGAATGAGCCGGAATAAGCTCCCGGCTTATTCCAGCAACAAAAGGAGTCCCACCGCCGTCCAGATAACAGTGGCAGGGGGGGGGAAATGGGGAGGGTGGCGCAGAGGATTTTCCTACCTTGCGGAAAATGATTTTGCAGGTCGGCCTTAATTAAAGACCCATTCAACACTTGCGACTCCTTACAATCGAGCGCCTTTAAAAGGGCCCTGCAGTCATATTTAAGTGTCTACCTATTTTGCGGTTCCCAAGTCTCTTGGGGTTCGGGCAAGCCAGCGGGCACGGAGAGAGTAACTAAATATCAGTGCGTCACACTATTTCAACCGGACGACGCGGAAACCTCTTCCACCTATGGGAGCGACCCCCGGAGCCGAAAGCGCGCGATATGTGAAGTCTTTGGTCCTGGGCTTACTACTGGTCAGAGCCGCTAAAAGCTTCTTTTTAGTCGAAATACAAAATATAAGTGGCGCGAACCGTTTCAATTATTTATGAAAGTAGTTTTTGTTCAGTATTTTAGATCAGAAAAGAAACAAATGCAGTTTATAAAGTACGGAAACAAGAAATGACCCGTCGACGTACCCGCCACCAAGCGGTGGAAAAGGCGGCACATACTAGAGTGAGGTGGTGGGGTCAGGCACCGACGAGCGGCGAGCGTAGAAAAATCCCGGATGTACGCGGTGGCGCTGCGGTCGTATACGGGCTCGAGGATCCGATCGGTTGCGAACTTTCCGAAGGCCTTCGGCGAGTAGGTTTGGCTTGCGGTTTAGCCGTTTGGCGGTATGGCAGCGCGAAGTGGCTCCCGTTTTGAACTGATCTTTACCCCGTGTTTGCTGTCGTCTGTGGCCAATGAAGTGTCATGCCGAATTAGTGTTTAATCGCGCAGCAAATACAATGCGAGCCGCCCTGGCTTCCCACTTCATCCAGCCTATCCAGAACATGCTTTAGTGGCGCCCTCTCGAGCCGTCGGCACAGAGTGCGGCAGCCGTGAGCGCTTGCTGAGCTCACTACCCCTCTAGTTTACGGCCACTGAAGCGACCAAGGACGTCATGAAGGAGGTTATTTTTGCTTGTTTTTGTAATATTTTTTTGCCTATACTTTTAAAATAAAGCGAAATTCGAGGAAAGTTTCATTACGTTACTACGTGCAGTGCGCTCAGGTTCGGTGCAAACTAAAAAACAGTAAAAAAGTCCTTGCAGGGCCCCTTTAAGCCGGTTGCCGTAGCATGCCTCATTCATTTGTTCTTAGCTTGCATTTCGTGAATAGCATCTCATAACACGTCAGCAAGTTCTAGAAGCAAAACATTTCCTTCCAGCAACGAGCTGCGAGTCTTTACCGTCATGGGTGCCGATGAAAGTGACAAGAAATTCGTAATCCGAACCCTTGGACACAGCTGCACGATTCTCAATCACCTTTTACAGCGGAGCTGTTAGGGGCTAGTTTCCCCAGGATCGTGTCCGGTACCAAACAAATGTCGACACAACACTCTGCTTGCCGCCGTCGCTCATAGATGGCGGCAACCTTTCAGGCCTCGGCAACTAGACAACTGGATGCTGCCGTCGCTCATAGATGGCGACAACATTTCTTCGGAGGAAGAAGTGCGGGAACGGAACGAGCGGCGATGTGCGCAGCAGAGCGAATGGTTCAGCAACCGCCGCGAGGCCGCTGTCGCCTAAAGCTCCACTGCGTCGAGCGCTTCAGATCCCCTTGCGAAAGAAGAGCAGATCGCTCGCCTGGAAAGCCACCGCCGAGAACTGAAGCTACAGCTCCGCTGCTCTTCCTTTTTCAGCAGAGTGGAAAGGCTGAAAGTTTTTTTCATTCAGATCTTCACTGCAGTTCAGATCATGCGACTGCTAGCCTTCACTGTAAAGGCTGGTTCACACAGCACCATTTTCTTCGTGTTTTCAGATAACCCCGAAATACACCCGCCGGTAAAATGTTGGTCACATTTGATAAACTTCCAATTTTGACGTGCCAATGCCCCCCATACACACACACAAAAAAAAAGACGGTATTTTACGATTAAGTTTCATCAAAGCACAGGGTCAATGGTCCTGGGAAAATGCCACCAGTTATCTTTCAAATCTCGAACCATTGTCAAAAGTAGTCTTACCGCTTATCTCGTCAAGGTTCATTCGGGACAACGGGTCATTGTACTTTCGGGTCACGACAAAAAGCCCTTGTTTTGGTTCCCACTTTAAACCATACTATTTGTGCTTTCGAGAAAGGAGAGGTTGTAGAGATTGCATAAAATCAAGAAGAGGGGCAATTGAAACTTCTTTATTAGAATCTTTACCACTCCACCTTGTGCGGCCGAGGGGTACGCTGATGGAAGAGGATGGGGTAATACGAGCAGCAACTACCTCCAGGAAGGTTTTCAACTTTGAGGTATCGACGTTTATCGAAGCAACTCTTGTGCGCAACTTTTGTCATGGCGCAAATTAGTATTGCAAATGGCAGTGGCACCAACACCAAATCCAGCTGGAGAAATATTAACTGATACAATCACATTTTATTTTTTTATCTAGCATATGTTTACACCTGGATATTATTTATTAATTGTTTCTAAAAGAAAACAGTGCAAAATTAAAGTCCGAATTTCGGAGAGTTGGAGATTAAAGAAAAAAAAACATAAAAAAGCTCAAAAGTTTCGGCAAAAAAAAAAAAAAAAAAAAAAAAAAACTCCAAAAAACACTCTCCGAATTCAACGAAACATGAACTCCGGAAACATGGAATCCTATATATAACGGAAGTCACCGAAATGTTTGTGTCTCGAATGTCGCATGCCAGGCTATCTCCTTGAACTGGGGGGCGCACACACTGGCCAGTCAAACAGGACTAGTATAAGATGTCCCGGTGACTTGCGCGTAAGCAGACGTAAGCTTTCGTAACGTAACATGCAGGGCTGTGTGAACTAGCTTTTAATGGTTAACTGCAGAAGCACGCACTAGGCCAAGCTGTAATAATCAGAATCTTGAAAACTTTCCACTATTTCTCGCAATTAAGGAAAAGAATTGCAACAGGAGTTGTATTAGCCCAAGAGTTGGTTGCAATGCAAACTGACATGCTTCTAGGAGCCATGTGTTTCATAGACGCAAAAGCTAAATAAAAAAAAAAAAGAAATCAAACTGAAAAGTGTTTGCCTTTGCTTTTATTACATCAGCCTCAGAGTGGTAACACCCTCAGTGTTAACAAAGACAGTGCCCACAGCAGAAAGAACCGGACCCAAAATGATCACAAAAATGGAACATTCCAACTGGGTGCTGCACATATCAGCCCGATGCATAAGTGCCATTTATGGAAAATGTTTAAGAACAAGCTCTAGCTCTTGCTGACAAATAACCTAAACACATTTTTGAAAAAAAAAAAAAACTCACATTTTGACATTGTAACAATTCATGTAGAATTTGATGTTGCTGAAACATGCTGTTGTTGTTTGCGGGTTTTATGGTGCAAGAGCAACTAATTTGCCATACTGCACCAAATTAGTTGCTGAAACATGCAAACAGAACACGGCCTCATATTCCTCGGAACCAGCAACCAAACTGTCCTTGGTATACTCGTCCAAGTGTATCAGTTAATAATCATTTTATAAACAAAAAATTATTAACATGCTGCAATTTCCCCCTAAAGAAAAGATGTGCTCATATAAACGAGACTTCCGTTCAAGGTGGAGCACTCGCACGTGGACGTGAATTAATACAAATGTGGTGCTGTGCACAAGCAGAGGTCAATTTCTGGAGCATCAAAATTGCTCTCCAGGCATACCTTCTAATCTAAGAACGTGGTTGTCCTGTGCTTGTCCTCCGTGTTTTATTCTTTCGATTTTAAGTATACATATATATGCTTCCCAAGGCTGTAGATATTCCAGAGGCCATAATCACTTGCCGAAATTTATGCACTACAATTTTATGTCGAGGAAAAAACCCTCGTACATTTCTAAAATAGGACTCACCAGTTTAAAAAAAAAAAAAAAAGAGGTGGTTTAAATTTTTTTTTTTTACATTATATTGACTATTAGAAACCTAACTTTAGCTCTACAATCCGTTGTTGATTTTGGGCAGTGGCAGCCACGATAGAGGCCGCGATAACACGTATGCACTGGTCGTACTTTTATGTGTCAGCAGGCCACAACAAACTGACTAATCATAAGCAAAAATAAAATTACTAATAGTACTTTTGAGTGGGAAGATTAATCGTAACCCTGCTCCATTCAAAATACTGTCAGACAGGAGAATGAGGACAGGGAAAGTTGCCCGGCATATTATTTTCAGTTAGTGGCGAGTCAGTTACACTAGAGAACAATTTAGAATATACGTCATATCTCACTACTCCTAGCACAAGGAAGCCATTGACATACAGTACTTCCATAGCCTCGAAGCTGTTGCCTGCTACAGCCTAAAAGCTGCTACCATCATCGCACCTCAGAACTCCACAATGCCAATATGGGCACCAGGCAAGCTGCCCACTTTACATGGTATGGGAAACTCACACATTGCAGCGCACAAGTAAAACAAAAAACAACAGGAAAAAACTGAGCATCTATCGCATACGAAAAAACACGTTTAAACAGAGTGAACTTTGGCCTTGGCAAAAATGAGTCATTCTAAAGGTTGGACACACTCCAAGCATGTGCTAGGAGAATATACCGGCTTGAGCATGATGCACTGGAGTCTATGGACCCCTCCTTTCAAGAGTCAAAGGTACGTATGAACCGAACAAAAATACCTACGAGCCACAAAACACACCCGCGACCATTCATGCTTGTCATTCTTTTTACGAGTCTTGCCACCACTGTTCAAATAGCCCATCGTCAAAATTTCAAGTGGCAGGCCACAATGAGAGATGTAACTTTGGCTGCATTAAATGCTTATCGCTCCACCATAAAACCTCCGCTTATGTTCCGGGCATATACCACAGGCGCAGTCTCGCCGCAAATTTTCCGAGTCCCGCCGTTGCCACGCAAATAATGCAGCCACCAAGAAACTGCCATGAGCTTGCCACTAGTGGACTACGTTGATATGGAATGCCTCGAGTATGCCTTGGTCATTCCATCCCCAGACTCCATCCAACCAATCATCCAAACTAGTTGACAATGCCATTACTCCAGAATATTACGCATCACAAAACTGGCAGCTTCCATTCGCATTTGTTGCAGTAGCGACGCGAGACATGCCTGCCGCATAACAGCCAAGCAGTGTTGTAAGTTCCCATAAGTCGGCCGTACTGCGACAGCAGTACGGGAAAAGTCCAGCCATCGCCGGACATCTGCCACATGCTAGCTGAAGGTGGGGCGTGCATCTGCCAGAGGTTGGTCGGAGGTGGGCCAGAGGTTGGCCAAAGGTGGGCCAGAGGTTGACCAGAGGTGGGTCGCGCGTCTGCCAGAAGCTGGCCGAACGTCGGCGACGCAGCGTGGTTTTGCCCGCCCAGTTGTCCCGAAAGAGGTCGGTTTAACGTTGGAGAGGGAATCGATCCTCGGGACAGCCGGCAGGAGCGGCTCGAAGCTAGGCGGCCGTCGACCTCTCAGTGTTCTTGAGGAAGGTGCGGATGTGGTCGTTGACCTTGCGAGGGCACTGCCTGTGCACCCAGTGGGAGGCGTGGGCTACGTACTCTACGCGGCCGAAGGCCTGCTGGATGCTCAGCTGGGCCAGCTTGCGTGTCAGGTAGGCGTCCCCCTCGCCCCACACGATCAGCGTCGGGGTGTTAATGTAGCTGTAGCGCAGGCCCTGCAACCGCCTGTCCTGGCTAAGGATGTTCGCCCGGTAGTAGTTGATGGGGCCCGTCAGCGCTCCTGCAACGAGACGCACAACGTCTTCCAACAACGAAAACTGTGTGCTTCAGAATTTCTGCCCGAGAAGTGCTATAGGGTGTTTTTAGATAAGTTTGGCCGACCATGTCGGGTGACCATTTTTAATTTTTGAGAAAAAACTACTATGTTTTGTAGACTCAATGCCCATCAAAACAAAACCAAAATTTGTTTTGCAAAAACTTTTGTTTTTTTTGTGGAAAAAAATTCGAAGCACACACTCAGTGCAAAGCGCTTTCTACAAATTGCTTGAAGTTGGCATTCCGGTCAGCTCTCCCAAAGAAACCGGTGTGGCTACGGGTCTAGAAATATTTACTGGCAAACTATGTATAAGGAGGATTGACTCCAAATACGTATCATTAAGTGTCGATATTGTTAATTTCCACAAAAAAGTTGCAAACATGGCACATTCCACGAAAATTCTTATATTTGATTGTTTTTTCTATAAATCTATAAATACCAAAATTTTTAAACTTTGTGAATGTGTTGTCCTGAATCTTGTTAATAATCATACTAAACAGTGTTGTCCTGCGGAATAAATTTATGAGAGACGCTCAAATGGGGCCATTTTAATAATTACGAGTTATTTTGAAACTCAAAGAAAAAGGCCATCTTCGATTTCTTTTAAACTCTCCCACATAAAGGCCAATGATAGATACTAACATAATCTGTAAAAACATGCTGCATTATTTTTGTGTGTTTGAAGTTATAAAGCTAGAAATATGACCAAATTGAGGCTATGCAGCACCGTGAATGGGGCGTGTAGATACCTATAGATGACAAATTCATAATTTTCACAAAACGTAAAAATGCTCGAGGGTGGTCAGAAAAAAACATATTGAAGACACAGAGGCGGTCCGTGGTTTTAAAGTGAGACTTCTTAGTGCATTTTTGTATAAGAAAATTCCTTCATTCGTTTATTTTCTGTGCTCATGAACAGCTTGACGTCCTGACACATCACAACAGATTGATCACAGGTTAGTTACAAACGCCACAAAAGTTGGATTGAAAACATCAATATCTGCTACGCCGAGGGTATTATACAAGTGTTGAAAATGAATCATGGGGCTGGCTGGGATGATTTGATTAACATGAAAAGTCGAAATCTGCAAAAATTGACTCGGAACACGAGTATTAATAGCTGATGTGAGATCAGGACAATCAATTAATCCATGAATACATTTATACAGCAAAACTAGATCTCACGGACATCGCCTAGAACTCAAAGTAGGAGTAGGGCAATTGCATCGTTTTAAGAGTCTCACATAAGAATAGTAAACAGTTTGACCAATATAATGATCATAAAAAATTTGGAAGAAACGCTTCTGAATATTTTCTATCCTCTCTTGGCTAGTAAAACTAATACAATTGCAGACAACAAAAAAAAACATTACTTAAACTGGATTAACGAGAGGTATAATCGTAAAATATATGTTGACGTGGGAAACTCGCGCATTATTCTAGGGATGACACCCAGCTTACCGAAAGAGGCCTTTATAAGGTCATGTACAATAAAAGATAAGGTAGAGTCTATATATACACCAAGATCATGTGTGAAATCGACTCCCTGAAACGGAACATTGCCGATCTGGTAACAAAAGTTGATTTTTCCTACCTCTCTAGACAGAGACAGAACAGTTTTAGAAGGATTGAGCATGAACATGTTCTGACGACACCAATCACAGACTGATTTAACATCGTCCATAAGCTCTTCGCAGTCATCCGAGGATAAGATCTGCCTAAACAGCTTGATATCATCTGCATATTGCAAGACGACTGAGTTATGAACACTTGAGGTAAGGTCATTAATAAAAACACTGAAAAATATCGGCTTAAGTATGGACCCTGCAGCGCACCAAAAAGAGAAACATAGGGCTGGGAGAGATGTCCAAAAACACATACAAAGTTGTGCCTATTGGACAGATAAACAAGAAACAATGAACAAAGTAAGGTACACATGCCGTAGGATCCTAGTTTATGTGTAAGGGGCGAATGATCGAAAGAAGTCGAAAGCCTTTGAAAGGTCAAAATATACCATGTCTACCTGTCCACGCAGACACACAATAGGCGAAACAAAATTTAAAAATGACACTGAATTCGTCTCCACAGACCTTCCATGCACAAAGCCACGCTGCGAAGGGTTAATCCTATGCCTAAAAAAGTTTGAAATGTGATTGAATAAAAGAATTTCGTACACCTTCGCAAGCATACATAGCAATGACACGGGTCTGTAATTTTTTACATTGTCCGTTCTGCTATTCTTATATGCTGGCACAGTAATAGGGTTCTTCCAAAGGGAAGGAAAAGTGAGGCTCTGCAACAAATAGTTAAGAATATACATTTAAGACGGGTGCAAAAATAGAAGAGCACCCTTTACCAATGAAGCTAGGGATACCATCAAATACAACAGGTGATCACTAGCATTGTGACTGTCGACAGGCATAGGTGGCACGGTACGGCCGCAAGAATAATCTGAGGAAAAATAACTCGCGAATGCATCTGATACATCTTCAGGCTCACTCAGCATAATGCCAGATGAGTCAGCTATTTTTATTGTTGACGAAGTAGTAGTTGTACGATCCTTAACATATTGCCAGAAACACGTTGAGTGAGGGTCTAAACTGTGCTCTGCAGACTCGCGGTATAATATTTTATTGCGTTTCAGCAATTTTTTAGCTAGCGCCCGCGATTCAGAAAATTTCAGGTACCAAGAAGCCAAATGTGAAATCTCATATTTCCTTTGATAATGCAGTTTTCTTCTTCGAACTGATCTAAGCTCCCTAGAGTACCAGTGTGGATAACGACTTGTAGAAGGAGGCTTCTTGGGAACAAAACGTTCATGTGCAGATACGACATAGTCTGTAAACGCTTCAATGGCACAATTTACATCGGTCATGCTATATATGCATGCCCAATCTACATTAACTAAATATAAGGCCAAAGTAATCGCCTCTTGATAAAGCAAGCGACTCACTCTTATTGTACTTTTCTTTCCCAACGGAAACCATGAAGGAAACGAAAAAAGGAATGTGCCAAACATCCCGTAATACCAGCGGACCGACAGCACTCAATGCTGTCAAGAAAAAAGTTGACCAAGGCCAGATCCAGCACATGTCCTGCTGAGTTTTGCAATCTATTCAATTGAGTAAATCCAAGGAAGTTAACAAATGAAAGAAGAGCATTCACCTTCGATGAGGCAGTGCCAGTCGACGGAGCAATATGTTGCATATTCCAGTTTATATCAGGAATGTTGAAATCCCCAAGAATGAGCATACAATGTCGATCTACATCCAGTTTATCTACCAGCATATCCAATTGATTTGAAAACCTACTAGATCCATCGAGATTAGGAGGAAAATCAAAAGTGTCGATTAGTAAACTACTAGTGTTATCAACAGTCAATATATATTGAATATATTTTCGAATATATATATATTGAATATATATTCAATATATATCGATTAGTAAACTAATGTTATCACTTTTAGCCGGGTAGCGACTCGCCCCGTACAGGAGCCCAACATCTCTCCCGGCTTTCCCTTTCCTTCTCTGAACCTCGTAACAAGAAGTCACCACAGGAGTATTATTTCAATCCAAACACACTCGAATTCAAGATCAAAGCGGCTAAAGATCCGCAGATGTTACCCAACCGCAAAAAATACACCACCACTGAATTTAACAGGGAGCTTTTCATAACCTGGGTCCCGACGCAACACCGTGCATTCTGGAAAGAAATAGTCAGTTGATGCAAATGAGCTACTTGACCGAGTTTCACTTAACGAAATACTATCGTAATCACTTAAAACAGTGTTGTTGAAAAACATATTAGTCTAAGTACACAGGCCACAGACGTTTTGATAAAATACTGAACAATTCATTCGACGAGCTAGTTTCGCGTAGCTGTTTCACGATCCTCATTACCCCGTACAACGTCGAAAAATGGCCTGAAAAGGAACCCCATGGGTCAAACATCTGCGTTGTTCACTTTGTGAAAGTCTTCTTCATTCCCAACTAATGCGAAAAAAGAGTAGCTTTCATGTCTAGTTTTCAACTTTGCGCATGTAAAAGAGTTCCCACCAAAACTTCAGCTAGCACTTCCCCAACATCGCAACCTAAAGTGTCTGGTTTGAGACTCGAAACAAAAAGCGCCTTGACGCTGAGTGCTCTAGGGGCTGAAGATAGCCTACTGCCTGCACAGGAACCTGATGATGGCTTGACTTTCTTGCGTTGGATGAGCGTAAAACCATCAGCGTCTGTAGGTGCCCTCGACACGGGCACAGCGGGCAACGGTGGGGAGGGCCCAACAACCACAATAGATGTTAATGGACGCTGATGCGCGGAAGTAAAATTACTTCCGAACGTATCCAGACTGCTTGGTGCAGCAGACCGGCAAGGCCAATCTTTTCCGAGGACCGTCGCGAAGCTTGCAGACTCGGGACCGGGTTGCGAAAACGGTGTTGTAGTTGGCCGTGGCTCGACGGTTTGGGCAGTAAAGCGACGCAGCAATTCCACGTTTCTTGACAGATGCAGAAGCAGACACATATTTTCTGTCTTGACAGAGACAACTTCTTTGATGAGGGAATTAATCTTGTCATGTAGTGCCAATAACAGGTCGTTGACACAGCCACAAGCGCCGCAATTTCCAACGATGGTGTTTCCCGATAACGTGTCATTATCATCAGGGGGCCGTTTTTCCGTGGCAGCACTGACGTCGTCGGAGCCATTCCACTTCGTGCAAGAGATACCCTTGTTTGTACTGATGCCACTTAGCATAAAGTACTCATAGTCATCTCCAATGACATCTATGCACTTACAGTGAAAGCGGGTACCACAAGCCCGCAAGATAGCAGGAATTGCATTCGGCCGATGAATGCTTTGGAGCGTACCGAGCACATATCCTTCGAGTAGGGCATTGCACTGCCAAATGCGCGCGGTCCTGACTGACTGAGAGGCACTCTCATGCCCATGCTTCGCAGGGCGTTTTCCATAGCCGGCGGGTAGCGGCTTCACTAAAGATATGTTTATCTCAGCCTTTTGCGTGGCGGTAACATAATATGGTGCGGCGAAACCGGCGCGCCTCCTCACGGCATTGGAGCCGCAGCCACGGTGGGCCTGTGGCTAACGCAGCCGGATCTCGCGGCAGGCGCCCGTGAGGCGAGCGGCAGACAGAGCGCGCACCTATAGGGAAAGCACCATCATATGTGCTTTGCTTAGTATGATGACAACTGACCATTTTGTTTCCAATGCATTTGTGCATTTTTTTGTTCTGGAATGCACGAAAGAGTGCCTCCCTGATTGAGCTTTTGGCATCGACGGCATTTTGTTTTCGTCGATTTTGTTTGTATTTTTACTGTGAGCGCGTGCTGTAGGACCAACTAAGTGCCACCCGCCTCCCACAGACGGATAACAAAAACTCAGAACCGTTTCAACACCACGGAGTTGGACGGCGTCTATCGTCCTTAGCTTTGAATATGTATACCACAGGCCGTAAAACGCAAAGACAAATACTGAAGGGTACCAATTGTGTAAAATTGTTTTTATAATTCTTTGTCATCAGATTTTTATGAGATTTCTCGTAGTACCTTTGAACTACACTGCTCCCAGATGCTCATGGAAGCCAGTCTTTATTTCTGAAGTGGCTTCTTTGTAGACGCTCCCGTCCTTGATACCAGCAATTCATGCCGCAGTGGGTTGACGCGTGTCCACTGCCAGAAGTGCCAGGATCGAATTCCAGGCACGGGCCGGACGGAATCCCAGTCTCTCGTTTTCATCTTCCTGAACATCTGCACGTCAGGCCTTGGCAGGTGAATTTGTGCAACATTCAGTCATTTTGTCTCGAGGACGTCCATCATATCTGCCGCACACTTAATAGCTGATGTGGCAGGCCCTCGGAGATTGAAAAGAGTTGCATGGTGTTTGACGAGGCCTCCAATCCCATCGCAGGCGCTCTTGCCATGCCTAGTAGCTGAAAATAGCCATTTGACCAACAGGTACTTGGTTTTCGTGAGCTCAGAGTTGATACCGGTTCTTGAAATGACTTTCTACACCATCCCTGACAAACGTCACATGCACGTACAGCAAAGCAACGTCCTCAAGCCACTCATGAATTTTCACAACGGCGTAGCATGCATGGGGGGAATCGTGGTTGGTGTCATCACTGACAAGGGCGCAGCTACATGTTTGTTTTCTAGTTGTCACCACGAATGTGAAACTTGTGTCTTTTGCCAGCGATGTGACTGAAGTTCTTCAGCCAGTACAACTATCCCCTTTTAAGCAAAATCAAAACGAAGCGGGACATTACTTTTCTCTAGGAATTGTTTTGCTTCACTTATCATTTTGCCCTGCTCGCATCAAATATATTCATGCTGCACCCATTTTCTCAAGCACTCTGGAAGGTGTTACACAAATGTAACAGGACTCACTTCTTTTCTGATCAGCTTTCTCCCAGGTCCCGTACAACACTTCATCATCATCTGGGACTCCCAAGCCAGGCGCAGTAAGAGTTTCAGCTGTTAGACATGAGCTGTACTGGCCAAGAAAACACTTCGAAGATGGAGGGTCGCTTATAGTCAGTTCACGGAGGTCTTCAGCACTTATTTGACCAGACGCTTTTTCTAAGGCACAACCACTTAGCTCGATGTTAGCGTGGTATGTGCACACACAAACTTCGTGCCAAGATGTATATTCCACCCACTTTGGCCTCAATGAGTATAACTTGGTGAGCCCAATGGCTGTGTCAGGGTGAGCCGCATTAAACAAGCGGAAAGTTTCACAAATAGACCTAGTCATAAAACATTTTTGCACATATTCTTTTCGTCCCTTTGAAATGATGCCAACAACATCCTTCTAGTTCGGGCTTGTTGGGAGCAGTTGAATTTATCTTTAGTGTAGTAAGTCAGTGCTGCCTGAATGTCCTCTTGGCTCAGCCTCATTCTTGTGTATAGAAGTCAGGAACTGACCACACTCAGAGTGTCTCTTGGTTCTTCCTTGCTTTTTGAATCAGGTGTCGAGTTGCTGAAGGAATTATCTTTCAGATCTGTTGCTGGGAGAGATTCCTCGGGAGCAAGGTCAGGAGACCTCATTATCTTGGTACGAATCAGAAGAATCGAATGCATTCATCAAATTGCTGAACAGTGGAAAGATTTTGCAGCTTTGTACCGAGGCTCCAGGACCCCTTGTGACTCCATATGCTGCAGCGAGCCTAGATGAAATTATCTTACGAGAACGCTCTTGCTCTCCCTCTGCTTCCGCCTTGCGTAAGGCTTCCGACAATGCGATTTCAAGTCAGTCCGTGATTTCAGAGATGATATTTCTGTTGACTGACAAATCTGTTGAGATCCTCGACGACTGCTGACTGAGGAATGAAAATTTCATCAGGCTCAAATGTCTCTGGAGATTCTTCGGCGAGCTGCTTGAAGCTGCTAAAGCAGTTTTGACAGAAAACGTCGGCTCCTTGGATGGAATGAGCTGCTTCTGGCAGACGCTTCTTTAACAAAGCGATGTCCAAATCCTTCACACTTTGAAAGTTTCTTATATTCAATTTTTGTTTCTTGTACCTGTTGAAATAATTGGTGCAGAACACTCGCTTAAAGCTGTACAATTCAGCCATCGAAGCGCGGAGAGCCCGCCAGGCATATGCAGTACTCATGGACGGTGCTCACGATGCGTCTGCGAGATGGTCCACGAGAAAGGCAAGTGGAAGTGAAAGTTATCTCTGGGGTCTTCTATCACTGCTATCACTTTCAAACCGGCACACTTTTCTCCAGGGTTTGTCTTCTCTTTGCATTTCACGGTCCACCGCAGCGCCGGCTCCAATGCCGTGAGGAGGCGCGTTGTTTCCGCCGTGCCACATCACGCAACCACCAGGTCCACCGCGGGAGCTTGGGACGCTTCCTTTATGTGGCGTACACAGAGACCCTAACGCCAATCATTGAAAAAGGGCCCTGCGAAGCATCCGACATGAGAGTGCCTCTCGATCACTCCGGAATGTGCGCATTGTCTGCGACTCTTATATAAAAACGCACTAAGAATTCTCAATTTAAAACCACCAATCACCTCTGTGCTGTCAATTTGTTTCTTTCTGACCACCCTCGAACATTTTTACACTTTGTAAAAATAATGAATTTGTCATCTATGGGTATCTACACGCCCCACTAACGGTGCTGCGCTAGCCTCAATTTGGTCATATTTCTAGCTTTATAACTTCAAATACACAAAAATAATGCAACATGTTTTTGCAGATTATGTTAGTATCTATCACTGGCCTTAATGTGAGAGACTTAAAAAAAATATTGAACATGGCCTTTTTTTAAAAATTAGTTTCAAAATAACTCGTAATTATTAAAATGGCCCCATTTGAGCATTTCTCATAAATTTGAAACGCTACCCAGGACAACACTATTTAGCACCAATATTAACAAGACACAAGACAACACGCTGGCAAAGTTTGAAAGTTCTGGTACTTATAAATGCAGAGTAAAAACAAAAATCAATTGTAAGTATTTTTGCAAAATGTGCCGTGTTTGCGGTTTTTCTTTGGAAACATAACATCGATACTTAATGATAAACATTTTGAGTCAATCCTCGTCATACGTAATTCATCTCTACACTTTTTCCGCAAATTTCTTTAAAAAAAAAAAAAAAAGATTTTGCACTTGTTTTGGTGGGCATTAAAACTACAAAATATATTTTTTCGTAAAAATTAAAAATGGCCACCGGACAAGCTGGCCAAGCCTATGTGAAAACACCCTATAGACGCTTTACAGCAGCCGTGCATGGGCGCCGCCATAACCGACCTTCAGTTTTTGTTTCCTCTTATTTTTATCACTTGCCTCCATCATTACCACGGCAGGGCAGGTTATTGCCATTTCAGATTCGACTGTGTCCTTCTCCCCAGCGTTTGCTTTCGTGGAGGCTCGCCAAAGCCCTCTTCAGTGGCTTGGTATCTCGGTAAGACAGGAGAAGGTCGGCAATGGCGGCTGTAATTTGGCACGTGTGTAAAGCATCTATACTCTGTTCACCCTAAGCTGAGAGCTGTGTGCTCGTTGCACAGCTTCCAAGAGTGGGGTCAGGTGATAAAATGGAGGCTGCTGATTGGTCCGGCGAGCGCGTAGCTTCCAACGCACTGTCAGATTAGGGTTGAATGGAGCATAGCTTGTAGCAGGTTAAGAAAAGCGGGACAAGATCTTTCCACCCGATGCCTCACTCTTTCCACTTTAGCAGAGCGAACAATGGAGAGAAGGAAACTGCCAATTGTGGCGAGCAGAGAGCTTTGTGGGAGGGGCTTGCCTCGTTACTCTAAACAAGCAACGGTTTATGGCATCTGGAACAAATTAAGGGGAACTCATCATTTCGTGCCGTGTACACTTCCTTTCGGCCGATGGCAGACAGCAGCGAGGGAAGGGTGGAGTCACTTCAGAGCCAAGCTCACCAACGACGCCGACGCATTCGGTGCTGCTGCAATTGGCTTACGGTTGATCGGTGCAGACCGGTCTCTTTGTATTTATTTCCTCTGCAAGATTCCTACTTGTGCCAAACTTCAAGGAATAAAAGAAGGCTCGACTGTCGATTGATCTTGGCATCGGCGACTGTTTCGAGGACTTTGTTCGCGTTTTTCGCAGTAGCGGAGCTACGTCACAAAATTTTTAACGCAAAGCCGGCCACCCAACCAATTACAGCTTTGGCTAAAATTTTAGCTTTCTACACGGAGCCTCTTATTTTTACTACCCGTCTCAGATGGCAGTCGATCAATTGTGTCGCCTCATAGAAACGGGGCACTCGCGAAAAATATTCATTCATCTTTAGAATATACGAGGCACACGATACGAAGTCCCAAAAATATGAAGCAAGAAACCTGTTTGGTGCACCCTTTAGTGCGCTCACAGACTCTTCGGGCGAGAATTCTCCAGGGAGAGTCCACGTACCTGGCTGTGAAAAGGTGTACTTGAGCGCCTCCCTTTCTTCCTCTGGAAACACCGAGAGCATCCTGTCCAACATTGCAAAGTCCCTCATCTGGATGAGCTTCTCCGGCCAGGCGGACGGCTGGAACGCAATCATGTACCTGCAAGGACAGCACAGTGCGAGCTACTGCAAGACGCACGTTTCATCCACGTCTAAGGGGCAAAAGTGCATTGCACTCCGTTTCACCTTACGTCCGACCGTGGCAGGCCTACGAGCCACATCGGCCAATCCAGCTCTGTGAACGTAGCACGTGATACGCTCCCTGCCCGTCACCCCCTCTAAGGTCGCGTAGCAGTCAGACAGCCTTGGATTGGCTCCGATGGCTCGTAGCATCTGCTGCGGTCGGTCCTAAAGTGAAACGGAGTGCAGTTTCAAGCAGTCACACTAAACAAACGGCTCGGGCTTTTTTTTGCTCTTTTTCATCGGTGGGATTCAGGCAAGTCTGAAAGCAAGCAACATAAGGTGATAAAATGGAGGTTATTACCAGCTTATCGTCGTTTGGTTGTCCAGAAACAAAATTGGGTCACAACAGCTACATCAGTCAGGTGGAATACTATTGGTAATGAGAAAACTACCAGCAGCGAGAAGCATGTCCATTAGTATACATTTTTGTAGCGTGAGCTACACTGGCCGAGGTTGAGCAGTTTCGCGGGGCTCTCATAATGAGCCGTGCTCCGTGCTGCGCAAGCGCGAGGAGCAGTGACGTCACACGGCGCACAGCTGGAGGGGCGGAGCCGCCACCGCGCGCGCCTCGTTGGTCTCTGCATTTGAGACATCATAGCCGTGGCAGACGCACTGGCGCCGCCGCGTGCCCAGCTGTGTGCCTCCGTTGCGCAGCAGCCAAGTCTGACGCTGCACCGGAGCTGCTTGATAGCGCCTCTCATTTTGTGCGCATAAGCTCACGCTACGTATATCCAGGCGTAGCCGAGCTAAGCTACCGCAATTTTTTTTTATATCCTTAGTAATAAGCCCATAGGTCGTAGATTCCAGCCGTCCAATTTCGTATGTGTTCAATGTATTTCTCCGACTACTACAACGTATTCCTGTTTAACAGATATTTCCGTCAAACGAAGCAATTGTGCGGTCTCAAAAAGCAAATATGACCGGTATTATGAATTTTCTAGGTGAACAGTAATCAATTTTACGTAAATTATCACTCAAGTGACGCACATAGAGAACAGAAATACTGCGGCAGCGGCGACGGTCGACACCACCGCTGCACCGATCCGTTGTCACCGCGATGCACATTCTCGAGTCTAAATAATTTGTTAGCACGCAACCGTGTGTCTGAATTGTGCAACCTGACTACATCGCAGCAGCCTGGAGGCAGCAGTGTTGTCACGCAGAACCACCTAGACGCAAGGTTGCACACTAATAAATTATTCAGACCCAAAACCAAAACGCGCGACGCAGCGGACGCATTGCCTCCTCTGCTGAGCGTTGCACAACTACTTTCGTTTGGTTTCGTCTTACTCACTCCGTTGATTACGTCCCACTCCGCTCTTCAACACGAGTTATTTTTTCAACAGTCCGTTCGAGGAATCCACGCACTCGTTTCCTTATTTAACGCATACTTTGGCGCATTTGAAAGGACCCGCGCGAACGAGAGATTATAACAAACAAGTGTTTTCATGGGCAGTTCCAACTTTTTTATACTGTCTCGGCATTTGTTTGACCGACGTGCCGATCTTCGTCGGGATCCAAGATTCCTAACCTTGCTCGATTTGAGTACCAAACTGTTCCGCCATGAAGCGGTAATATAATGTCGAGGAAACGTGATCTGCGAGTCTACCCGTGAAGCCAAAATCTAAGCGAGATCGGTAGAGTTGCACCGAAAAACGCGCCCCCATCTTTGTGCCAGACAGATGTGAAAAGGGCTCAGTCGGCTAGGTTGTGCGCCTTTCCCCACTCTCTCCTCGCTGTAGCTGTCGCGTGCCGAAAGTGTAGTCGACTCTTCTACGGAAGTGCCGTCATGGCTGTCTTACCGCTCCTACGAGAGCAGCGCAGCCGCCTCAAAAGCATCCTGCGAATGACATGTGCCGCCGCCCCATTTAAAAAAGGCCAAATTTACACAGTCGGCGAATGCCTCTCATTTGACGCGTGATCAGGCATCCATGTCGGTGGTTTAGCGATTGCTTCGATTCATATTTTGATAAGTCAGTTAATTTTCTCGCGTGGAAGTTTGGATAGCGGGAAATTAGTCCGCAGCAAGGAGTGCCTGGTAGTGATGCAAAACTATCGATAAATTGACAATCGATACTATCGATAGTTTTTCCAAAACTATCGATAGTGTCGCAAAACTATCGATAGTACTATTGAGAGTTTTTCGATAGTTTTTCGATAGTCGACTATCAATAGTACTATCTATAACTTTTCGATAGTCGACTATTGATAGTCGACTATCAATAGTGCTATCGATAGTTTTTTTTACTATCGATAGTCATAATTTTGGAGACTATCGATACTATAGATAATACTATCGATAGTTTTGCACCGATAGTGCCTGGTGTCTCGGCTGTAGATGACAAACTTTGCCAGTGGAAGTACTGGCAGTACGACCGCTAGCCTGGTGTCTTTAAATTGCGTGACACAGTGGCGAGTTCCCAGAAACATGCTAATACAATTTTATTAAAAAAAAAAAGAACACTAATTGAGTTTAAGATGCCTGGATTCTGCAGCACGAGCTACGATGCGCTAGCACTTGGCACTTTTGAAAAGTCAAGAGATCGATCTCGCCACCGCTGCCACCATGCATCGTGGGATGTTTGTTTATGCAAAGGGACCCTAGCAAGAGCAAGATCTATCGCTTCCAGCGGTCTTTGCTCTGCTCTGCCTGCGCATCTGGTGTTTGTGCGTTTCTGCTTCGTGCACTTTGTAAACCAACGGACTTAACACAGTGCGCTATGGTTCAAGAGGAATAACTAGCGAATAAAGAGTTCACCCCAAAGAAAAAGAGACTATGAGACAAGCATATCTCCGAAGCAGTGACAATGAAAAGGAGCTAAGCAGTGACGAGTACAGTCAAAATGTACAGGATCACGATTCTCGCCCCCACTTCTGCTATGCCCTCGAGTGCAGTAACTTTACGTTCGCACTATAATAGTAATAACTTTTTTTAGGGGGCTTCAAAATTTGCTTTAGCGTTATATTCATGGTTGCCTTATATTCGTGCAAATACGGTATTTTTTCCCACCTGAATTTCCTTCGCCAAAATCTAGCGAAAAATGTTTCTTCATTGAATATAGCAGGAAAATGGAATTAGCGTATAATTACCATATTTTGTGGCCAGTGATGCCCCCTTAGAAACTTTCACAAAAGGTTTATATATACGTCGACGGTGGGAAATACAACAATTCAGTTTTTTCCACTAGTGAGCAAATCTACCACACTTCCATATATGGCAGAAACGATTCAATTTCTTTTACAGCATAATTAATAACCTGGTTCTTGTAAAGATGAAAGAGTGTCGTAAGCATATTTGCTATTTGGAAGAAAACAAGTTTTCTAAGGACTCCAGTGGTGGAAGTGGCATTTGAACTTTTGTAGCAAGTTCTGTAGCAGGCAAAACATTGGTTTGGAGCAGTCACCGACACTTTTGGAGCAGATGCCAACATCTGTTAGCGCATCGCTTGAGAATTAAAAAGTGGTTGCATCTCTAAATGAGTTCATTTATGATAGTCATCGAGGGTTCCTCTTGATGCTTGAGCATATTGTTACCATTTGTGATAAGAATTGATAGGGTGTAAGAGGAACAGTCTTCTTAAATAAGGCTCTAGTCAGAGTAGGTTTCATTTACAATGAGCATTAAAAAATGGTTGAAAAGGGAATCATAGTACAACACTTCACTGGGATAAATCTCTCTCCCCTCCCCATTTTACACTCGATAGCTTGTTTAGCCTGTAAATGTAATTTCTGTCACATGCCAGCAAGAACCAGCGTATCCTCTAATACGCCCACCAATAAATATGTGCCCCGCAAGTTTAATGAACCTACCAAACTCAAGACTTAATTTCATAAACTGCAAAAACCACCACCCAAAAATATGATAAGAGCCTGCACTTGCGCTTTAAAGGGATACTTCAACGAAAGTTGAAATGTACCCGTCGTGTTCAGAAATAGGCTGAATATGATCCACAGTATCCGTACATGACAATTGCACGATTGTATTTCGAGTCCGATGACTGTATTTTTCGTTATAAATGGCTCACTCTGGCAATCGCTCCGAGACCAGCCAGCGGAGAGCACGTCACATCCGGCGCAATCGTGACATAGTCTGTCTCGGGACAAGCAAAGCTGCGGAGAGGCTGACATCGACAGGATGTCCTAGCCGTTCCAGCCACCGAAGCAGCCGAAGCACGCCAGCGATCGGGCCACCGCAACTAACCCCGAAGCTGCTTTTGTATTAATTTTGAGTGACGTGTTAATCTTCTAAAGGAAAAAAATAGCGACGTCTGGGACACACAAAAGAGAGTCTTGGTGAGAGGGGAGGTTCCTCCTTCCCCTCTTCTCTCATGGTGGCAGGAGGCGAGACAGTTACCGTCACTAGCTGTCAAGGTTCCTAGACGGGCATTACAAACAAGGCCTTAGCGACATCCACCATGCGTCATTTGCTGATCGTTTAATTTGTTTTGAAATTCCTTTTCGTGTCTTTTTCAACGAGAGATTGGTGTGTCCGATGTGATACTACTCCCTTGAACACGTATAGACCAAGAAAGAAGCTCGAGGTACACCTAAGCACTTCTTATGAGTTGTGAATGCGAAAGCATGCAAGCCGCTCGTCCGCTCCCTTTTTCGTCTGCTGCGTACTTTTCGTCGCAGCTCAGCACGTCTGCTCCCCTGGTGACCTTGAACACTCCGCGCCGATAGACACACAGTGCCATGGGGTGAGCGGTCGTGGAAACTGACGAGCGCAGCGGCCAATGGGAGCCCCGTCGACGCACGCCAGCCAATGGAACCGAAGGAAACTATCTGCCGTTTTCGCGCCTCAGACTGATGACGTCAGCTCGCTCCATGAGACAGTTAATGCTTTCGCATTAATAAGCGCCGAAATTTCATTCTAGGATCCCTTTAAAGGTGACACTGCCCTTTAGCAGTGTAGGAACCAGAGTTACGTCAAAGTTTGCTGCTCTTCCGATTGACAGCTGCATGAGAACTGCCATAACTACCATATTTACTGAAATGGTACACTTGTGTCTCCTCCTCTCTCTTTCTCTCCTCGTTTTTTCTTTTTTTAAATTAGAGAGTAATTTACAATTTGCACAAAGAAGATCGACCTGTAATAATCCTGAACATAAAGGCTGGTTCACACAGCCACGTTTTTGTTACGTTGCATTACGAAAGCTCACATAGAAGTCACCGGGACGTCTGTGCTTTATACTAAGCGCGGCTACCAGTTCAAGGAGATAACCTGGTACCCGACATCCGAGACAGGAATGTTCCGGCGACTTATAAGTAACGTAAGAAAACGCAAAAATATGGTGCTGTGTGAACCGACCTCAAAGGGGGCGGTGCAACAGTTCTTGTACTTTGCGCAAATACCGCTTAGAACGAATTCCTGACGTTTATGACCAATGAAACAAACGTTCATTTTCCCAACCACGCAAAAAATGTTGCAGAAACAATTAAAGGAAAACGAGCAGCCAGAACAAGCGGCCACATGATCTGGAGCGATTATATGCTGCCAATGTTGATCATAGCCAAGCGCTGAGCTTGGCAAAGGACAGGACACGCGCTGAGTGCTAGACACTGTTATAGTTTGGCTATTGTCGTCATTGTCGCGATTGGACACAAGCCGCTACCCGAATGCTTGTCGAGCTATGGATTATCTCGAGCCCAAATCCAGTGCTTACGCAATGCTCGGGTCCAGTCTATGAACCTCATTTAAATATCGTCACTGGGACACTATGCCGTCACGTGATCAAGTTTTGCAAAGGAGAGACTGAGAGAAAACGCTCGCTTTTATCCTCGAAATTACGCCGCAACAAAAAGGTTTCTTGGTCAATGGCGTTGCAAGCGAGTATACTTGGGTCCCACTAGTGCCGATAAACTCGTGTAAAGTGAAAAACATTCCGAAAGAATATCGTTGCATTGCCCTTTTAATTTGCGCTAAGCCAGGCGCCCCCCCCGCGCAGCCGCTGCTCTAGCTCCCTGGTGCAAAGCAGTGAAGCTCGACGCATGCATTGAAGAACGTGAGGTAGTCAACTGCTGTTTTTTAAAACATACTACAGTGCAACCCACTTATAACGATAATGAGAAAACCCAAAATTTCAATCGTTAGAACCGATTATCGTTGTATCTGGACTAGAAACTGTTCATTTCCAGTCTGGAAACTCTAGGAACTGATTGTTATAAGCGGTACATCGTTATATGTGGTATCGTTGTAAGTGGGTTGCACTGTATAGTGATTGTATTGATTTGTGCAGTTTGTGCACGTTTCCTCGTGTTGCATAACTTCCACTTCTATCTTGGTACTGTGTAGGACCGATAGTAATTAAAACAAATAAATAAATGTTACACTTCTTTTTCGGGACATATTTGTAGAAAACTCTAGCTCCAGACACATTTTGTACGAGAAAAGGTGGCCAGACCGCACATACCAGGACTTGACCATCTGCTCGAAGCTGTTCTCGAGCTGGTGCTTCATGGCCAGTGGGTGGGCGGAGTTCAGCGTGACCAGTCGGTCCACCATGTGCTCGTACTTGGAGGCAAACACCCAGGCGACGAAGCCGCCCCAGTCGTGGCCAACCACAATCGCCTTCTTCCTGCCTGGGCACACGCAGGGGCACCTCGTGAGTTCCCGCCAACAAACGAGTAACTCCGTCGCCAACACGAGAGTGAACCCACGGAAAAAAGTTGCCGTTTTGCACCAACACGTCTCCACGTAACGTACAGTTGCAAACTTTAACTGCGCCGCCGATTTCGGTCGCTCGCATCGCGGGTACCATGGTAGTCACTCACTCCATTCGTAGTGAACAAACTGGGAATGTCAACTTAACTACTGCTTCACGACAGTGAACCTGGACAAGCGGCGCTGGTGCTCGTGGCTGCAAGGGTATACATCGTAGTGCCTCGCTTGATCATGGTGGCCAGCTGCACTTTCGAGCACAATCGAGGCACATGGTCACCAATAGCAATTTCAGAAGGGGTCCATTCAGCACAAACGTATTGCGCAGTGCAATTCCTAAGGCGCATTGCATAGTGCAACCCCGCACACCACATGTGGTACATATAAAGCGGTTCCACAAAACATGGTGCAATTTCAAGTGCGCTCCCGAGGCTCACCGAGTGCCGTGATCAGTCCCCTGACGTCTTCAATGAGATACGACATGCCGTAGTCCTCCACCCGCGCTGGCTTCGATGACAGACCGTAACCCCTCATGTCTGGAGCCACCACCCTGCGATCAAAACAGCCGGGAAAGCGAGGAATTTTCTCAATGGCACACTGAGCGACACAGAGAGTGAGAGCACAATAGCAATGCCTTTCTGCATTTTGCGCATGTAGGTGAGGACTGACTACTATACTTTGAAATTAAAGTTGGTCTCTTATATGTAAGTACACTTTGGCATGGAGCTAGTTTGGTGATGGCTTTTGGGCAGCACTGAGAGAACAGGAAAGAACAGCGATTGCATGTTTGTGCTAATTATGTGGGATATTATTGCTTTGTATCTTCAATGTTTCTATGCTGCAGCACATTCATGGACGGGAGCGGGTCTTATTTTTTCTTCAGAGCACGACTAGCTCTCACTGGTGTAATACTATTAAGAAGGGACACTACACAGAGAAAACAATTTCTGCAAAAAAAAGTTGATTTTGAAAAATACCATATTTACATCCACCAACATCTAGAAAGTATTCCCAGAAAGTTTCATTAGTTTATACTGCATAGTTAATTTTTTATAAATTATTTCGGCCCACCGATGCTAAAGAAAAGGTAGAGGTTGGAGCACTTTGAACGCCTTTTTCTCTTTCACTTTTTGCTATAAATTTCACTTTAGGAAAACTTGTTTGTAGGGGTGTGCGAATATTCGAATACGAATTGAACATTTCCCTTATTCGAAGCGTATTCGATTCGAAAATTGCAAATTCGGAAGTTCCCGAATATTTGGCCAAAGCCGAATATTCGGGAAAAGCGGCGAATATTTGCACAAACTGCGAATATTCGAGCAAGTAACGAATAATCTGCCTGCCACGCATTCCCCTATGAATGTTTATTCACTGAAAAAGGCGTATGATGCGTGCGTTATCGGTCTGCTCCATTTCTCTCTGTCCGATGGCAGCAAGAGAGGATCAGTTTCGGTTTCTTTTTCACCAAGCCCTTCATTGTGTGGCACTTTTATAACAATATGTGATGTAATTGCACATTCTATAAATTGATGTAATAAAATAAACCTCGAGAGTGAAATATAGATATAAAATAAATCTCTAGACCGTTATCTAATATAAATGTTTGAAAATTGAAAAAGAAAAAGCTAGGTGCGAACAGAACATTGCATCGCCGTCGACAACTCCTGCCACTCCCGCGCAGTCAAAACTAGGGATGTCGCGAACCTGCCCAAGCTGCAGGTTCGAGTGTGACCAAATTCAACCTTTTCGAACTTTCAACGTAGTGTTCGACAAAGGTTTGACTGAAGCTCGACTTTTGTGGGCATGCGCGAAAATTTAAAAAAAAAAAAGAAAAAAAAACTAGTTGACTTTACCTGGAGGAGGAAAAATGAACTATTTGTTGGGTTTAGTTGCATCACTGGTTCACATTAATAACTAATGAAAGCGCTAAAGGCGAATATTTTCGCTTTTATATGGTGTAAACAATGGTAACCATTTTATAAAATATAAAATAAACTACTTTCTAAATTATTTTTCCCGGAATTCAATATATTCGTGTAGCAGCCGGGCAACAATGTTCATAAGTCGAACTTCTTCAAACTTTAGTGAAATTTTGCAGGTTTCCTGAGTGAAAGGGTCTTTCTACTGGCGGAAATGTTGTCACGGCGCGTAGGGAGCGCTTACTTTCTGACCACGTTGAGCAGTTAATTTTCCTACACGATAATTTGTAGTGAGTGCATTACTAGAAGTATCTTTGGCCTGCTGCAGCCCATAAAATGCAGTTTCATTGATTTATATTAAAAAGGCAATAAAACCTGCTGTTTTCTCTTGTTTTGTCATTTTTGTTTACTAGACACATATTCGATATTCGATTCAATATTCGAAGCCTGTTTTTTGTCTTATTCGTATTCGATTCGTATTCGAAAAATTCAATATTCGCACACCCCTACTTGTTTGTTAATGGGACAAAAGGAAAGACTCACTCATTGTTTTTCTCCATTGAAATTTTAAGAGCAACTAACTGTGGAATTGTTTTTTGACTTTCTGGATGTCTTTTATAAAACATGTTAAGATTTTGTCGACGACATAAAAGGCAAAAAATTTGTTTGATTTTTCACTGCGATGTTAGCGTAAAATAAATTACTTTGTGGAAATTTTGTTTTCACAGTTGCTCTCTCCAGGCATTCTGCTGCAGATCTAGTGAAGAAAAGCGTTAGATATTACATTAGTTTTCTAACGATAGTTTTCGTAAATGAAGTCAGTGTGTTCCTGATAAAAACAACCATAATTTCTTTTACAATTCATCTACACAGATGAAACTTTGCACTGCAACCTTCCTCGCAACTGCCAGTATATACTGTGAATTTCATTCATATTCAACCAAAGGTTCAAAAGTCGACCCTCTAGGGTAGTGTCCCCCTTTAAAAAGGTAGGCAATTAAAACGATCACCAATAGAGCTACGAAGTAATGCGTGGGTGCCAACAGCATTCATTTCTTCGTTGCTGACCGAATAAATCATCTCAGAACCGACGATTCGGCAAATGAAGCCCCAGGTCACTAGTGCCGCATTTCTTAAGACGCACCCAAAGTCGCAACAACTTTGAGGCCAAGTGAGACGATTAAGAAGAGACCCCTTTGAAGTAACCTTCAAAGCAGCTTGACTGGAGTTGCTCTTTGAGCATGAGTGACTGCAGTCAAGTTGCTTCAAATTCCTACCAGAAGTCCTTCTTGAAGTCCAGGATCTGTTCCTTCCACGTGAACCAGAAGTCGGGAAAACCGTGAAGGAGGAGCATCAGAGGGTTGGACCTGTCCCCGGCCGAGACATAGTGCAGCCGGACGTCCTGCGAAGGAGATGGGAGTTCATTTGCACGCAGGCGTGACAAAACTTTCCCAGCAATGTTCAACTTCATTCTTTCCCTCTGGCAAAAAAGGGAGAAAACAGACTAATGACCCTTAGGAATATACAGAGATATTATAAGGAAAGTGGTGACAAATGGACAAAAAAAAAAAACATTAAACAATTGTACGAGGCACACAAAAAAGGTTGTTTACAAAAAGATGGCCTTTTGCAAATTGCACTGGTAAGGCGAGAATTTGCTTTGGGCCCGAACTCGGCAGGTTCCGTGGGTCGGCTAGAGAACTGGGTTCTAGAAGCCTACTCTATCAAAGTGAGGAAAGTTGAGTGCTCTGCTCCTTGAGCGCGATTATTTCGTCACAAGGAGAATGGGTCAGCCGACATTTCACGACCCTGAGGCAACTGTAGGCCCTTTTCAAAACGCCGTGCCATCTAGTGGCATACCGTAAAATAGCGCGGAAGCACCCCGTTCGTTCAAGCGCCCGATTTGTCCGGAGAAGTGCCCACACCTAGACTAACCCAGTTTTCAGTGAAAGTGGGATGGGCGCTTCCCCGGTATTTAACGGTACATTTAGCAGTCTAGCTTCTGCCATACTAATGGCGGTAAGGAAGGCGTATTTTGTTGGGTACAGTTACTTTTGTCAGAGGAGATAGTCCTCTTCCCCGTACAGTGCTTTATTAGTTAGCTTCGGTTTCAATGGCAAAAACGAAACAACTGGATTTCTTTCTCTCTTTCTGTATTGATTTTACGGGCCATGGCCGCCCAGGGGGAAGAGGAAAGAGGCATTTCTGCCTGACGAGCCCTCTCCGCCCGTTACAGCTGTACAGCATTGTTCGAAAGAGGCAGCAACAAACGCAACAGCTGCCATAGAACATGCAACCCAGAAACATTGCAACAAAACCAGGTGTGCGCAACAACTGCAGCACAATTTAATCAAACACCCACACAGCCATAGGCAACAATGCAACCAACATGTTTTCAAGAAAAAGAAAAAATCAGATGCAAGCAATCACATGTTGCATAAAAACCAACAGAAAAAAACCATCAATAGAAAAAAGCAAACTCCATGCAAACCAGAAAACGCACTACCCAATAGAAGCAATACCGTCACAGATCAGAAAATGCTTGACGTCGGTTTTGAATTGTACAAAGCTGTTCAATTAATTGCATTCTGCTCCAAAGCATTACGAAGACCGGTTATCTGGTAGTCGAGTTTCAGTTTTCCCTAGTTAGCCCCGATTCGAGGCATCTGTCATTTGGTGTGCCGGAGGGAGGAACCACGACCGTCCAGAGTTTCGTTAAATTCAATATAGAGTTTATTTTTGTGTAGGAATTGCGCTAGTTTAAAATAAAAAACCTGGTCTGCTTTCAGCATGTTATGTAAGGTGTAATGTCTCTCGCAGTCAAAGTCCTGCAGGTTTCAGAGTAATTAGCATACGTACGTAGAACCCTATTTTGTAGTACTGAAGCTGATTCTAGTTTCCAATGGTCGTAGTACACCATACTAAAATGCCATATGAAAGATAAGAATAGAACAGCGAGTAATAAAGGCACTTTTCCAGCCAGAGTGGGATTAAATTTGTTATTCTGTACATACATCCAAGAGACCTTGATAGCTGTGTCTTGATATGCCTGACATGTGTATTCCATGTTATTTCTGCGTTAAACCAAACCCCAAGAAATTTTTGTTCTGCTACTTGTTCTACAATTACATTGCTAAATTTAATAATGACGGCGTCATTATCGCGTTCATTGATAGGCCGAAATATTACATATTTGGTTTTAGAGTCGTTTAGTTGCAATTTATTTGATATTAGCCAATGAAACAAATTCACCAAGTATCTGTTTGTTATATCTTCAAGTTGTTGTTTAATCTTTCCAGTAAAGAAAACGTTTGTGTCATCTGCATACATGACAATGTTCTGTGAACCCATAATATTGACTAGATCGTTAATATATACTAAGAATAATAATGGACCCATAATGGATCCCTGCGGGACACCATATTAGATCGAAAACTTGTTTGACGACACGTCTTTAGTAACCGTAAAGCGATTCCGCGTATACCATAGTGCTCAAGCTTTCTTAACATAATATCATGCTGTACCGTATCAAACACTTTTTTTAGGGTATAAAAATAGGCCTAGTGCGTATACTGTAAACGACTAAATTTTCGCGAGGACCTAAATTTCGCGAATTTCGCGAATCGCCTTTCACTCGCGAAAAATACGTCCTGCAAACAATTCGGGCAATATGTGAACGCTACGAAGGCTACACTCGATTCGCGAAATTTAGAACCTGCGAATAATTTTAAATTTTCAGCTTTGGCCCGATTCGCAAAAATGTGAGCCCGCGAAAATTAAGTCGTTTACAGTAACCTATTTTCTATAGACGCTTTACACGCACGCCAGAATAGTCGCCATTGCTGACCTCCTCTTGTTTTACAGAGATACTGAGCCACTGAAATTGGTGTGCGCGAGCCTCCACAAAAGCCAATGCTGGGGAGAAAGACAGAATAAAATCCAAGATGGCAATAACCTGTCCTGCTATGGTAATAATGAAGTGAAGTAAACGTAATAAGGGGAAACAAAAACTGAAGGTCAGTTATGGCGGCGCCTATGCACAGCTGCTGCAAAGCGTCTATAATTTATCTTTTATTTGAAAAAGAGCCTGGTCAGTAGAGTTCTCCCTCTGAAAGTCAAACTATGCCGCAGTTATTGTATTATGCTTAAAAAATAAATTTTCAAGTCTGTGTACAATGGTGCTCTCAGATAGTTTCGATAGAATTGGTAAGACTGAAATAGGCCTATAGTTTTGAAGGACAGTATCATCCCCGGCTTTGTGAATTGGAGTCACTCTAGCACCTTGTAGTTGGTCAGGAAATATCCCAGTTAGCAACATCTGATTAATTAAATAGGAGACAATCAGACTTAAAGTTGACGATACATACTTAAAGGGGCACTGACAACCCAAAGGTTGTATTTTTTTTTATTGTCTAAAACGATGCAAGTTGTAGTCATAAACACAAAAAAAAAAACGCATTGCAAAAAAAAAAAATTTCCGGCGCACGCGCGCGCCTTTTTAGTTTTGGTGTTTATATTTCCCGCCACTCATCTCCTCGATTCTTTTGATCGGTGACGTCAAAAATCAGGAAATTTAGAAGCTTTGTAGGTGACATTTCTATAACATTTAATAACGGCAATCGTAAAACTTATTTTTTAACGCAATTCCAAACGCATTACGGCCCACCTTTTTGAAATACCAAAAATCAGAGTTCCGTGTGATGTTGCTTCCTAGATTTGTACCCTCCCTCGGAAAACTTGGCGGCGCTCGTCGGCGAGTCGGGGAAGAAACCGGTTTTTTCCCGCGCCGGCGCAATTCTATCCCGCAGGCTCACCTCCTCGCTTGGGGTCGCCGTGGCAACGGCGCTTTGCTTCATAGCGTGGAGCGGAGGTCAGAAAGAAAGTTCGAGTTGCAGGAGACCGCAAAATTTGACTCACTGCACTGGCGCGGATCGCGCGGGAACTTCAAATTCGGCATTTGGAAATTGTTTTTTTAATTCACAAATACTGAATTTCAAAGTTTTGAATTTTGAGGGTAATGTCCCGGCATCGTTTTCAATCGTTTCGGATAATAAAAAAAAATATGATTTTGACGTGTCAGTGCCCCTTTAATAGGAAGAGATTTTATATCATCAAAGCGCAATATTTTAGGTTTGAGATCATTGCATCTACTTCGTTCAGTGTCGTTGGAAAGACCGTAATAGAAGTTAAAGATTTTGTTGTGCAATGTGCTGGAGTGGCTTCCGTCATGCTTGGTAATTCGACACCTACACCCACAGTTGTGAAGTACTCATTCAATGTTTCCACAAGCTCCTTGGCCAGTGAACCTTACGTCACCTATCTTGAATTCCTGCACAGGGATGTGCTTGCTAGCTCTTCCAGATAAACTGTTGACCGCTTCCCAAACTTTTGGATAGTTATAAATGTTTGAAAACTTTCCTACGTAATAATCTTTTTTTGCCTTTTCGAAACGTGCATTCAACTAATTTCTTATTTTTTTGTATTCAGCTAGAAATTCGCGATTGTGGTATATAATACAATGTCGATACATTCTATCTTTCTTTTTTATTTCCTTAAATAGGGTAGCATCAATCCATGGTTTTCTTATATTTTTGTTTTGAACACGAGATGTAACCAGAGGAAGGGCTGTGCCATAGCACAGCTGAAGTTTAAAATGAAATATATTATAAGCCCTATTTACATCTTCCTGTTCGAAGACGCCCTGCCAGTTCATTTGTGACCAAGTCACGAAAGTTTAGGAATGAATCATTGTTTATTTTTCTTAACACGCGTTAGCTTTTAGTATGATCATTGTAAGCATGTCTTATAGGTGTTAAGCAAAAAATAAACATGTAATCACTAATATCGTGGGCTATAATGCCAGGCATTACATCCGCGACATTTATGTTTGTAACACAAACATCAAGTGATGTTGCACTCGTCGCGGTTACTCAAGTCGGCACTGTTATCACGTTGGTGCAGCTGTAAGCAAGCAGCAGATTTTGAAACCGTCTTGCTGCGGATTCATCAGATATGGTATTAATGTTTACATCGCCCATGATCACAAAAGGCAGAAGCAGAGCACCCAGATAAGCCAACATGTTTTTGAAAAGGCCAAGACAGGATGGCACGTTTTCGGTAGGTGGTCTGTGTTATGTATGTTGACTAACAGCCAGCGCTCCCTGGCTCCTGTGCCCTCGTGGCTACCGGCCGAGGATGAAGTGATGTGGCACGCGCTCTCGAACATTCCATCGACGACTGGCCAGAAGCAGCATCTCATTCTATGTTCTAGACTATGCTCTAAATAGACATTGTCTGGTACATAACATGGTGTCAGAAGTGAACCGCTAGACGCACCGACGCACCAGCCGCCATCGACGCATCAATGACGCGACGCAACAACGACGCACCAGCCGCAACATGGTAGGTGTCTTCATCCAGGCGCCATCGGCGTTCGAGCCCAACACGGAAAACCCAGCGATCTCGTGGGAGGAATGGCGATCCTCTTACCTCATCTACGAGATGGCATGCGAGTACGCCAAGAAACCAAAAGCAGCACAGAAAGCACTCCTCCTTCATGTACTTGGACCTCAGGCACGTCGAATATACCAGACGTTTCCACCGCCTCCAGCCTTACCCGCAGAAGCCGCAGCCTCCTTCAACGAGGTCGAATATATTTTCGAGCAGTTTGACGCGCTTGTGGCGGACAAAGAGTCCAACAGACGACAGCACTCAACACCCAACGCCGACCGGCACCCGCGCATCTTGGCGCGAAGAAAAAGAGGATCGGAGAGAAGCACGCGCAACGAGCTCCCGGGTGAAACACAGCTCGTCGTTCCAAACAAGACTATGGTTCAGACAACCAATCTAGCCGTGGATAAAAGACAGTTATTGTAGCTCAGTCGTCAATGAAATTATTACGTGCTACAAACTGGTGACCCGGACGTCGAACCCCTACCTGCTAGTTAGTTGTGCTAACCTACAACTGCTGAAATGACGGACCCAAGACTACACACCGATGCCTCCACCGGTGAGCCTTCCTTGCTGGCTGCGAACATCGGCAGCACAAACTTCAAGCTTCCCGCCTTTTGGAATGGCGACGCAGAACTCTGGTTTCTACACGTCGAGGCCCTATTTCGGTCACACCGGATTGCATCGCAAAGGTCCCGGTTCGACTTCGTAATAGCTGCGCTACCTCAAGCTACTGCCGCGATAGTTTGCGACATTCTACGTGCACCACCCGACAACTCATATGATCGCCTTAAAGAAGAACTTATTCACCGCACCACGGAATCCGAACAACGCCGCCTACAACAACTCTTGACGACAGAAGAGTTAGGAGAACGAAAACCAACAGACCTCTTACGACGAATGCACCAACTGCTTGGTGACCAGCCTGACACAGTCGAGGCATCAATTTTCAGAGAACTTTTCCTTCAACGGCTCCCAAACAACGTCCATATGATCCTGTCCGCCTCAGAAATAACATCCACCGAGGCCTTAGCTCGCATGGCAGACAGGATCATAGAGGTCAATACACCTACCATCTCGACTCTTGGTACAACCAGACCATCATCACCTCCGAGCAAGGACCCTATAAAGAAACTCAACGCCGTCGTCTCACAACTTTCAGAAAAGGTGGACCAACTTAACACCGAAGTGTCCTCCCTTCGGCTGGCTGAGCCACGCTCAATAAGCAACGACCAGAGATCACCGAATTGGCGACCTCAAACGGGACGACCCCGGACAAGTAGAACACCCGCCGTGGAACCTAATCGACACTGCTGGTACCACCAAAAATTTCGAGAGCAAGCCCGCCGGTGCATTCCTCCCTGCGCTTACCAGGGAAACTTCCGAACCACGCATTAAAGACGGCAAATGCAGTGGTACCTGATATCAGCCGTCTTTTCTTTATTACGGAGAAAAACACAAAAATGTATTTCTTAATCGACACAGGAGCGGAGATCAGTGTAATTCCTCCAAGTGCAGAGGACCGCCGACACCGCCAAAGCTGTCCGTCACTTCAGGCTGCAAATGGTTCCTCCATCGCAACATTCGGAGAAAGATCGCTCAAACTCGATATTGACCTCCACCGCACCTTTCGTTGGGTGTTTCTAGTCGCTGAGGTAACTCGTCCCATTATAGGCGCCGACTTCCTATATTTCTTCAATCTCATTGTGGATGTTCGGTGTAAAAAACTGATTGATGCAAACACGCAACTCAGCATCCAAGGATTGTGCTCAGAGGAACCACTAATTAGCCCCACCATTTCAAAGATCGCGATTGATTCTCCGTGGCAAACCATTCTCGCAGAATTTCCTGCCATAACACGCCCATCTATAACTGAACGACCTGTCAAACACACAGTAACCCATTGCATCGAGACAACCGGCCCTCCCGCGTTCTCCCGCCCACGCCGCCTGGCTCCAGACCTCTACCAAGTTGCCAAGAATGAGTTCAACCATATGCTCAAACTTGGCCTGGTACGACCGCCTTCCAGCAACTGGTCTTCTCCTCTCCATATGGTTCCCAAAAAGACAGGCGACTGGAGACCGTGCGGCGATTACAGGGCTCTTAACAAAGCCACTATCCCTGATCGCTATCCCATCCCGCACATCCATGACTTCACTGGTGCCATAGCAGGATCAACAATCTTTTCTAAGATTGACCTCATAAAAGCCTTTCACCAGATCCCCGTGGAGCCCGCCGATATTCACAAAACGGCGATCATCACACCATTCGGCCTGTTCGAATTTCTACGCATGCCTTTCGGCCTGCGTAATGCTGCGCAGACATTCCAACGCTTTATGGACCACATACTGCGAGGACTCTCGTTCTGTTTCGCCTACTTGGACGACATCCTTGTCTTCAGCCGCACTCCAGAAGAATATCAAAAACATCTTCACACCATTTTTTCAAGACTGGACAACTATGGCATTACCATACAAATCGAAAAATGCAAATTCGGCGTACCAGAACTTGATTTCCTCGGCCATCACCTCGACCAAAAAGGAATCCATCCACTTCAGTCACGAGTACAAGCAATTCGTGACTTTCCTACACCGACAACGGTAAAACAACTACAAGAATTCCTAGGACTTCTAAACTTCTATCGCCGTTTTTTACCACACGCAGCAGCAACGCTGACACCACTCAACACTCTCTTGGCAGGAATCACGAGCAACAAGGCACCTGTCTCGTGGAATGACGCAGCAACTTCCGCATTTGCCACGGTGAAGAAACAACTTGCTGATGCTTCTATTTTGACCCACCCACACTGCGAGGCTCCGTCCTCTTTAATGGTGGACGCTTCCGACGTGGCAGTTGGAGCAGTGTTCCAACAGTATCTTCATGGCAAATGGTGTCCAATTGGATTTTTCTCTAAAACTCTATCACCTGCCGAAAAACGGTATAGCACATTCGGCCGAGAGTTACTGGCCATCTATCTCTCAGTCAGGTACTTCCGTTACTTGCTCGAAGGTCGTCCGTTTTCCATCTACACTGACCACAAACCACTCACGTATGCAATGACATCCAGTGCTACACACTCACCTCGAGAAATCAGACATCTTGCTTTTATCTCTGAATTTTCCACAGACATAAGACACATTTCTGGCCAGAACAACGTCATTGCCGACGCTCTATCAAGAGTGTCTGTAAATACATCGTACACCGCAAACCCTTCCATAGATTTTTCAGCACTGGCTACGTCACAAGCAGTGGACCCAGAACTCGAACTGCTCAAGACATCGTCGACTACACTTACTCTGAAGGACATCCAGATGAACTCATCTTCCACAACACTGGTCTGTGACACTTCAACAGGCACAAATCGTCCCTATCTAACCCCCGAGTTTAGACGAAACGTATTTGACATGTGTCATTCTTTATCCCATCCAGGCATTCGCGCCACACAACGTTTAATTACAGCACACTATGTGTGGCCCCGAATGAACACAGATGTTCGCCACTGGGCCCGTACATGCCTGAAGTGTTAACGAGCCAAGATTCATCGGCACATAACGACTCCGATCTCATCTTTTAATCCTCCAGAGGCAAGATTCGGACACGTCCACATCGACATCGTCGGTCCTCTTCCTCCGTCAGAAGGACATGGATACTTCATAACCTGCATTGATTGATTTACACGTTGGCCTGAAGTCTGCCCCATCGAAGACATAACTGCGGAGACGGTCGCGAAAGCGTTCTTGTCCACCTGGATAAGTCGCTTTGGTGTACCGACAAAAATCACAACGGACAGAGGCCGACAGTTCCAGTGCCGATTATTCGCGAAACTTTCACAACTGCTCGGCGTTAACCACATCTCGACGACAGCATACCATCCTGCTTCCAATGGCCTCGTCGAAAGATTCCACCGGCAACTGAAAACGGCACTAAAAGCTTCAGATAATACGTCGTGGACAGAAACCCTTCCTATGATCCTTCTAGGACTCCGCACAACACTCAAGGAGGACACCAACTGCAGCGTCGCAGAGATGGTTTACGGATCTTCACTCCGACTACCAGGCGATTTTTTTGTGGCATCACCAGACACCGAGTTACCTGATCCCCTTGACTACGTTTCACGGCTTAAAACCGTAATACGGTCTCTTCAACCAATAGCCTTTTGCAAGCCACACCAATCGCAAGTGTTCAGTGAGCCCCTATCTGGAAACGGCAACCCACGTATTTGTGCGCAACGACGCAGTGCGACGACCACTACAACCTACATACACACGACCCTTCAAGGTAATTGTGCGAGCACCTAAATATTACAAACTTGACATCAATGGAAAGGAAGATACCATATCCCTCGATCGACTGAAACCTGCTCACATGGCCAATACGTCTGAACCAGAATCAGATTACTTGACATGTTCGCATACTGTCACAAGAACTGAGATAGACAACTCAAGTATAACACGTCCAAAAACCAGTGCACCTACAGCACCGGCTCGAAAATCGCCTGTCAACAGGGTCCACCTTGACGCTAACCCGACTCCGCAGCATCGTTCCACGCAACGGTTAAACCGTCCCGTGACTAGGGGGGAGCTCCTGTGGCGGACAAAGAGTCCAACAGACGACAGCACTCAACACCCAACGCCGACCGGCACCCGCGCATCTTGGCGCGAAGAAAAAGAGGATCGGAGAGAAGCACGCGCAACGAGCTCCCGGGTGAAACACAGCTCGTCGTTCCAAACAAGACTATGGTTCAGACAACCAATCTAGCCGTGGATAAAAGACAGTTATTGTAGCTCAAACGTCAATGAAATTATTACGTGCTACACGCTCTACCAACCCTACAAGAATGTAACCCAAGCAACTGCCATCTTTAACTCGATGACACAACAGGCGGGCCAGTCCATTGATGATTTCGTCACTGAGCTCAGACTTCAGGCTCAACGTTGCGACTTCGGCAGCATGGGGGATCGGCTCATTGGTGACAGGATTATCGCTGGGATCCAAGACTCGGCACTTCGCGAACGGCTTTTCCGTGAGCAGAACCCTGCTCTTGAAAGAATAATATCAACCTGCAAAGCCGCAGAAATATAAAAAAAAAAAACATGTCAAGGATCTCCAGGCAACTGCACCTAAGACAGTGGTGGACGAAATGCATCGAAACAATTGGCGAGATGCCAACTTTGACCGCGAACAACGGCGTCGGTACAATTACTCGACGCAACCGCCGCAACAGCAACAACGTCCGCCACAACCGCAACAACATCCACAGCACCCGCCGACAACCCGGCCATGTTCGAGGTGTGGTATGGTGCATGCCCCTAAAAATTGCCCTGCCTATGGGAGCAGCTGCTTTCGGTGCGGGAAATGTGTACACTTTGCATCTGTATGTCGACAAACAAGGTCTGACCCAGCGAACCACATATCCAGTCTTGACAACGACGGTTTCTTTCTGGGACAGCTGACAGTGGACAACGTTCAGACAACCTCTTGGACGGCCACAGTTGATGTTCACAACAACAAGGTCACCTTCAAACTGGACATGAGGCTGACGTAAACGTCCTTCCCAGGCATGTTCTTCAGAAATAGAATCAACCACCAAAGGTAGAACCCACCTGCGTCAGGGTCTCCACCTACACTGGCGATTATCTGCCGATCAGTGGAGAGTGCATCCTACAAACAAAGACAAGAGACCTTTAGCTGCAACTTGAGGTACCTGGTTGTGGACCTTAATGTTATCCCGATTCTTGGTGCTGAGGCATGCCGGGATCTTCAGCTGATACAGCGACTTTGGCACCTGGACTCGTCGAGCGAATCAACCGACGCTGGAGCTACGTACTGCCGAGTATTTGGCCGCAACTGACGTCATCAAGGACTTTCAGGATGTGCTTACTGGAATTGGTCAACTTCCAGGAACTGTGGCCATCACGCTCCAAGACAAAGCGGCACCTTCTATCGCTGCTCCCCGCAAGATTCCACTAGCTATCATAGAGAAAGTAAAGGCGGAGCTTGACAAGATGGAACATGACAACATCATCACAAAGGTCACCGCGCCAACAGATTGGGTGAACCCCTTAGTAGTGGTACCGAAGAAAGATGGCAGCCTACGGATCTGCCTTGACCCCAGACAGCTGAATAACGCCACCAAACGTCAGCATTATCGCATTCCGAAGCAGGAGGAACTGTTCGCTCACTTGAGTGGATACGCTGTGTTCACTCTCCTTGATGCGAAATCAGCTTTTTGGCAGCTGACACTGTCTGAGGAGAGTTCGTACATTTGCACTTTTGCAACTCCTTGGGGCCGGTATCGCTTCTTGCGGCTCCCATTCGGACACAAAAAATGCACCCGAACTCCTACAACGTGCCATGGATGACATCTTCACCAGCACCAATGGCGTTTACCCCTACTTTGACGACATTCTCATCGCATCAAAGACAATGAATGAACACACTAAGCAGCTAAATCTAGTTCTGCTGACTGCACGCAAGTACAACCTCAAACTCAATGCAAAGAAAATGCAAGTAGCAGTGTCCACCATCTCCTACCTGGGACATCAGCTAACGGCAGACGGAATTCGAGCTGACGCTGCGAAAATAGAGGCCATCATTGCTATGCCAGTGCCCGAAAATAAGGCAGAGCTGCTCGGATTCCTGGGTATGGTCACTTACCTTACCAAATTCATGCCAAATGCCTCAAGTGAAATGGCACGCCTGAGACAGCTACTAAAGACCGACGTCCAATGGCACTGGGATGAGAACCTGAGGTTAGAGTTCATCAAATTCAAGCGTATGATCACCGAGACACCTGTCCTGTGCTTCTTTAACAAGACCAGGGGCAGGGACATTGTAGCTTCGGCAGATGCTCAGAGATGACAGTAATGACATTACTGTAATGGAATTACAGTAATTAAATTACTTCTCTAGGCTAGTAATTTAGTAATGTAATGAATTACTTTCAGGCAGTAATTTGGAGAAAATTACTCGTTACTTTTGTCCGAAATTAGAAAATTCATTTGCAAGCTTTAAGAGAGAGAAGAAAAATTATTTTGCATGGTGAAGCGTCGTGAAAGAGCATCGGAGGAAATAATCGACGGCCATCTGAGCGCAAAGCCTCGTACGAAGAGCTGGACAGACGCACAAAGGAGGGCTGGAAAGGCGAAGGAGAAAAGCTTACGTGTAGACTTCGCTGGAAGGCAACGGCTTACGCACTCCAGGCACAACAGATTCACGGCGTCGCGTCATCGCGACAATATTATACTTCGTTCATTCCTAAGCTGACAGTGCGGCGGGAGCTGCGAGCCAACCAGAACCATCAAACACCTTCTTTTAATCACGTGTCCCGCCCCTTCCTCTGCGCGTGGATATGAACGAGAGCGTGGTTACGTGGCGAACGATAGACGTGGGACTGCTCCAACAAACACATAGCTTCCACCGTTCATCCCTAAGCCGATGCACTGTCAGCTTAGGGATGAACGTGTCATAGGCTACAAGGCGACGGGTACATTACCAGTGAGTTAAACGTAATTTAAAACCTGAGAGAAGAGGACAAACAGACCCCAGCCTTGTACTTTCGTCAAGCAAGGTCAAATCGTAAGCATTGACTGTTGTGAACAACAAACGACCGAAATAAAAATGTTTCGTGCGTCCTTGAGCAAAGCAGGTGCCGCTCGCGGTATGCCTCGCTGCCTTCCCTTGGGAAGTTTATTCGGGAATAAGCCTACAAGCAGATATCGCCCCGTTTGTTGGGAAAGTACACAATTTAGGAAGCTCGTGCCATTCCTCAACTGGCGACGCTTCCTCTGTGTGACAATGCGCAAAAACTTGGACTCTTCAAGTGTTTCGGAAAAATGCTCCTTGAAAGGAATGACCAAGAATAGGTCAACTACGCTCGGCGACAACTTCTCTTAGCAATGCAGTGGAGGGTACAGGCACGCGTTCTCTCTCCCATTTTGAGCATTGAATAAAGCTGTGCGCGGGCTCTCCTCCTCTTCGCTGCATTGCCAAAAAAAGTTATCGCCGAGTATAGTGCTCTCGGGAGAATAGAATTAGATTGCGTCCGAGGCGGAAGGGAAATGTTTCACGTGATGACTCCTTGTAGGAACGAGCTGCCATTGCCCGACTTAAGGGCACAGGGTAAGGATAAAATTGAAAAAAAAAAACGATTTTAATTTTTTTTCGCAATTTGAAAAGTTTAGTTCTTTCTGCACATTTTGCATTGTCACAGTGTTCTTAGAAAGTTATATTTCGGGCTGAAAATCACTTCTTCCGAAAGCAAGTAGCAGGTGACCACGCCTCCTTTTAGGATAGGCTCCCTGTTTATCTATGAATTTTCCAACAAAACAAAGTCAACACCAGACCTAAAAGCTTGTCCTGGTAACAGATAATCTAAAAAAAGATTATCTGGCAACTATTGCATAGTTTTTTTTCAACCAAGACAATCCCGAGACGCTGTGCACGTTTTTTCCAGGTGTGTACCATGTGTACATTCAAGCGTTTGTGTTTTTGTAACGACAAAATGGGGCATTGGATGCTGTTCTTTTATTCAATGGTGGTAGCATTGCACAAGCCAATGTTTTGAAGTCCTGTGGATGGAACCCTGTGTGGAACACCATCAAGTGGCTGAGGGAAGTTGACGTCACTCGAATATACTTTACCGACCAAGCGACACGGCAGGTCACAAAAGAGGCCCGGCAAGCAAGGCGATAAGCCTAAAGGCGAAGACATGACTTTAGCAATGCCTCCCAAGCTGGCGGCTATTGAGAAAATGACTCTGAGGCTGTTCGTGCCAATAGAAATTTGTTATTCATCAGTTTTTTTACTTTAAACTCAATTATCTCAAAACAGTGTTTTTTAGTACATAGGTACCATTTTTCCCTTAAAGACCGACCTACAGAACCATTTTCCGCAAGGTAGGAAAATGCCCCTCGCGCCCCTCCTCTTCTCACCCTCTCCCAAAAGTCACGTGATGGCAGGGGCTTCTTTTGTGTCGGCTTAAGCCCCTGCCATCACGTGACGTTTGGGAGAGGGTGAGAAGAGGAGGGGCGCGAATGGCATTTTCCTACCTTGCGGAAAATGGTTCCGTAGGTCGGTCTTTAACCTGACATTATAGAGGATTGATTTTTTATTCCTACCACCTACATGGGTGCTGAAAAATACTGAACTAAAATTTTAAATATGAACCTAGCAGTTTTTGAGTTACAAATTTTTTAATACATGAAAAAAACTAAAATTTTAGTACTAGAATAAAAAAATTTAGAAAAAAAACTTATTTTAGATTGGTTCAAATAATTCTAGTTCAGTAGATAAAACACAATATTTCGAACAAAATGATATATACATGACAGGAATACTCCTAATAGTCACCGAGAAAAATGTTCCTCAACATGGCCTCAAATACATGTGGAGTATAGTACTTTCCCTGTGCCCTTAACAAACTGACACGGACTACAACGTCTAAATCAGGAAGACGGAAACATATCACCCTTTTAGTAAGAACCTTCATTGAACGAACAGCAAAACTGGTGAGTCGACTGTCTTTCTGAGTCACATCTAAAGAAAATATTCATCATGTTTAACACTTCTGTCGTGTGCACCAGCAAAACCACTGTTCAGTACGGTTCACTTTGAGGCACATAAGGTTGTTGCGGTGTAAACAGGAAGATTTGAGTTTTGGTACATATAGACCAACTCAGCTCTTTGACGGGACATCACTGCAGTGGCGCTGCTGTCAGCACTGCGCATGTGCAGCACCTCGCTTCTCCCGAACCTGGTTCCTGCACATGCACTGTGTGGGCAAACGAGGGCTTGTTTTGTTAACTGCTGTGTTGGTCTATACCGGTAAATAAAGTGAGCGCAAATTACTGCCTCAAGGTATTCAAAAGTAATGTCAAAGTAATTTCATTACTTTTGGAAAGTAATTGTAATGTAATGTCATTACCTTTAGTCTGCGGTAATTAGTAATGTAATTTATTACATCTTTGCAGTTTTTAGAAAAGTAATTAGTAATGTAATTTAATTACTTTTTGAAAGTAATTTTGCCATCTCTGGTAGTGTTCTGCTGCAAGAAGGCCATCCGGTTGCCAATGCCTCAGCCGCTCTGACCCCTGCTCAACAGAAATACGCACAAATTGAAAAAGAGCTACTCGCCATAGTTTTTGCCTGTAAGCACTTCCATTATTACACCTACTGGTAGAATCGTAACCGTTCAGACTGACCATAAGCCTTTGATTGGTCTACAACAAAAAGACCTTAAGAAGATCACACCACGGCTACAGCGTCTTCTTCTCCGGCTTCAGCGATACGATGTCCGTCTGACATACGTCCCAGGAAAAGAGCTCACCGTCGCTGTTGCGCTTTCTCGAGCACCTGCCAACGCAAGCTCATGCTGAGACTCTGAGCCCGGAGAGAGTGTGGGGGTCTGTCAACGCATCGACGACAATACGGGAACAGATTCGTCAGGCAACAGCTGCAGATCAGATGCTGCAGCAAGTCTCCAGGTACACACGAGAAGGTTGGCCGGAACAGCGCTCAGTTCATGTGACAGCAAAACCCTTTGTGCATTGCAAAGATGAACTGCACATATGTGAAGGCCTAATATGCCGTGGGCAGCGACTGGTTCTACCTACCTCATGTCAGCAGGACGCCCTAGAGAAACTACATGGAGCACACCGTGGCATTGTGTCATGTAAGAACAAGGCACGAGAGGCTCTTTACTGGCCCTCAATGAACAAAGACATTGAGCAGATGGTCCAGCGGTGCGAGCATTGCCAGCGCTACCAGCGACAACAAAACCAACATGAACCACTTGCTGATCGTGACTTGCCTGACCGCCCACGGCAAAAGATCGCAGCTGATCTTTTCTACTTTAACAGATCGACTTACTTACTCATCGTGGATTACTTTAGCAAGTATGTGGAACTACAACCCATGGCGTCCGCCTGCACTGAAGCTGTCATCACCGCTATGAAAGCTGTGTGCGCCAGATTTGGAGTACCTGATGAACTGGTCTGTGACAATGGACTGCCATTTAATGCAGCGAAATTCAAAGAGTTCCTCATCAGCTGGGACATCATCTACAATCCCAGCTCACTCTACTATGCCAGATCGAATGGACTTGCTGAAAAATTCATTCAGCCCATAAAGCACGCACTTCAGAAAGCAGTAGAAGATAGAAAAGACCTCATTGTTGTGCTTATGGATGTTAGAAGCACTCCCATGGATGGGCTGAAGTCGCCTGCAGAGCTTCCTAATGGGCAGAAAAATCCGCACACTGGTCCCGATGAATCCAACTCAACTGCGACCCCACTACAACTGCACCGAGGCCCAATCTCGTCTACAGTTTCGTCAGGAATGGCAGCATCGGCACGGGGATAAGAGAACCAAGCCCCTGGCCGCACTTCAGAAAAGCCAAAAAGCTTGGTTTCAGCACTGTGGCAAGTGGACACCAGGCTACATTAATTGTGTGGGACCCCAGCACCACTCATACGTTGTGATGACACCGGAAGGCACCATGTATAGGCGCAACAGGTATCACATCCGACCCGCTCACAGTCAGCCGCCAACAGCGACTGTTACAGCCAAGGATTACTATGCTGCAGCTCCTTCTCCACTTGCAGCCAGTCCACAGTCACCACCACCCCCTCCACAGGCAGCAGACTCGTACCAGCACTACTACACACGAGCAGGTAGAAAAGTGGTAAACCGCAAAGATTCATACTATGAAGATCTCAAGTGCTTTGGAGTTTTTATTTTGTGTGTTAAATTTTTTTTTTTTTTTTTTAAAGGGGACGTGTTATGTATGTTGACTAACGGCCAGCGCTCCCTGGCTTCTGTGTTCTCGTGGCTATCGGCCAAGGATGAAGTGATATGGCGCGCGCTCTCGAAGATTCCATCGACGAATGGCCAGAAGCAGCATCTCATTCTATGTTCTAGACTATGCTCTAAATAAACATTGTCTGGTACATAACAGTCTGTACACAACAGCAGTAATTGTCTTTCCTGCATTAATTACCATGCATTCAACGTCTGTATTGGTTACTAAGAATTCGTCTATAACACTGATTTAGTTTTCTTTACGTAAACCGCCGTTCCACCGCCCCTTTAAGTGTCCCTAACCATGCCCGTTCCTTTGTAGCCCAATAATGGCGGTAATTGGTCGTTACTAGTGAGCCAAGTTTCTGTGAAAATGAGGGCATCGAAACTATGTCCTAAAGAAGTGAGGAATAGCTCAAGTGAATCTAGCTTAGTCCTCATGCTGCGCATGTTCATGCGGAGGAAAGAAAGCGGGACTCGTATTTTTGTGAAGAGTTGAAAAGCAGGTATGTCGCAGCATTTGCTCCGATTGTATGGGCTTGCAGCCATTTTAAAGGAGCCAACGCTTAAACGAGCCCGTTAAATAGGCGTGTTACGCCGTCATTTTTTCCACATCGTCTCGTCAGTTAATCTTTATTGTATTAGTGACGTCGTCTTTTCGGGTGTAAATGTTACCTCCAGCGGACCATACGTATTTCCAGCCAGAAACGCGTTTGCGTGCAATCGCTGCGCACAGGAGCTGCTTTTTGAGTCGTGTCAGGTGCTCGTTCACGTACACTAGATACCTTTCCTTCGCGAGACCCAACACTGAGGTATCAAGCCTCTTCTTCTTTGCCTCTGCCGAAAGTGTGTTTCCCGTTGTTGTTCGAATAACGTGCACAATGACGTTTTTTCCATTGTCTTTTGCCATGGGCATTCTATGACAGACATTGATGTCTGAGTCCAGTATAGACTCCCTCAAAACTTCACATAGTTTTTTTTATAATCCCACAAGGGTCACCTGCGAGGGGCAGCCCTTTGGTATTGTTCTAGTTCTTCAATCTTAAGCGACGGTGCTTTGTTCTCAACTCGTAGGCTATGGTTGGACTCTGCAAGTTACTTCCCCTCCTTTTTCAGCTCCTTAGTTCAGCTGCGATTCCTTTGACCTCATCATATGTGTTACGCGTGAATTTTACGCTTTCTTTCAGGCTGGGCATCTCAGGTCTTATTTCTCTCCGTAAGTCGTCCAGAACCTTTACAAATTCTTTTCGCTCTTTCCCGTCCCTGGTCATGACGGGCGATCAGGGGACACGAGTAAGACCAGCGAGCAAAGTGCTGTGCTCGGCAGCAAGGCACGAGTAAAACAGCAAGTGAAAAACCACTACCGTAACAAGTCCTCACCTGTAAACAGGTCAAATGACTCATAGTTAGATGTTTGTCTTCGTGCCCTCGCTGCCGAACTCATGATGCACTGACCCAGGTTAAAGCCACTGATAAAATTCACTGCATCAAGGGGCTTAAGAGCAAAGTGTGAGCCAATGGTGATGGGACCAGAGTAATGAAGGCTGATGCAGCACTTGCGTCCACCTCATCCCTCGCACTGCACCAATTACTTGCATGAGTGGGGCTTGTGCCACCCGCTTGTCAACTTTTTTTTTCATCGGCAACCGAAACGCCACCATTCAAACGGTACAGATGCACTCAACTGATCAGACTGATTAAAGTAACCAGATTTTCAGATACAGGTATTGAAAATATTAGTATGAATATATTCAAAGCATGTCTCGCATAACTTTAGAATGCTTTTTCTTTGACAAGGACGAGTAAAAAATGTGGCGGCAATTATAGACACTTCCTTTTGCCAGGGATGAAGACTTTATTCATCTCAAGGCATCCTGAAGTATGGAACTGCACAATGGTTTCTAAATTCTGAAATTTCACAATTCTTTTTCTGCATTTTTTTTAAAAATAAATTTAGAGAAAGGACTGTGAAATCTCCAGCAAATGAAGATAAAGCAAAGCAAATTGTCTAGCCCAGTAGAGCTATCAAATAGAAATCCAATTATACTAAGTTTATAATTGTCACAGAAACAGAATGTTAAAATTTTCTCCGTAAGGCTGTGCCCTAGGTCCCAAAACATAAAAGTGGAAAAAAAGAAACAAAATTTAAGTTTAAATTATCTCCAATGCATTTGTAAAACATGTATTTAAGTATATCCTCATATAATGTGACACTGACACATTGTAAAGAGGTGGCCAACAATCTAAGCATGCCAAAGGCTTAACTTTCACAAAACAGCCTTTCACAATTTTTGCTGGTGCCATCAAACCATTTCAGCGACAGGCTCCTTTCTCGCTCTTTGCTCTGAAGCACGACCACAAACATCTCATGGCTCTTGGCTCCAGCCTGCGCTTCCTCACCACTCCATCACAGGCTGTTTCCCCGTATGTAAGCGAATGCTTCCTTCCAGCAACTATTTAAACATGCTGCTGGGGTACCTCCAAGAAAAGCAGGAAACCATTATGTCTTTATGTGAGAAGGCAACATTGTCAGGACTAATTGCGCAAGTAAAGCTGAGCAGCTGAACAAAAAGAATGACAATGAAAAGACAAAAGAGAACCGGACACACTCTTTAAGTGGCCAGGGAGCATTTGACTCGAGCTTTTCCTGTTGGCTTCTTTTTCTTTCAAGCTCTTCTGTTAACCTGGGTAAAGATAAGGAGTGGGGGCTATTCTTCTGCCCTTGGTGGAGTTTGAGGACTCAAGTGCTTGAGTCTCAAAGTCCAGATTGTCTGAGCATTGCTGGCTCTCCTCCCCCTCCCTCCTCTTAAATGAAAGTTTTGCAAACTACTCTAAGGGCTACTGCAACAAAGAGCATTCCTGATATTTGCAGCGCTTAAGGGCTGGCTACATAACAAAAGAAGCATGCACTCTTCAAAAAAAAAAAAAAGGTTTCCGTGCAGCAAACCTTAGGTACCTAGCCTATTTACGGGGGAGAGGATGGCTAACAGCTGTAAATGGTGACAAAATAACGAAATATATGGTGTCAAACCGCTGGAAGCCACTATGTCCGCAGTAGCCAGTGGCACAACCAGGAAGGAGGGATATGAAGAATCAGCCCCCCCCCCCCCCCCACCCCCCCCCCCTTCCCGAAAACCCAGTCAACCCTATAACATACACCTGCATTTTGACAACCCCCCCCCCCCCCCCAAAAAAAAAATAAAACAATCCTGGAATAGTTGGCGGTAACAGGCAGAACAGTCAATGAGTATAGAGCAAAGAATGTGTCAAATTCGTTTTGCAGTTTAAAAGCAGCACTTTCTTCTGTGATGTTTTCATAAGCACTGAATACAACAGTGCGTATTTAGGAATATAGAGCCATTGGTGCAAACATGTTTTTCTTTTACATAAGTCCTTATTTAAATGAAGGTTTGCACATATTTTCTTTAATCTGTTTATAAGCGTCCAATAAAGCTGCGCTATGTAGGTAGACTGCCATAAAAACAATTCTGTGTGTTTAAATTATGAATTTTTGTCAAACAACTGGCTTGTGGTTACAAGTCAAATCAAGATGTGAACATCTTAGCATACAGAATAATGCATTTGGGGCTGACAAACATAGGCTCACTCAACGTCGCTTTATCCGCTCAACTTTTGTTGACACTCGTGTTTCATATCACAAGACTACACTAAATTTTAGGAAGTCCTAACCAAAATTAATAGCTGGTGCACAAATGGCCAATAATGTGAAATACCTCAAAATGCAGAGTAATTTTATTCACCAGGAAACTTAATAGCTCATTACACTCTCAGTCTCTCAATATCATCTAGGTAACCGCTGCTTCCTCTTACAAGCGCCTCAAGTCCACCCGTCAGATTTATCTCGGACACACCATGTGGAATTCATAACTGCTGACATGTCACATACACTTGGTTACATGAAACAAAATTCATATTCAACTCCCTCCCTCATGCGAAATTTAGTTATGAAACAAATGCATGTGCCAAACTAGAATTTGTGTCTGCTATTTGGAACCGGTCGCAGGTAATATGTATCCAATAAAATACAAAAAAAAGTGCATAAGATGACCATCCGTTTTGTAACATCATCAAGCTAGCATTCTGCTCGGTATCCCCTCCCTACGATTAAGGCGTAATGTTGCTTCAGTATGTCCTCTCCACAGATTTTATTACAATAACTTCTAACCTCATCATTCTGTGCAACTATCTGTGTAGATCAGTGGTTTTCAAATGGGGTTCGGGGTTCGTGAAGGCATTCTAGGGGTTCACAAAGCCCTGCCTCACCAGTCAAGCCCTTTCAGACTGAGAAGAAACCTTCCACTGTTTGGGTGTCAATGAGAGAAGTCTGCTTTACACTAGTTCTTTGTTATATCCATTTATTAAATCATTATTATAATTAACCTATTCCTTTCCCTTCCCCTCATCACAAACATCTCCATCATCTCCGCCGATCCGCAAGGGGTCCGCGAAACATCAGTGGTTGAGAACCACTGGTGTTGATCATCATCGTGCATCAATCACAGTCACAAACATAAGTGGTTTACAGCACTCACTGTCACCTCACAGGAAAAAAAAAAAAAACAAGTTTTGCGCAGAGCTCATACGCTGAGCAAAATAGTTCTTTAAAAGATTTGGTTTATTAGAGAAAAAGACGATCCTTTTTGCGTTTGAAATGCATACGCTTTGATCAAATGACAAATTACTGATCTTAATTAAATGCATTCACAAACACCCTCTTAATTTGCCAGGTAAAGGGGGAAATTAGAAATGCTCCACAAAGGGCACAGCTGTTTTTGCACTTACTAGCTCTTCTTTCAATGACATGATTCTCACCTCCCTGTACCATTTGTTTCAATCAATGAGCCTGCTCTCTTTTGTCAAAAGGTAACAAATTACATGGTTTGAAGACGTTTTACTACCGTAAAATACCGAGCAAGCGCCCACTTAAAGGATTGTCCAGTCAAATTTTGTATTCGAGAAAACAATTGATTATCACTGTTCTTGCCTCGAGACGCATCGTACGTGCAATATCTGAATTTTATATGCCCCTCTGCATGAGTAATTGAATTTATACTGCTCCGATCGCAATCTAGTGTAAACGCTGCTTTCGGTGGCAACAGTGGAGCTCTGACGTCCCCTAACACAAAGCGAGAATTTCTGTCGTCGTTTACCTGCGAGTGAACGCCTCAGCGTGCTTCGTTTTTGTTGTTGTGCTTGACTTGTTTCGTGGTTGGGTGAGATTTTTGTTGCGCAGTTGGGCGCCACAACCACCAAGCAGCACATGCGAGCCAAGACATGACGTTCCACACTTTCCCGCGAGACGTGCAGTGACGAGCAAAATGGATGATCGTCGCCGTGCGTAGGAGCTGGGTTCCAGTCAAGATCGAGATCCCGCTTATGCAGCAATCATCTCACAGAAGAGAGCTACGAGCTGAGCTCTAAGCTGACAGAAGGCTCGTGAGCCGAGGTGTGATGCTGTGCCAACGATACTAAACTACATCCATCCACTCCTCGCCAAAATCGGATCAATCAATTTGATTATGCAGCAAAACCGAAACCAACAGCTAGACCACCTGAAAACAATACCAGAAGTTGTATTTGACCCGCATGTGAAAATAGAGCGTGGCTATGATTCACCAAGCTCGTCCAAGTCAAGTGACGACATGCATTTGAACGATTCTCCGTTTGCCTTCGACCCGCGGACATCGCCTCTGAGGGAACGACCCGCAGCCTCATCACCGATCCAGTGGATCCGCCGAAATGTGTACCCAGATGCCGCTTCGTGTAACTAGTTGCCGCTTCAGAGGCGAAAACTGCATCCTTTGCTTTGCTAGCACTCCTAGTACGATCGGTGGCCGTAGTAGTTGTTTGCGCTAAACGGCATACGTTTGCTCGAAGCTTATGGCTGTTTTCGAGTAATATCCTGCTAAAAGGGGTGCCTTTTTTTGCACACACTTGGGAACAGCATTAAAAGAACCATATTTCAGTAGGGTAGAGCCTAGGAGATTATATAATTCCAAACCAAATACAAAACATCCGTCGACCAAAGCTTGTTATCCCACTTGGAGATCAGTGTTTTGTCCCGACCATCCGACAAACCTTCGCGTTTTGTGACGTCACGCAGCAGCTACGGATGTCAGCCATTGACACTGGCGAAATTTGGGGTGCAGTTTCGTACATACGCTCATGAAAGGTTTAATTAATAACGGGAGATCATATATCAAAATAAAAATGACGTTTGTCTACATGAAGGCTCCCTCGACGTAACAAGCGCAAAAACTTAAGTACTTCCGGTTTCGACCAGACAACCCCTTTAAAATATAAAGATAATTGCAAAAATTGGGGTATTGTGCAAAACGTATGTACTGCGCATATTTTTTCAGATGTTGCAAAATTTGGGGGTGGGCGCTTAGTATGGAATGGGCAAATGCTCGGTATTTACGCTAAGTTCATGTTTGTATTTTACGTTCTTGTTTTCTTATGTTGCATTCTTATGCAATGCCTATTGTCCTCTAAGGTGTAAAATAAATACCAATATAAAGACAACAGAAAAAAATCTTACATGCCGAGACTGCTGCCAAAAGTTAACGTAAAACATTTAAAATTTCAACTTAGTCCAGATCATAAACAAACTCTAAACTTGACGTGTGCAAAAAGAAAAGTACAAAAAGTTTATCGCAGCTGTTACGTCCCCTGAGCAAGTTGGGAACTACGCATTATTGCGGCTAAATGCTCAGTTAATGCTTCATTCTGAAGGGCACAGAAGAGAAGTTGGAACGCTCCAGGCGCTATGCTCATCCACGGACATTCCCCTCCTTCAAATGCCCCGAGAGTAATTAATCGGCATTCCAATCACATTCTTCTGAAACTTTCCCCTCCACGACCGGCGAGAGAAAGTTGGAATGTCCAAAATGTCGCTGCTGTGCACATTTATTTGCCTGCCCCCTGCAAGGTCAGAAGTAGATTAAAGAGGGAAGTTAACGACAGAAAGATGTCAATTAAATAACCATGTAAATGTGCTGTTAGTAAGAGCAAGAAAAGAGCTAGTGACAGCTGCGACTGAAGTGGGAAAGCATGATTTCAGTCATTTCATATTAGGGGCAAACATGAAACAGTCAATTAGTTTAAAGCTTAGGATGCGGTCCTCATAAAGCTGATCGATGGGAGCCGAAAGATAAGGCGGTTCAAGCAAAACACAGGAATAGGCTGTGATGGCGAATCCTGCAGAATGAGCGGAGATGTTTTTACCTCGAGATAAATTAGGCAAGGCTGCTTTCATATCAGAGGCACCGGCCTTTATACCCAGGGAGATAGGATAAAGCAAGGTGCTCGAGATTTCATATCAATGACATTATAGTACACACAAACTCAACTCTGTTACGTCACGGCGCGGTGGTGGCGCATCGAGTGCACTTGTGGTCTGGGGCTGCGGGCGGAAGTCACCATGCGAGACGTGCATTCCTGCGTTGTTTTGAAAGAAGCCAGACAAAAACCTGCCTCCTCTGTCAAAACGCCGTGACTGGGCTGCACCAAAAGAGTAGACAAAGGTTTGAATGTCAGTTTTCATGGCTCGGTTCGTCCGAGAATGTGGATATGTGTCGTGAAAAGTGAAAACCAGATGTCCGTCATACATGGGTAAATTACTTTCAAACTGTAATTTAATTACAATTACTTTGCTTCAAAAGTAGTTTAACTGTAGTTTAAAAGTAGTTTAATTACAAATTACTTTTAAAAAGTAATGCAATTACTTTACAATTCCTTATTTCTGAGAGCGACCCGACTTGGGCCATATAACTTTAAACAAGTTGTATAGAATGCAACGTATTTGTTTAGTAGGGTACGTTGTTGGGCTAGTTGGTTCATCTTAGTTAAACGTATAAAATAGCGCAAAAAGGCAAGGACAAGAAGTATACAGGACAGGCGCGGATTTGTTCATTCCTTAACCCAATGTCGAGGAGGCTTAAGCGTCGCTGCAGAAATGCCACAAATTTGTACTTTCCTTTTATGAATTTTGTTTAATTCATGATAGAACTTGAGAGTTTGGGGCAATGAAGTACTACGTTGTTATTTTTTTTTATAAATAAAATTAGTTCATATGCTGGAAGACGCCAGATCGCTAAAAAAATTGGGTTGACAGATTTTTGTTTGCCAGGCAAATAAAAATGTGACCATTAGTCATATATGAATATTTTACGAGTGTTAATATAAAACTAAAATTCACACACGCTAATACGACCGCATTCACATACAAACATCATGGTACTGTAAATTATTTACATTGAGTTGAAATTATAATGGCTCAGAAATATGTAAGAACCAAATCGGGGCTCCCGAATCATTGGTAACAATATTCGCAGGTTTGAGGTCAGTCTCCAAAATGATTATGCGAAAAAATATATGAAGTAAAACCAACAGGAAATAAATTTGACAATACAAAGACACAAATATACGACAGTACTAGAAAAGAAACATAAGAAACTGCAAAAAGAAAATAAAACTACATAGGCAGTTAAAATTCCCTAGCTAAACTGAAAGCTGAGGCTGAATTTTTTATCTATCAAAATTTTGGCATGCTTATGCTATTGTTTTCTGCTCGCACAGCAGACGGCGCAACACCGCGCCGCTGAGGTAGGCTCCAAAGAGGATTGTATCTCAGCCCGCAGTGTAACCAAGAAAAAAAATGTGACGCTATTTATGTTGTGCGTGTGCGTGTCTTTGTGCGAGTGTTTTCACCGAGAGCCCGGCCGCTTGTGCGAGCGCTGAGGCTTTCAGAGAGGTTCCGTACGTGCCGCAAAGTTTTGCAAAAGTAATTGTAATTGTGCCTGACATTTTGCAATTACTGACGCTAGAAAGTAATGAAATTACAATTACAATTCCTTTTGACCTGAAAGTAATTAATTAATTACAAATTACAATGAAAAGTAATTAAATTACAGTAATTCAATTACTGTAATTGAATTACTACCCAAGTATGGATAACGTCAAACCACGATTGCTTGGGCGGGAAGCACTTGGGGTTGAATTCACGATACTTGTGGTCATCAGATTTATTTGTTTTGTTCCATCATGAGCGCGGGAAAACTGTCAAGTTGTACGGACCATTTGTGGACTATGTTCAGTGCGTCTTCAAGTTCAAACGGCCACCTGATCCTCCAAATTGCCGCCTGCTCTTTCAAACGTTTCTGCTTGATGTATGCTCTTTCAGACGACACCGGCCCGTACACCAAACGTCGGCCCGGTAATTGCGGTAAGAAGTAATTGTGCAGGCCTCAAAAGACTTATGTTTGAAGGTTGGTTGGAGTAAGCAGGCTCGGTGTAAACAGTAGATACAAGATGTTGATCATTGTTACCAGCGGCCATCATCGACTTGTTATTCCTGATTCACTTGGTCCGATTCTGCTTGCGATTTTCAGTATCGACGTCGACCATCTCAGCTACGGTTCACGCTTTTGCAGTTCGAGTGACGTCACGGCTAAAAATTGCGAGCGGAATCTCATTATGTGAATCAGACTTTAGCATCCATTCTGCGGCGTCCACACGGAATGAATCACCGCATGTCACATTGTTCATGCGAAGTCTTGCGGTGTAACGAGCCTCGGTAACTTCGCTGAGGCCGCTCAAGTAGTCAGACATTGCCAGGAAGACGTACAATCAACAATTCCAAAGCGAAAAAGAGCACGGGGACTCAGACCGCACCGACAACACCGCATTTCAATGGTTTGTTAATGGGCGACGGCAAACTTCTTGCCCACACTCCATCGTGCATGCGCGGCGCCAGTGGTGTCCGCTAGGGGCGCTCGAGTTTGTTTGTAAACACGAGTTGGTCTATATTCTAACTTCTAATGACTAGGCATTCGCACCAGGTGAGAACCACTGGTCGTGACATGGTTATCCCAGGTAAAATTAATGGATGCCAAAGTATACCAAGGTTTTATTATTAATCTAATAAATATTATGTGCAGAAGTGCAATAATCTCCCCGACTCGCATTTATATGGGTGTTTGGTTCTATTAGCCTAGAATTGCCCCAGTACGGTATGCAACTAGTCTGTTTGAAGTTTGAAAATACAAAATCAGTTAATTGGTGCACCCATTCAAATTTTATGCATTCTTCACAGGCAAAGTGGAACGATTGCATCGCATTTTGTCAAATTGCCAGAATTCTTCACTGATTAAATGCAATTGGCCTTGCATAATTAAAATTAATTATAAAGTTAAGAACGTTCAGCATTTTGACATATAAAATATGTTGGAAGAGCAGGCGGGTAACGCAAAGATGTGCAGGGTTTAAGGGGATACTTCAACGAAATTTGAAATATACCCATCATGTTCAGAAATAGGCTGAATATGATCCGCAATATCCGTAAATTATAATTGCATGTTTGTATTTTGAGCCAAATGGTGGTATTTTTCGTTATAAATGGCCCACTCTGACAAGCGCTCCGAGACCCAGCGGAGAGCACGTCACATCTGGCGCAATCGTGACATAGATTGTCTCGGGACGAGCAAAACTGCGGTGAGGCTAACGCCGACAGGATGTCCTAGCCATTCTAGTCACCGAAGCAGCCGAAGCATGCCAGCGATCGGGCCACCGCAACTGACCCCGAAGCTGCTTTTGTATGAATTTTGAGTGACGGATTTATCTTCTATAATCTTGTAGAGGGACAATAGCGACTTCTGCGACACACAAAAGAGAGTCTTGGTGAGAGGGAAATTCCTCCTTCTCCTCTTCTCTCGTGGTGGCCGGAGAGCTGGTGGGATGACATCAGGTTCAAGGCACGTATAGTTCTAGGCGAGATAGGCTAGATGGATGGATGGATGCTAACGGCCATACCTTTTTATAACGGTTGGTAGCTTGTGCCACCTAGCCTAGAAAGTGTGAACCAAAAGTATGATTTCGTTCCTTTGCCAATTTGCTTACCCTCTGCAATTTTGTAACTATCACCAAGCGGTGTGGGATATCACCAGAATGACCTTTGGCAGATTGTGCAAAAAAAAACTAAAAACACCTCCCAATTCTTCACCCCGGCAAGGAGTCGCCAATTTTCCTCTGGTAAAGCCTATTCGACATTACCCCGGCACTGGGCCCACTGGGGAACAGGGTGGAGACTTTGGGCCGGAGCCACACGGGAGGGAGTCCCAATTTTCCTCTGTCCCTGTTCACAGCTGTGTCAGTTTGCTGCTGTACGTCATTCCATTCTCCCTAAATAATTTCCACCAGTCTTCTAATCTCCTCTGTGTTATTAAAATGCGCTTATCATTCATTCTACCATCCTCGTCTGCAAACCCCAAAACTCCAGCCAAATCCGTAGCACCCTTTGGGAGGGTGGGAGCAAGCCCTGTGCAGCTCAACACCACATGTTCTACTGTCCCGTCTTCCCCTTGGCGTACAGCACACTGCATATTCATTTCCTCATAGTGTGTCCTATATGTTCTAGTCCCCAATTCTCCTGATTTAGCCTCGGATGACAACGAGCTTCCCCATGAATTATCGTACCAATGCTCCTTCCTTATTTCCTGTTTTCGTCCCTTGTACATAGTTAAAGCTAATTTTTCCTGTATTCTTTCCTGGATGGATGGATGGTAATGGCTATACCCTTTGTATCGGGCGGCAGCTTGTGCCACCTAGCCTAACAATTCGTCATCCCTTCTTTTTTTTTTTTGAAAATTTGTATGAATTTTGTTATAACAGACCCCCCCCCCCCCCCCTCTCTTTTCAAGTGAATTTATTGCTTATTTTTATCTGTATTTTTTTCTTTATCCTTCCCTAGATGTCTTCCACCAATCTTCCAATCTCCTCCCACATCTTTCTCCCTGCTTCTTTTATTTCCTTTTTCACAGAGCTATTCAACTCTGCCCTAGCACTTGACTGTTGGTATTTGACTTTCAGCTTTCAGGTTCAGTTTGTCCATTTAGTAATCAGACTTTTCATGTACAGATGCTTATATGCATTTCTTGCCCACCGTGTATCCTCAACTATGTCTAGCCTTCGTTCAAATTTCAACTTACTGATCGCCTCTCTAGCCTCGAAAGATGCCCAGCCCATGTCTCCCTGCACTCCCTCATTTGGTGTAATCCCATGTGCCCCCAGTATCAGGCTGCCCAAGCTCCTCTACCGGGTCTCTAAGCTCGACTGGACCTCAGATTTCATACATAGTACCACACTGCCAAAAGGCAACCCTGGCACCTTGACTCCTTTCCATAGCCCCTTTAACTTCATTTCTATCGTAATTCCATAGTGCCCTATGCTTTATAATTGCTGCGTTTCTTTTTCCTTTCTTTAGCATATTTTCTTCCTGTTCTAAGTATTGCTTTCCATCATGCAGCCATACTCCTAGGTATTTATACTTCTCAACGTGTTTTATTGAAACGTCTCGAATTTTCAGCGGGTCCCCCTTCTCATCACTACCTGTCAAGGTTCTCATCACTACCAGGCATTGCCAATACCTGTCAAGGCTCCTAGACGGGCATTACAAACGAGGCTTTAGCAACATCCACCAGGTGCCCTTTAATAATCGTTTAATTCATCTTAAAATTCCTTTTCGTGTCTTTTTCACTAAGAGACGGGTGTGCCCGATGTGATACTGCTCCCTTGAACACGTAGAGACCAAGAAAGAAGCTCAGAAATTTCGTTATAATATCCCTTTAAACCCTGTACATCTTTACTTTAATCGTTGCAGTCCTGGAAGGGTTCAGTTTATTATCGTAAAATTATTGCACTTTCTGGGCAAGAATTTTCTTCAACATAGCATGTGTCTAAAAAAGCAGCCATGGTACGTTGCTTTAGGTTGCTCACCCTCCCACCACCGCTGCATGATGTACGGTGCCCTGTTTGTTAAGTTGCAGGCACAAGTTCGCCTCATTAACTGTTTAGTCCCTGTTTTACGTTCATCTACACTTTTCATTTGAGACAAACCCAGGCATCCTGGGTTCGATCCCCACCCCTGCCCATTTTGATCTGGATGAGCATCGTACCGGCGTGCGGTCGTGTATCACTACTGCGTGGTGCACGTTAAAGACCCCAGGTTAGCGGTTTGTACTGCACTGGCTATATTTCTCATCTACAGCTGGGAGACAAGTCACCCGTTGAAGCAGACTAAGTTCTAGGCTGTATAAACATACACACTCAAATTTTTTTTTTTCACTTGAGTCAATGCGATACTGACGGATTGGTGTCTGGGTGAGTGGTAAATATTAGGTACAACATAGATAGGTGAATGGCCAAACTAAGTTAAAATCTGAACATAAATAAATAAACTCGCTAACTTCAGCTGTGAAAGCAAAAGAAGATGAAAAGGCATTGGAGCAATTAATATTTAGATAATTAAAGTCACTTATCAAAATTATAGGCAACCAAGGAAACCCAACAATAATTGATTAGTCCAATCATGCAGACCACTAGAAGGAATAGGAACTCTCGATAGACTGAGGTAACAAACTATACATGTAGTTTCTTTCGCAGTACAAAGAAACAGCCACAAAAGCAATATCAAGAGAGCGAGAAATCGGCAAATGGAAAGGAGCAACTGGGTTAGCCACTGCAAACACAACACCACCGCATGATTTGTGATTCCTATCACGCTGATAAATATTGTGACACTTCCGGTGCTGAAAAAGTTCATGTAAATGTCCGAGCTGCAATCAAGATGCTCCTCAACTGTGCCATTCTCTGACTGTTTCCTGTTATGAGCTCGTTGAACAGCTGCACGAGGTGGCTCACAGACGTAGCTGTCGGTCGGACCGCATGCATTAAGATGTGCCGCTTAAAACAAGCTCATTAAAGCAAAGTTTAAAAATTCGTCCCTTTCCTGCACTCTCGTGGCAAAGGCGGCGGTAACACAAAATGCATTGTGCGTTACCTCGCAGTGATGTTGCACAAACAAACCTGGCACGCATCCTCTGTCTTTACAGCCCAAACATTGTCCTACATAGTACCTCTGAAAGAAAAACTGCCTAAGATAACCGGGAGAATAAAAGAGCCAAAATGAATATAGCTGCGGACAGCAGTGGCGCAGTCAGGGGGGGGGGGGGGGGGGGGATGGAGGGCTGACCCCCCTTCCCTATCAGCACCCTAAGTCATGAAGATCCCAGCCACTTCAGCTTTCCCTGCTCTAATACGATTTTTATCCTGACGTTTCCCCTGTCCCATCTGCTTATGCATGTTTTCGATATAACGTCTAGGATAATCCCGCTTCACCAGCGAGTCGACAAGAACCGTATCTACAGGTGCTCGCAGTTCCGGATTAGAAGAAGTGTGTTCGGACCAATGTAGCAGGTGTTTTACAACTGCTCTTGCTCCTATGTGTCCGGTGCTGTTTCAGTATATACTAACATCTAGGAAAAGCAGTGTGCTGCTCTGTTCTACTTCACGTGTGAATTGGATTGACGGTTCAAAGCTGTTCAAAGTTAAGCGAAAGTCATTAACACGGTCTTTGCTTATAATTACGAAAGTGCCGTCCACGTAATGCCTATAAAACCTTACTGGGTGCACACTCTGCTGCAGAGCGGTTTTCTCCACGTGCTCCATGACCAGATTCGCCATAGTCTCACAAACCGAACTACCCATTGAACAACCTTCAATCTGGCGATAGACTTGTCCACGAAATCTAAAGTGAGACTGGTGAAGACAAAACCGTCGCAGTATAACGATTTCCTCGGCTGTTAACGATATGTGTGAGAGGAGCATGTCATCATTACGGAAGCACGTTTCAGCTACTCACACAGCTAGAGGGGTGGAGACATTTGTAAACAATGACACAACATCAAAAGAAACCATTATGTCATCCTCGTCAAGGACGTGACCTTGAATATGGCCCACAAACCCCTGAGAATTACAAACCGTCAAATTGTTTGTTCCACTTAGGGGAGCGATGAGTTCCAACTAAATATTTTGACAGGCTGTGAGTGGGAGAACCAATGAATGAAACAATCGGGCGCAATGAGCACTCAAGTCTGTGAACTTCCCCTTGACTATGGTGCCTACGGAAAGTAGCAAAAGGCAGTTTGGGAAATACTTCTTTAAGAAAGGGTTTAGAGTTGATAATATATGTTTGAGCAGTAGTATATCAAGGCCCGTTCACACTCTTGCGACCTCTTAAACCTGGGTTCCTTAGAACTTCTTAAACCAGAGGACATACTGGCGCCATCTATTGGGTAGCAGTGTAAACTCGGCGGTCCGGCATATTTTTTAATTTCTCTCGCGCATTATCCTTTCTTTCTTGGCTCGAAAAACTTTTGTCAATGTTATAAACGAGCCTTTCTATGGGTATTACGCACATTTGACCTCGGAAATCCCGCAAAACCTTCGCTCTTGTGAAATGCAGTTCCAGGGTCACCGCGTAGATGGCGCCACAATGCCAGTGTGTCCTCTGGTTTAAGAAGTTTTAAGGAACCCAGGTTTAAGAGGTCGCAAGAGTGTGAACGGGCCTTCACTCTCACTATTCAAATTTCTTTCAACATTCTAAACAGAGAAACAAAACTAAAAACAAATTTTCACAGAAACCGAATTTACGACTGGCTTCAGGATTAATAACCTGCACTTCGGAAGGGAAGTTCTAAAATCCTTGCGCGACATCAAAGCCTACTGATCAACACAATATCTATAGTAATTAAACTGGCTTACTCACTGATCACTCAGTGGCAGGTGTTCCCAATCTCTAGCACCTAGGCAATCTCCCTATGACATCATCCCAGTCACACCTGGGGATGTGCACACTACCCCAAACATCCATACAGTCACCATTCGTACTGATGAAAGTTCGCCAGCTCGTCTTTCTTCCTTATTTCATATCTATCTGTTCTGTGGCCCCCTGCACGGCGGATGTTGTCAATATCTTGGCCACATTTGTCTGAAGTCGCGACTGTATCATATCTCTGAAGGGCTATCTGAAAGAACTCTGAATTGCCCCCGTGGTCTCGTTATTACATCACACTGGAGGCGTTTGATACGTCACGACAAGGGGAGATAAGCAGCGGTCCTCTAGAAACAAATTTATGCAACCAAGTTTGATCGCCTATCAACTCTAGCGTGAGCGCAGCCGTCTTTCAACTCCATCCTGCTCAGGTTCTTGTGACGCGACATGCAAAACCGGCAAAGTCCACTCGATCAGGAGCGGCGTGGCGTCATTGGCGTCGTCCCCGCGCGGATGGCCCTCGCTCGTTTTTGAGCAGTCTGTTTTTTTTTGTTTGTTTTTTTCTCTCCACGGTTCGGGGGCAGCGGAGTGCGTGATTTGTGACAGCGAAGAGGCGTTTACGGTTGACCGACGCCAGCTTCCATGCGAAACGGAGCCGACCGAGCTTGGAAATATCAATTTCAGCCGTGACGCTGCACATTGGGAGAGGAGGTCAGCCGGGGAACCCATGGATGAATGAAGAGAACCTGACAAAGCTCCCCATTCAAACAACGGCGCGGCGTCGTTTCGTGGCAGTATTCCGGAAACTACTTTTTCTTTTCTCTCCTAAAAGCGAAAGCCAACTCAGCCACGAAACGATGGTCCTTCCGTTCATGGGGCATAGTGACACGCGCACCGAAAGCTTACACCGGTTCCAGTTGCCAGTTGCGGCTGGAGTACCAGCTGTCACACACACAACGCTTCGAAAATTAAACTCACCTCCAAATCTACGAATTCGTGTTGGCCCAGCGCCGGATCGCGTAGGCAGGCCGGTTCTTCTTTGCGCTCCTTCGACTGCAGGATGGCTTTGCCGTGGATCAGTACCTGTATTCCGACTCTAATGCCGACGTAGAGGGATATGCACGTACCGATGACAACGTACAAGGCCCGATAGAGAGCTCGCCGCAGACGATCGCACGCCATTTGCGGACCGACAAGAAAACCGCCTTTCCTCAAAGAGCCCGACACTCACGTGCGACGGCCGCGTGAACAAATGCCAGAAACGTGATCAGCCGGCCCACCGCTGGCCGGCCTACGCTGCGCGCACGCACAGCGATGATGAAATACGCATGCGCGAAATACAGGTCGGATTGGATTGCTTCGGATTGAAGTGATTGGAGCGACTTCTAGGGGAGGGGGAACAAGAAATAGAACCGAAACTGGGGTTATTTTGCCTGGAACGCGTCTGGTGTGTTTACCGCGTTCAAAAAAGTGGTCCCTCGATTTCCGCTTGATGACGTAAAACAACTGTCAAGTTGTCGCCTGTTGCGATCTTGGCGGTATTTCAGCAGCGGTGGTGGGTGTAGCAGACGCGTGTTCTACTGCAGGTCGCTCTCTGGTGTGACAGTCCACGGAAGCTCCAGCAGCCAGAAGTTGAAACGCCCTGACGGCAGCGATACTCGCGTTCGCTCGTGCTTTTCGCCAGCATTTCTACGACCAACCACCAGGATTGTGACATGCGACAGCATGACACTCCAGCTTTCGTGACGTCATTTGTTTCAAAATGATACTAAAAAAAAACTGCATTGTTAAAAAAAAAAAAGAAGCTGAGTTGCCTTTTAAAACCAAAATGACCAAAACATACAATTTTTTTTTTAAATTATGATGATGATGATGATGTTTAACGCGCCATCTCGGAGCACTTTTGTCAACTTCCTAGTGCTCGTTTAAAGTTTAAACTGACACGACACACCTCACCGCACCTCACCAACCTCACTTGCTGGAGCAACCGGCGACAAGTTTCCAAAGTTCATTCGTTTACTTCTCAATCTTCGGTGTTTGTTTTCTTACGCTAAGAAAACAGAGTATTGATTGGGAGGTTCCGACAGGGCCTTGTCACAAGCAGCGCACATTCCGGTAAGTTTTGTCTCTTCCTCAAAGGTCGATCGAAAACGTTTTACATGGCCTTTGTAGCTTTTGTGCCATAAACATCATATCAATCAATCAATCGAAAGCGTTTTAAAGACAAAGAAACTTCGCTGCTGCAGCAGTGTTGACCATCCACTGTTTTGACTTTGTTATTATTAACCGTGTTATTATTAACCGTATTAATATTAAAACTGTGTCTAGAGTGCCGTCCGACGGCACTCTTGCGGAGCCTTCAAGTGCCGTCCGAAAACGTTAAGCACAAGTCACGCTTATTCTGACATCTGTTCCATAAAGCCAGAGCGAGCCAAACGCTACAGGACTGAGCAGCATGTTTCCTTATGTGTATTTGCACCTGCGCTGTGCTGGCGCGCGATTCTCTTCAAGTTTGACGCAGTTGCACTCTCGAAGTTTGCGATTGTAATTCGATTGGGATTTAAAATAAATTTGATTTCTTCTCGAATGATGGCAACAACGATCTCAAGTAACAGCAATAACCCCCCCCCCTCCCTTAAAAAAAAAAAAAAAAAAAAAAAATATTTTTTAGTGCACGCGTATTAAAGCTAAACATTTGTGAGACATACATAGGGTGTCTGAAGTCATTGGGCGTGATCTAAAATGGACCGTGAAAATCGATGACTGCACCAAGCAATATAAACTTTTCGTCAAAGGTGTATTTCACCGGTCGGTTTTTTCTTGTAAAGGGGGTACAAAGCGTAGCTCCCTTTCTGTAAGAAAATAAGGCCAAAAAACTTGCCAGGGTAAACGGCGGACGGCGACGCAGATGTCCGGGCCGAGTTTCCGTCTCCTCCTTACATACTGCTCTGCGCAAAGTCCATGGCATCACGGAGTGGTCCACTGATCTCTATTCACACAATTGCTGGATCGCGCTTCCCACTCCCGCAAGTGAAGCCACCGTACGCAACCTCGCTGGGATACGATTTGCGGTTTTGCCATCGTTTTGCTGCGGTTTTCCAGCGTGCTGTAAACACGTTTTCTACTCGTTCGTCGTCATTCGCCGAAGAAGTTTTTTAAGACTCTGTGTATTGTTGAGACTTGCCGTTGTGAACACGTTGAAAATTTTACGAAAGTGCAGTGTCGCAGGAAAAAGGCACAACTCGTCGAAAGCAAGGGCCTGGCGGCGTGTTCAAAGTTTCCTTGGCACGCCGAAGTGTTGTGTCTCTGTGCCTTCGCGCGCTTGGATACCGACCAAGAATCGAGGCCGTGTGGATGTGTTTTGCGAGTGCAATGTGCGTGAAGCCGTATCAAAAGGTACAACTCGTCGAAAACAAGTGTCGCCGGTCTCGCGGCGTGATCAAAGCTTCCTTGGCACGCCGAGTGATGCATCTTTGTGCCTTCGCACGCTTGGATACCGATCAAGAATTGACGCCGCACCAAAGTTCTGAACGTGTATCGCGTTTAGATGCCTTTAGATCATTTATATATATATATATATATATATATATATATATATATATATATATATATATATCGGCCACGGAGTTCTGGATCGTCCAGCTGTTCTGGTGAGTTGCTATCAATGAAAAGGGGGAGATCTGTACGTGTTCCTATGTACTATTAACCATAGCTATGTTCCAAATCTACTCTAATGGATCACATGGGAGCACGAATTGAGCAAAGCTGTGGAGCAAGGAGGGTTTTCGAAGGCAAAAGTACAAGACGGCGAGATTGAAAATCTTTGAAGCGCGGCCCATATGGTCGCGTGCAATCTGTTGACCAATCACAATTAGGCGAGCCGCGCTCAAACGTCAAGTGCAGTTAAGTAGGTTGATAATGAGCCAGCACTGATCAGTGATGAGGAGCTGTTTTGCGCAGTATTCTGTAAATCGTCTAAGGACCAAAAAAAGATGTACCTTCCCCCCCTCTTCCGTCGCTACTGGACGCTGGAATAAGCTCGTTTGTGGACCGCGAGTGCCGCAAGTATACAGTCGTCAAAGTAAAGTGAGACGCTGATCCAGAGGCACGTACGGCTTCACGCACATTGCACTCGCTAAACACATTCGCACGGCGTCGATTCTTGGTCGGTATCCAAGCGTGCGAAGGCACAGAGACACGGCACTTCGGCGTGCCAAGGAAGCATTGAACATGCCGCCAGACCCTTGCTTTCGACGAGTTGTGCCTTTTTCCTGCGGCACTGCGCTTTCGTAAAAATTTCCCCGTGTTCACAACGGCAAGCCTCAACAATACACAGAGTCTTAAAAAACTTCTTCGGCGAATGACGACGTAAGAGTAGAAAACGTGTCTACAGCACGCTGGAAGACCGCAGCAAAAGGCTAGCAAAACCGCAAATCGTATCCCAAGCGAGTGAAGTCCGGTGGCTTCACTCGCACTGCAGCGAACAAGCGGGAAGCGCGATCCAGCAATTGTCATTGAGATCAGTGGAGTGGTCATACACCCTTTCCACCTCAACGAGATGGTTATACACTCTCTCCATGTCAACATGATGGCCAAGTCGGTCCACCTCTCCTCCACGTGCCCAAAATGCCGACAGAGAAAACGAGTGGAAAGGAGGGGACTACCAACTAAATTGCGTCTCGTGCCATCAATATTGCCCTAAAAAAAACATTTTTTTTTGCATAAAATTTATTTTTTGACACGCGTGTTTCAACGAGACTGTGTAAACAAATACATTTCTTTTCTTTTCAGCGGCCTTTTAAGACCCCCGTCTTCGCCTCAAACAGCAGAGCACTCACTCACTCTTGAAATATTAAATAAACCTTTTTTGTTTATTTCTTGCTTTTGTGACCTCCAAGAAATAATGGCCTCCCAGCTGTCCAGGGTTGCCATTGTCACGCAACACGCTCAAACCGTGAACCACACCTCCTCCGATTCAACTCGTTTATTTCTCGGAGGGCGACACAGTAACACGCATCGAAGCGACACTTGCCCGAGGCATCGCTAAGCAGGCACGGCCCAAACGGCCGCTGCAACTCTTTCCTCCGCATTGCCTCCTTTTGCAATGGTCAGGGAATCTAATTCGAGATATTCGGGTACAACCTGGAAAAGTTTGGGAATTTGAGAGAAGCAATATGATCGACACCATGGTTCTAGCGAATGGATGGTGAAAAGTGTGTGGCACGTGTTTGTTTGCAGCCAACTAATTTGCTTCGTCGCGCCGGCTGAGGTGCACGCTCGCAGCGAGAGGCGGAAGGGAAGAAAACCATGCTGCGCCGCACGGTGCAGGCCGGCGCGGTGGCCGGTACCATCGGTGTCACCTACCTGGCACTGCAGAACAACCAGTGGCACGTGTCCAACATCGGCGTTGTGAGGTTCGGCCGAGCGGCCATCACGGTGAGGGGCCACCAACCTGCTCTTCCGTGTTTTTCGTCGGTGGTAAAAAACACGAGAAAGTGCAGAGTACCAAAAAGGCCGCCCCACCCTCGAAGACTGGAGGCAGATTCATGGACTTGTCACTGCTCACGGCTATGTGCCTTAAAACTTCTTAAAATCTCTTACCACGACACACTGGCACCATAAATTGAATAACACTTGGAGCAAACTTTTTTATTTTTCATTTTCTTTTTTTCTTGGCTCGAAAAACTTTGTACAGTGTTATAAATAGGATTCCGAATTTTCGGAGTCTATTTCTTGTGATATTCGGGAGGTGTTTTTCGGAGTTCATTCTTCGCTGGAAATTTGGGGTTTATCGGAGTTTATTTTTGCTAGGTTCCCAATACTTAAAAATTCAAAGTTTAATATTGCATTGTTTTATTTTTTTCGAAATAAAAAAAAGTATCTGGACAAAAATATTCCCTAAATTTATAAAAAAAAAATCGCCGATATTGAATTATGTTTTTGCAGCTGCATTTGGCATTGGCACCCTCGCGATTGGCAGCACTAATTGTCCCACGACAAATCTTGAGAACAAGTGTACCTTCAGTAAATGTCAGTACTTTGAAATAACCAAACTCCTGGATGCATAAAACCTTCAGCTGCCATCTCCATCATATGAAATCTACGAATTTGCATCTTTCACTGCAATAAAAACACGGCCCCTCCTCCTTCTCAGAAGCGCAAATACTAGTACGGTCCAAAAGGGAAACCGGAACAGTGGCTTTTGTCGTGGTCCAGAAGTACGTTGGCCCATTGTACTGAACCGGGGATGGGCAGTATTTAAAATACAAGTATTTGAAACACTGTTTCGTATTTCATGTTTAATTACATATTGGGGAATATATTTGTGTGGCGTGCCTATGTATGTCGAGGTAATGCAAGTGCCGTCTGTACGCCCACACATGCCTTTACCGAATGCGCCTAGTGACAAGTTCCCCTATGACGAATTATCCACTGTGACCAGTTGCCCCGTTACCGATTTGCCTGTGAAGAGCCCTAACGTGTTGAACGGGCCATTTAAATACTGAAAATTGAGTATTTTAAATACATCCCCAAATACGATTTTGGGCACTGTTTTTCTCAATCAAATGCGATAGGAGACTCTCTTTGCCATGTGAATCATGTCCAAAGAGCATGAAACATGCTGCACTTTGCTTATAATAAGCATACGGTAATAGGAAAGGAGCATAAGAACGAGAAATGGAAGGATAAGTACAACATTGACCTCTTGGTTGAGTGATTTAATTTTTTACACCTGCCACATTCATGACATGTTATTTCAAAAGGTTTCGATGCATCAGCTCAGCCTTTAAAATTATTCTCACGCTGAATTTATTATTTTTCCTCGTGTTGCACCTGCCTATCAAGTCATGGGGAACAAATTTTATTTCTAAAGCTGCAACATCCTTTTTTAAGGGGCGATGCAACGATTTTTATACTTTGCGCAAATATCGCTTAGAACGGATCCCTGACGTCAATTACCCGTGAAACACTCGTTAGTTTTTCACCTTTTGCAATCCAAGTCGCAGAAAAAAAAAAAAAGAACAGCGTTCACTCTCTCAATTTACAGCCAGAACAAGCGGTCACGTGATCTGCACTCTCAAAAAAAAAGGTGCCCGAAAGAACCATTTTGGGTTCTTTGGCTTGTCCGATGGGCGGCACCTTTAAAGGTTCCGGAAAGAACCCACATTATTGGTTCTTCTGATGAACCCAATTTTGGGGTTCTTTATAAATTCTTTTTCGGTTCTTTAGTAGAACCCTATGCATGGTTCTTTTTGGCTCCAATAATGGTACATTAAAAGAACTATTTATGTGGTTCTTGTCTGAACCATAATTGGATCCTTCTTAGAACGTTTTATGGGTTCTTTGAAGAACGCCTTAGTTCTTTTTAGCCACCTTTCGTGAGGTTCTTTTTGAAACCATTTAGCGCTCTTTCAAGGAACGACTTCTTTGGTTCTTTATGGAGCGTTATTAGGATCTTTTATTGAATGTTTGAGCGGTGCTGTATAGAACCGTTAGGGGTTCTTTCTAGCCACCTTACAATAGGATCTTTCTTAAACCATTTATGACTTCTTAAAAGAACCATTTTATTGGTTCCTTATTGAATCTTATTTCGATCTTTTCTTGAGCTTCTAAACGGCGCTTTTCATATATTATTGCATTTTAGCTACCTTATTATAAATTCTTAATGGTACCATAATGGGTGTTTACCAACTAGACAACAAATCTAACGATTCACGGCTTAAAATAAAACTTTTACTGAACCTGATTTGGATGTCTTAATAGAGGCTTGTTAGGTGATTAATAAAGCTATCTCAGTGAATCATATGACGAGTTATCTACTTTTACTATTCTCTACATGGTCTTTAGTGCTCTCAAAAGGGTCTAGTGATTGACCAAAGCCAATAAATATAAAAAACAATACACTTGTTCAGTTTACATATTTTATTTAGCCAATTATTCAACATGAACATAGACAAAATACTGACACATTTTGAGCAAAATACTGCTAACAAACAGAGTAATTAAACGATTAACATTTTATTGGAGCGATGACCACTCAACTCGACAAAAAGGTTTCATATCTTTTAACAGGGACAGGCATACTGTTCCCTCCAAGAGAACAAAAAAGTGAGTGATAAATTTCATCATGTGGGAGATGCCTGATGGGTACATTAGATCAAAGATGTAGAAGACGGCAAGCCATGTACTAACAGCTTCAATTTCTGTGATGATACCGGTCATGGCTTCCAGGCCATCAACGAAAACACAAAATTCATTCTCCTTGACTTGGATGATCGGTGTCAACACACTGACGTTCTGCAACAGTCAAAACAGATAACATTCAATCACATACATTTCATTATTTATACTTGATTCGTGAATGAATAATCTGGGCCCCTTGTAACTAAATATAGTTTTTTTTTTTTGTAAAGCTTAACAGATTTCTTAAAAAGAAACATAAAAGTTACGTTTATGCCACTTGAAGAGGTGGGTTATACGGCCAGGGGGGCGTTTTGTGGGTGGCTAATCTTTGCAATAAGTCAACTAATTAATTAAATTCGTTAATTATATTTTTAATTAGTGAAAATAGGCATATAGTTCCAATTACAAACTTGCTGAGCGTCATCGAAACCATTAAGTCAGTAATTTTCAAAAAGACTTCGGGCGAATGAGAAGCGTAGTAGTGCAATAAAGTTACCACTCCTGGAGCAGGTACAAGGCTAGCGGTTGCGGAACACGGATGATTAGATTAGGAAGTTTTTGTAGATCGTTTTGGCCGTCAACGCTCTCCGTAACCCGCTACGATATCCGGAACTCTACAGCCAAGGCCATCGGCGCGCAGGCGCAGTAGCGGCTTCTTCGTTGAGGAGGGCTCAGCGGAGGGGGAAACGCTGTCTAGGAAAATTCCCTATTATCATCGCGTTCCGCAACCGCTAGCCTTGTACCTGCTCCACGAGTGGTAACTTTAGTGCACTACTACGCTTCTCACGCGCTCAAAGTCTTTCTGAAAATGACTGATTTAGGGGTTTTGGAGGACAGCTCGGCACGTTTCTAATTGGAACCATATGTCTATTTTCATTAGTTAAAAAGTTAATTACCGAATTTTAATTAATTATCCGACGGATCGTTACGATTAACCCCCTATACTATGTCCCCCTCGCCATATAACTCACCTGCACAAACAGCATAACTGTTACTTTAACGACTTTTTTTAAACAAATCTCTTCAGCTTAAACAAAACAAAAAAAAAAAAACTGTATATCTTTATTGCATCCACCAAGTATATAACTCAACTGCTCAGTCAAGATATGTGTTGTTTATATTCTCTGTATCTTCAAAATAAAAGGATAAGTTGATTACGTTTAAATACGGTCTCGAAAATGTATTAAGAGAATATTAAGCATACATTTATAAAAATATATTAGAGACTAATTTACTTACGTTGTTAGACGTGAAGAGCAGGTGTCTCTTTTCATGGAACACCAATGGCAGGTTCAGGAGGGCGACCTTTCCTGGATTCTCTGCAAATACATAACCTAAAGATATAGTTTATACATTTCGACTTTTGAAATGACTTTCAACCTGGATGAGAATAGTACAAGGCGTGCAGTCGTTTAACCCCTACTGGTTGATAAACCGTACTGCAACGGCTATATTTCTCATCTATAGCGGAGACATGACATGCAATACCAGATGGGAAGACCAATAACCGCTGTATAAACAACCACGACACACTTGCCTTTTTTTTTTGCATCTCACCACTCTAGAGCTTATCTGATGGCACAAGTTTCCAATAATACCAATTCTAAACCAACATATGAACACAATTAGCCTCGCCACCCTTTTCTTGAGGCTGCGCTCTAACACCGGGCAATTTGAATGTACAGTTGTTGCATTTTTTTTTTTTAATCCAGCTTCTAAAAATTTACAAAGCTGTCGTTTTGCACGCATGTTTATAATATTGGTGGGTAGGTTCGACAAAATCCAATGGTCATAGCAAAATTATCTAAGCAGAAAATTAAAACCTTAAAGATGGCTCTTTACTCGCAAGAATTTTCTTTTATAAATTTACTGTTCGTTCTTCATGCGGTTTTTGCCATTTTATTTTTATATTTCATAATCTTTTTTAGCTTAGTAATTTATTTTTGTAAATCTTTTTTGAGTAATCTCAGAAAGAGTTGTATACAGCAAATTGTAAGGGGGACATTTTAATCGCATTTTTATTACTAGCAAGATGTAATTCATTAATTACAAAATTTTCTGCTAAAAGGATTTGGCTGCGACTATTGACTTTAGTCTAAATTTACTGGCGAAAAATAAAATAAAAAAAATAAAGGAGAAATCGTTTTAGTAATCCGTCACAAAATTTTTATGCGTAATATACTGATTTCCCTGCAAGCAGGTTCGATATGAAGTTATCCTCGCCGATAAATTTTCTACGTCAAAATTAAGTGTAAAAACTCCGCATTCAAGATGGCTGCGTTATTAATGATTGGTATTTAACATTTTATTTTAAGCAACTGAGAAAATGGCCATGAGCAGTCGTCTTCCAAGCACTGCAGGTTTGTAATATTTGTAGCAAATTACGACGCAACGCGAGAGTGATAGCAAAATAAGGTGAAAAAAAAGGCAAAAATGTCTCGCCGCAAGTTGGAAAATGTTTTTTTTTTTTTTTTATGATCATAAAGTACGGATTAACGTTTTTCGCCTCATATTGTCACGGCTATAGACTAGTGGATTCTCAGTGAGACCTTTTATTGCGATTTCTCTTTTATTATAAGATTAAAATCTTAAATAAACAAGTTGATAATGTTTTTTTTTTTTGTAATTTTAAATTTGGAATCGTTAAATTCCATAGCATTGAGGATATGAGGGCAAAGAAAACTCTTGCGAGTGCTAAGCAATTCTTAAAATTGCTCGTATTTCATGCTCGTATATTTTGCCATGACGGTCGTTTCTCGTCATAATTTACCCACCAATATTACTTGACTTCTCGCTGAATATCTTAATTAACTTGAAAATAAACGTGAAAAAAGCTTCTGAGATGGCCGCTGTGATCCAGTGCTGCGGTTTCTTTACCATGACTCAATGTCTTAGTATAGTAGCACCAATAGGGAGTATTCACTGGACGCCATATTTGTGGGTTTTTTAGAGCGCATGCTCAGAACGAGCTCACATTAATAGGCTGCTAAGATGGCCAATCTTGATGGTGTGCAATGCAGGTTGTAAAAAAACTGTGGAAGCTCGCCCTTCGCTTGCGCTCAGCAGTCGCGCACACAGCTATGGCCGCCAGTGAATACTCCCTATACAAAAAGAGTCACAGCTTCTGGCGTCAACAATCCACCTCTTTAGAAATCATGGTTTCAGAGTTTCTGATATGAAAACAGATGTTCGTGTTCTATGGATTCACGAGCGACCATGGCATGCTTTGAAGCGAGATTTCGCGAGAGCGCTCGTGGTGTGCACGCACGTTCTCTGCCCAAAAATCACGAACCGGTGATTTCCTAAAAATGTGGCGCGAGCAGCCAAAGCGCCGCGAAGGGCAACGAGCAGGTCCTGGAGTCCAGGTGTCCTAAAGCAACGCTTTAAGGCTGAACTCCATGGGGCGAATATGCTGCGAATAACCGACGAATTTTGCCCGCGGCTTTTGCTCTGCGCGTGGAATCAACACCGTGGGTGCTACGTCGCGCGCAAAGCGAGCGTGCCGTCGGGCGGCGTTCGTCAGTTATTCGTCACATAATTCGTTCAATGGAGTTCAGCCTTTAAGGCTGAACTCCATGGGACGAATATGCTGCGAATAACCGACGAATTTTGCCCGCGGCTTTTGCTCTGCGCGTGGAATCAACACCGTGGGTGCTACGCCGCGCGCAAAGCGAGCGTGCCGTCGGGCGGCGTTCGTCAGTTATTCGTCACATAATTCGTTCAATGGAGTTCAGCCTTTAAGGCTGAACTCCATGGGACGAATATGCTGCGAATAACCGACGAATTTTGCCCGCGGCTTTTGCTCTGCGCGTGGAATCAACACCGTGGGTGCTACGTCGCGCGCAAAGCGAGCGTGCCGTCAGGCGGCGTTCGTCCGTTATTTGTCACATAATTCGTTCCATGGAGTTCAGCTTTTACGCTTCATGCACTCTCTATGACGCGCCCTCCCCTTCTCTCACCGATTAAAAAAAATCTAAGTTCAGTGACCGGCAAGATAGTACTCACAGTATTACTTTGAATATACTTTGAATACGCACATATACTAAAAAAATAGTTACCTTGAAAGGCAGAACACGCAGATCCCAATCGGTTTCGGGTCAACCATGCGCAGACATCATCCGTCGTCCAGTTGTTCATGCCCAGAGACATTTTCCGAGTGAACTAAATGGCGCGCCGCGTATCTTCGCTGACTTCAGCGCCGCGTAGTGGTGAGGACCACATAGCAGCCCATGCCAGCGCCTCTGCCAGAACATGTCACGGGAAACGAAAAAAAACCCCAAAGCAACACATACAGCAACCAAACAGGAACTAACGCACACAAGAAACCCGTCTAAAGCTAATACAAAACAGGCAGACCGGGAGGAACTACATACCCCCGCCCGACGCCGACGTTTCCTTTCTGCGTCCCGAAATGCGACAAACGTAGGCGCCTTTGAAGTAAGGTCGCCCACCCTTTAATCCCTCCTCAAGGTTACTTCCCTTATAGTCCCCCCCCCCCCCCTCCCCCCTCTTTGACTTTCGCTTGGGCCGCGCCGGCTCGAAAACATGTTGCTCTTTCCCTCCACTCCACTCTCTCTCCACCCCCACCCTCCCTTCCTTCCCTATCATCCTCAACAATTCCAACTCTGCGCGGTGACTGTCGCGTGGTGACGGATGTCAAAATAAATGCACGCTGCCAGTTGGAGAAACGTGTCGTCCAGTTTTCGTCATCTATGTTATTCTCCTCTATCACCGTATCTGAACCAGCACGCTCAATTTCCACGAGAGCTTAGTATCTCCAGCTCGTATCCTGCGGCCTGCCCCACTAAGTGCATCCCGCATTCCTACGGCTGGGATACAAAACAACTCGTTCGCTTACTGTCCACATCCTCGACTTCGGAAGACTTCTGTCAACTGAACGAGACCGCTAAAAAGGGTCATGAAAGGATTTTACAGCGAAGCTGTTTATGGCTAGGGTTCCGTGGATTTTTCGTGTGTACCTGACCAAAAACTACGCTCGCACCGCACCCATGCGCCGCACGTGCCGGCGTCTGTGGCAGGAACTGCTCTAAAACAAAAGCCTAAAACAAATGGCATCTTGCACGCGCGTTCGTCAACGCTTTATTTTGGTTATTTACATCGAATCTTTTATATGGGGAAGGCGCGGAACACCATTCCCCGAATTCTCCTCGACGGCGGCGGGCGGCACGTGTGCGTGCGTACCTTCCGTCACGATGACCACCTATCAAGACAATAAATGTGTTCGTACCTTTGTATAAAATTCTGTCTCACGTCTTTGTCGTGTGCTAAACAGCTTCGCTGGTCATCCACCTTTTTCATCTTCTTCCTCATCAGCTTTAATCCTCAACTCAGAAGGGAAGTGAGAAATCACGTGGTCGTGACATGCTTGGGCACCGGTGCAATGGCTCCAAGCTTCCACCGTTTTTTTTAAGCACACCATATAACTTGTCATTCGCGAGTGGTAATAAGTTCCGTCAGGGCCCTCATTGACCAAGAACGCGAATCCAAATATTTTAAGCAGTGATAGAGTGCAGGCGAGCTGGTGATGAAGCGACATCTTGTAGACCCTGAGATGGGGTACAATAAAAACCGGGCGAAGACAACGAAATCTCAAACGCTATGTACACCTCTGACATATGAGCTGCGTTTCAGATTTTGTTGTCTTCGCCCGTTTTTTATTGTTCCCCATCTCAGGGTCTATAAGATGTCGCCAAATATATGCTGACGGTTTGATTGTTGACGAGCGCATACGTCCGAGTGACGCAGTTCTCGTGTCCAATGCGTGAGCTGGGCTCTGCTGATGTGATTTGGGTACCGCTGACGTGCTTTGGGTACAGCGGATGTATCATAATGAAAAGGCGGGGTGCTTTCAAAGGAGAGAAGGTATCAAATAGTTCACTATGTCTTTAAATGTTCGTTCCGGAAAGCTGGCTCTTGACTTCCTACCCCCCCCCCCCCCCCTTTCTTTCCCCCACTAAACGATATGCGATTAGTAAAGCCCCAATGGAAAATCATTTATACCAGCCCAAAATTCATTTCATGGCCCCATTAAATCTGGAAGTCAAAACAATAAAAACACATAGCAAAAAAACAAAAAACAAGCCCTTGCAGAAAGCTGGAGTTTATTTCCAAAGAGGGCAATGTGAATTACGTTGATAACATATAGTTCGAAACTAAGAGTCTAATTTTTAACATTTCCATTCTTGTTCCTTGAGGCGGTCATAACGCATGAACATGTCGGGACCACACAGCACAGCCTATAGACGGAATCTTGTAGACAACTCTGGAACGAAGTCCGATGAAGGAACCTTACATTCTTGGTTCCATCCCTGTTTATGTTCAAAGTAAAACGGCGTAAACTAACTCATCCAGAAGTGCGTCATATGAGCAGTGCCCAGAAACAATGTCGCAGCAAAAGCTTTTTTATCTACGCGAGAAACCAAAGAAGCAAGGAAGCGCAAGATTTAATTTTGAAACACTTCGGAGGGTTTTGTAATGGAACTTGAAACTGAAGGCAGCTGACATTATAATCGCTTGTTTGATTGCTATGTACACCTCTGACACTATGAATACAAGGATGTTTGAGTGCATTTCCTACGCATGACCGACACCTACTTTGACGAGCCCTGAGCGGACGCAATGCCAGGACAACATTTTTCTAGCATGCTTTCCGCACAATCTTTTATCGCTGTCCATAAAGTGTATACCTTTCCAAGTGTAAGTTATTTTATCGTCACCCGAAAACGTACGCCATTCCCGTTTTGCTACTAAAATATATTTTTCCAAACATTTAATTAAAGATACCAATTGTACCCTTTGGCACCGCAAACAATAACCAGTTTAGTTGGCCCGCAGCACGGCCATGGACTTGTCCTTCCGTTTCCCTTCCAACGATATGACGACGTGATATTCCCCTTTTCAGCCTGGAAAGACGAATCTCTCAGATCACTCAATTTGTCTAAAGTATCACAAAGAAAGTGGTCTGATATTTTGGGGTAGAGATCAAAACAGACACGTTTGCGTTGCGAAAGTGCCTTGCCAAACATATTGAACCGTGATTTTATGTGTGCGTCCCGCTTTACGGGAGACACTCTCGTTGGTATAGTAACTTTAGTTTATTTCAAGTTTGTAACTAGAGTTTATTTCAAGTTTATCTGCTCCTCTGTTTCTCTTCGCCCTGACTTCTAGTTTGATGTTACGCGGATTGTAGTAAGAAGAAAATTACGGGGGTTCAGTTATTAGTAGGAATAACTCTGTTATTCTTGGGGGACGTTTTCTTTTTGGGCCTTTGGGTGGCCATTTTTTGTCTAAGTGCAGTTGTGAACCTTGGAGGTAATTACTTAGCCGGAATAGTGCCCGTAAACACTCTGAACTTTGGCACGTTATTTTTTTTTTCTATCTTTTCCCGGAATGTGTACCTATTCGCGTTTTCTGGTCAATAATCCCCATCTGGTTTTGCCTTGTCCGTTTTTGTTTTAATTCCCCATCTCAGGCTTCGTAATTGTGTATTTTCAAAATGTTCACACCGCTAAAAAGCGGATGGTCCTTAAATTAAATTAAAGACAGTGAACTCGGGGCGACCGTACCACGGCACAGTAAAGGGAAATATTGGCTGCAGTGGAACTTAATAGCACGGTAATTTCTAAAGCAGCACTAACTTCTCTTCATGCCAAATATTTATATTACTGTAAAAGCTAAAAGTAACAAAAAACGAAAATGCATAGAACTTGCGATTTCACAGCCCACAGTACCAGTATTATGTTTTTCGGGCTGGAATTCATTGTTTTGTTGAATTCCCACGCTGGTGAACCAATACATCTCTTTCAAAAGAAACAAATATTTAACAGAAAAAGTGCAGTTCACCCGGAGACAGGTATCCGTCGTGGTGATCCATGCTTCCCAACGTCTGCCTAGACCAGACGACACATCCACACAAGCGATTGTTTAAATTTAGGCCGTACGCTGGTAACGCGATTTGATCTTCACTGAAGCACCGAACAGTGCCGCACCATTTTCCGCTAAAATTGTTTTCCTACCGATACTACGTGACAAATTAAACGCAAGAATCTACACCGTCTCGCTCACGAACGTGGAGAGCCTATGGGTCAGCGCCACCTCTGGGTCGATCTCGACAACTTTTCTTGGCAGCTCCGGGGAGAGGAGAAGAGCCCGCGCATAGCTTTATTCAGCGCTCAAAATGGGAGAGGGAACGCGTGCCTGTACCTTTCACTGTTTTGCCCCCCGTGCTCCCGTGCTCCGCTGCCGAAATGACCTTGCTTGAAAGCACGGTTTCTCTCTCGCCTATTCCCACAAAGCACCCTCTCAAGTCGTCCCGAAGCCACATTTCTTACTTTTTTCGAAAAGCGTTCTTTTGAAGGCAGAATCTCGAAAGGACACGCCTCCTTTTGCGCAAAGAACCTTTTTGAGTCGATTTGGCACGTTTATTTTTGAGAGTGTGGAGCCGATTATATGCCGCCAATGTTGATCATAGCCACACGCTGGGGTTGGCAAGGCACGGGACACGCACTGAGTTCCAGACATTGTTAGGCTTTGGCTATTGTCGTCATTGCAGCGATTGGACGCGGGCCACTTGTTGAATGCTTAGCGAGAGATCGATGATCACGAGCCCAAATCAAGCGCGCACGCAATGTTCGGGTCCAATCTATGAACAGCATTCACATATCGTCACTGGGTGGTACTGCGACCGCCCAGCTATGTCATCAAGTTTTGCGAAGGAGAGAATGAATGAAAACGCTCGCTTTTGTCCTTGAAATTACGTTGCAACAAAAGAGTTTCTTGGCCAGTGGCGTTGCGGGCAAGTATCCTTGAGTCCCACTATTGCCAGTAAGCTCGTGTAAAGTGGAAAACATTCCAATTGAATGTCGTTGCACCGCCCCTTTAAGCTCTTGATTTTTAGTATACTATATAGACTCCATTGTTTATTTGGGCATGGTCCTTCTTTACTTGGGTCTAATATGTCAACTATGAAAACAAATTGTATTTGTAAAATTATTTGAAGATTATCAGATACCCTCATTGTATGTGTACCTTGTATTTCAATACTTTTCTAAGAAGTGCGATTGAATTTGTAATTAAATACTTTTTTGTCTAAGTATTTTGTATTTGTATTTAAATGCTTTTTTGCTAGTATTTTGCCCATCCTTTATGAGATAAGCGGGAAACTCCCTTTTGTCAATAGTCCAAGATAAACAAAATACTGAATTGGCCTTTCTTTCAGGACCACTAACACTGTGCTCTGACGAAATTTATTCGTAAAGTACCGTCTCTTTTGGCTTTTTATTTTACCATCGTGACCTCGAAATTCAGAGTTTTTCGTATAAACCCGAGTTGTCAAAAATTTTACTGGCGAGTATTTATAGGATTTATCCGTAAACAGAGAACCCTAGTTATGAACGACTCTCGCAGATACTATGTACATACATTCTTGCAAATAGCAGAAAACCTTTGCTCTGTTGACATGCAGGGTCACCTCATGAATCGTGCCAGTGTCATCTCTTATCGTAAGAGATCACAAGAGCTCGGTCCTAAGGAAATGCCAGCGTGGGAACGGTCCTTTAGTGTTCATTGTGTCGTTTAATAATCCAGAAGCTTTTTTCATATTGGGAACCTAAACAAGTCCCTGTAAAACTTGGACTGAACACAAAAATAGCTATTTCACATTTTGTTTTTCAAGTGCTATGTGGTTTGGTCCACGTTCACCAGACGTGATTGGGACGCACCAATTGGTCTGTTTCGTCGGGGGTTTGTGATGTGAATGAACGACAAACATGCGGATCTATTATTCTAAATGTACTGGCTTGTTTTTCCTCCCTGACCAAGGTGTCCAGGATAGCCTTTGACTACAAACTTTCCACCCTGGGAATGGCCAAAGATTCTGAAGAGTATGCTCAAGCGAGATCTGCCGTAAGTTTTTCTTCGTGCTGCCTCTCTTTCCTTTCTCGAACCAATTTATAAATTTCAGTAGCGCGGCTTTAACGTATTTACCCCGGCGTGCACCCAGGTTTTATACCCGAGGTACATGCCGCCAATTTTGATTTCGTTTTCGATTCTATGCACTGGCAGTTTTTAGGTAAATTTTACTAAAAGAAAAGTTGCGCCTTAAAATTGTGTACCACGATTTCGGTTGCACGTCAAAGGATTCCTTTTTGATCTAAACTAACGCTTTGTCGGGTTGGGCACGTAAAATTTGGGGCCCAGTTCATACCGGATAGCGGGGATAACTCGAGCATTGGACGAGCGCTTCGCCATGCAGGCGCACCTGAGGTCTGCCCAGCGGCTACTGCGGCTGTGCTGCGTGAATGGCGGGGCCTTCATCAAGGTGGGCCAGCACGTGGGGGCCCTGGACTACTTGCTACCCGACGAGTACGTCCGCACGCTGAGTGTTCTGCACAGCGAGGCCCCTGCCTCGCCCCTCTCCAGCATCCAGCAGGTGCTCAGGGAGGACCTCAAGGCCGAGGTGCGTTCCTGCCCGCTCTCCTTTCGGACGTCGCCGAAAGAAAATGGGTAGGGCCGTGCAGGGGTTCTCAAACTGGCTTCCCAGGGGTTCCTTAGAGCACCCTCGAGGGTTCTTTTACCGTCCCGGTCGTGAAGTAGAGAGTTTTTCAGATCCTAACAGACGTGAGCCATTCATTGACGCATAACTGTGAGCTAAGTATTATTTTTCACAAGGCTCGTACGCTTCTGCACCGCTCGAAAGGTGCATGGGAGAGGAAAGCCATCCGGTTACCGACTTCTGTCTGCTGTTTTACTTTTGAAGCGCGCTTAAAATGTGGCACAAAAATATGGAACCCCCTAACGACCTTCCATGTTTGCATAATTTTATCCAAGGACCAAAACACTACCTTTCACTTTCTTACATCACCTTCAACCCCGCAACCATTTTCTTGAGTTTGAAATTTCATGACTCCTACGATTTATTTATTTATTTTTTTATTTACTTATCCTCAGGATCAAAAGACATTATCGGGGAGGGGGGGGGGGGGGGGGGGGGGAGTGTAAACAGATAAACAAACAAAAGGGCAAAAAATGAACACTTACGGTACATCAGAAAACAGCAAGAAAGACGCGGCATTTTTGGAAGCAATTGGGTCAGGTAAGGTTGCCATATGCTGAGGAAGGTGGTTCCATTCCACAGAAGTGCCAGGGATGAACGAATAGAAAAATGGATTTGTGTTGCAAGGCAGGACACCGACATTATGTCTATCTAATCGACGGGAAATATATGACGGGGCTGTTAGCAGGTTTTCATAGAGGGCAGAATGATAGTAAATTTTATGAAAAAGGGAGAAGCGAGAAAATTGTCTGCGTAAAGCAAGATCAGGAAAAGATAATGATAGCTTCAAAGAGGTTACACTAGAAGCTCAATGATAGTTAGAAAGAATAAAACATGTTTAGGAAAAATAAAAATGTGCAGATTTGTTTTTGAATCAATTCTAATGATTGAATGAGGTACTCCATGCCGGGGTTCCAGACGGAGGCTGCATACGTAAGCTTCGATTAAGCCGGTGATTTATGGAGAAGGAGCTTAAGGAGTGAGGAAACAGAATGAAAATTTCTCCTCAGAAATTAATCCGAGCATTCGGTTGGCACTGTTAATTACGTGCACTATGTGAATGTTCCATGACAGGTCAGACGTTATATGAAGACCAAGGTATTTATACATTTGCGCAGGTTCCAATTGCATGGTGTTAAGGTAGTAAAGAGGCGAAACTGGGTTACTGCGGGATACGCGCATTGATTTGCACTTGGTGATGTTTAGTTGCATTAGCCATGTGTGGCACCAGTTAGCTATTGAGATTAGATGAGGCTGCAAAAGGCTGATGTCATTATCGGTTAATATTTCTCGTTAAACTACGCAATCATTGGCTAATAAACAAACGGAGGAAGAGATGCAGGCTGGCAGATCGTTAGTATATATGAGAAAGAGTAATGGGCCTAGGATTGAACCTTGTGGAGTACCCGAGTTAATGGGGGTTAAAGAAGAATTAGAGCCATTGACTGTTACAGTTCATGAGCGATGATGCAAAAACACTCAATCCAATTAAGTATGTGAGTCAATATTAAGTTTACTTAGTTTGAAAAGTAATAATTGATGACTGACTTTATTTAAAGCTTTAGAAAAATCGAGGAATGTGCAGTCCACCTGTGACCCACGGTCCAGAATGGTATGCAGATTATAAGGGAAAAATAAAAGTTGCGTTTTGCGAGAGAATGATTTCCAGAAGCCGCGCTGACATGGGTTAAAAAAGGTGTTTGAGTCAAGGAAGTTGGCAAGATTCGAGCGGAAAATATACTCTAAAATTTGGCGGGGAACGCTCGTTAGAGATAATGGACATGGACGGAAGTCATTGGGTGAATGCTTAGGCGCGTCCTTATGTAGACGCACCACCCTCCCCACTTTTTAGTCATCAGGCCGCCCAACATCGTAGAAGTATAGCGAATGAGCCCTTGTCCGTTCCTGCATGTACCAACACGAGCCACACACACACGGAAAGTGGAAGGTGTGTTGTTCAACCAAAACGTTACGCCACCTGACCTTTCCTCATTAGAAAAGGGAAGATGTGAAGCACAGACTTTTATATAGTGCTGTAGTGTCATATATAGTGTGTATACTCGTAGGGGAAGGGAATAAAGAATTCGCGCTGGGCTATACATTCTGTCAAACGGCTATGGGTCCATATGCTTTTTCGGTAACATGTACTACGTGCACCTTATCGATAATAAACGAATCCGCCATTCTAGAAATAACTGGCACCACCTTGCTGAAAACGGGGTTAGAGAACTGAGGATGAAAGGATGCGCAAATTGGGAAGAAGAGGGAAAGAACGTCTTGGAAGGAAGTTGGGGGCAAAAAGATAAGCCCAATCTATGTAAGTGCAGCTCAATAGAGAGGATCTTGCTTCCTCGGTCCAGGGAGTGCCCACACTCGCTCGTGCGCACATTTTCGTTCCAGAACCTTCTAAAACGGTCCATTGAATCGAGTCTAATGACCGCCCATTCGTCGGACTTTGTCCTTGCATGCAGCCCGAGGAAATCTTTGCCAGCTTCTCGGAGCGGCCGATCGGGGCAGCCTCCCTGGCCCAGGTGCACAGGGCGACCCTGCACTCCGGGGAGACGGTGGCGGTCAAGGTGCAGCACCCCAGCGTGCTGGGAAACTCGGTGGTCGACATGGCAACCATGGAGGTCAGACCCTCTCTCTGTGCAGGGGGGTAAAGACATTAGAGTGCCCGGAATGCGTCTCTGATATCCGTTATTCCGGCAGGGAAAATACTGCATTTACTCGAAAATAGGTCGATGCTCAGAAACGGGATCCGTGTTGAGATTCTGCACGTGGACGTCCGTGCTCAGTGTCCCAGTGCGGATTGTTTCTGGCTCATAATTTTGGGCTCCACTTTCCGACGATTGGCCTCCACCGCCTCTGCGGGAAATTAGACGCGCGGGCTTTCCTTGTCAAAAGTTTTCTCATCTGCGAGCGTAGATACAGCATTCTGGATGCAATCCCATTACTCGGGGAATTAGTTATAAATAGGGTTCCATATCTTCACTATACGCGGTACACCGACGAACCCGTAAAAGTAGTAATGTCCGAGTCGGTTTTATCGGAATGGAGGAAAACCGAAAACCCCGGATCTTCCCTCGAAGACAAAAAAGCCGAGTTCCGCTGGAAGGAACCTTTTTTCCACAACCGTAACATAGTCTGCACCGACCTGTCCGCGAGACTGCTTTTCTTTTCTGGACCCTCGCCCGATTTTCTCCCCGGTGCTGGGATGTTTTCCGAGTCGTTTGAGCGCACCATTCCCGGAGGTTCGGGAATCCCCAACCCTTGTCTGGTCTTCTTCGATCGACGATTGTTTGTCCATCGCACCAAATAGACGCAAAAAGAAACCTTCGAAAAAGGATAAGCTCCGACGACAGAATCCTAGTTACTGACTTGTACCTTTCGCAAGAATTTAGGAAGGATTGTTGGGGTTTAATTCCCCGGAAGTAACGGAGAGGTTGCGGTCACGCTGTCAATCCAAAAGACAGTCCGCAGATTTCTTTGTATGACATTGTGGACTGTCTACAGACAGGTACACATGCGAACCTGCACGAGGCGTGTCCGCAGATAACTTTGTCCCCGCGTCTGCAGCGAACGCCGCATCTTCTGTGCGATGTATGAGTGGTCTGACTGCGGCTTCCCCCCCCCCAGCTGCTGGTGAACATAGTGGCCAAGCTCTTCCCCGAGTTCTCGCTCATGTGGCTCGCCGAGGAGACCAAGCGCAACCTGCCGCTGGAGCTCAACTTTGTCAACGAGGCCCACAACCAGGAGCGCGTGCGTCGCATGTTCTCGCACTTCGACTGGCTCGTGGTGCGTACACCGTTTTCCTTCGAGTGGGAGTGCCTTTAGAGATCAGTCTGGTGGGTCCTTACGTGCGGGGGAGAAACTACCGTGGAATCTCTCCAAGTGGTGTTTGTGCTAGACGTAACTTGTACTTAACTCCCGCTAAATGTAACTTCCTAGGTAAAATAGAAATTTATGAAAAACTCTTTTTCTTTGCTTTAGTGTGGTCTTCTCATCATCTGGTAGGTGGAAACGTTTAAGTGCAGCTTCTGCAGTAAGTGGAACTTTTTTTTTCTTAATTATTCCCCCACACTCTCGAGGTATTCTGTTTGTTTCCCGATAAATATGATTTTCAGCTATTGAATGCTTTTGCCGGGTGCCTCTCAGTTTCACTCTTACAATTTCAGAGTATCGTAAGTTTTCTGGGAAAAAAATAATTTTTCCGGAGTCATTCTAGATGCCACACCCTTCGTAAGAAGGTTGCTTGACCTGGAAAACATTGTATTCTCGCCCGCGCGTATAATAATAATGCTATAAGTCACGTTAGATTGCGACAGTTTGGTAGTAAAATGATCTGCATTCACCATCATATATACCGTCCGAGGAGCTTGGAATAGCGATACATAGCCTAGTTTTTGTCTTGAGCAAACTGAGATTGATACAGGCAAATCGGGTGCTTTGATTGCGTACCCGAGGCGTTAGTTAGTGCCAGAGTACAGTTGAACCTGGATTTTACGAAACCCGATTTTACGAATTTCCCGATTTAACGAACAAATTCGGATTCCCCGCGCAGCCTATGACCGGAGAATTACTTTCTCAATTTTAGGAAGTTCCCGATTTATTGAAATAATTAGCAAGTCCCGGTGACTTGGTTAAATCGAGGTTCAACTGTACATTGTTTTGCCGTTTCCATGACTTTTCTCTGCCTTGCCACACACCGTGAAATCCCTCAAGAACGCCATCCCCCGACATTGTCCGATTCCTGTCGGACATTACACAATGTCCGACGGGAATCGCATCAACCGCGCCATCCGCAGTACCAGTTCGTGTGACAAGCGGGTTCGTAGCGGGTTTCCGCATTTTTTTCTGCAATCTGCGCATATAATATCGGTTCCCGTGACTCGAGAGTTGTCCCCGCACATATATTGCGTCCTGAAATGCAAATGTGCTGAATCCTCAATCTGCGATACCCGTTCCCGTCACATGCAAGTTTGCAGGGGGTTTCCGCCTGTTTATTGCACCACGAATCTCGAACCTGCTGCGTTCGCAATTCGTAATAACCTTTCCCGTGATGCAGGAGTTGGTAGCGAATTCCCGCGTGTTTGTCACGTCGTGAAACGCGAATTAGTGGTTACCGCGATCTGCGGTACAAGTTCCCGTGTCAAGTGGTTTGCAGCGGGTGCCCCTGTATTTATTACTCATTTTTTTTTTTATAAACTTTCGCTGTCGCATTCCCAGAGATAGCCCATCCCATGTTTTTTCATCATTTATCTCTCCATTTCGGGCGGGCATCCTTACGGGATTTTACGGTAATTTCCAAACTGTCAGAGTAGAGCCAAGGATGCCACGTATGAACCAGCAAGGAAGCCTAATTCAGGCACTTGATTGTTAGGTAGTAATCGTAAAAAGTGAGCAACCTGAAGTGAAGCCTAATTGTCTGGAGCAATTGTTTGTTGATTTAGGTTTAAAGATGCCAGATGGCAGCCAAACTAGCAGCAGTGAAACCTTACTTTCTTCCTGGTTTGGCGAATTAAGGCCAATATGGACGGACTTTAAAGGCCCTAAATTGCCAGACAAGAACCATATCTTGGCCCAAAGAACCGCGCTACGCCTTGTCAGTCACATTGTCAGTGACCGTAGTTATCATCTGCTTATTGGGAATGCGTGGCTGCACTGACGCCTGAATTTGCTCGGCAGGTGCCGGGCATCCACTGGGGCCTCACCACGAAGCGTGTGCTCACCATGGACTTCTGCGAAGGGGGCCACGTGAACGACAAGAAGTACCTGACGGACAACGGCATCTCGGCCACCGAGGTAATCCCCCGCACGGAGGTTATTTCGACGGCGGCTCTCGGGCCCGGTCAGAAACTGGCCGTCGGACCTCTGGATTCCGAAAATTTGCCTAATTTACTTTGCAAAATCTCCATAGATTTTCTCGATGTCTGTTCGAAAAGCTTCAAACTTTTTCATTTTGAGGAACACCCTATCTGCCTTGAATGGCAGCCAAGGAGCCCCTCCCAATCTCAGCATTGTTGCAACGAAACATGCACAGGCATTCGGACCTTGTAAAGAATTTTTGGCTCAGTTATGCATCCAGGACTGGCTCAGATCTGCTGAAAGGGTGGAGAAAAGCTTTATTTAAGGGTGGTCTAGGAATTTTGTGAACTCGGGGAACAAACGAGGTGCTCTGGGTTCCCACCTTGAAAAGATACGGTTTGCAGAATAGGTACTTGGGCTTTTGTTCCTCAAGTACCCAAAGTGTCTTTCCAGTCATTGCTCGAATGTTTTAGCTTATTTGACCTATTCTCTCCTGTGTCTATGCTTTAATTTTAGCAAAGTCTTTGGAACTACCCTATTCCGTCAGTGCTAAGATGGGGCAAAGGTCCTTCAGCTTTAAATTCTAATGTGGGGCTACATGAAATAACCTCACAGTTCAGTGACCCAATACTTCAGCATCCTCTCCTGCATTGACGGCTGACAGCCACCGTGCTCATTGTTACGCCTTGTCACATACGTTACTTGAGGTCGCACACGCTCAAACCAGCGCCAAGTCTCGCTCCTCGTGAGGTTTTTCACTTGGGCTTATCACTAGCTTCGCTTACTTACACTGATATAGAGGCAAGGAGGTGGGACGTCTATAATGGAAAGCTGTGGATTGCAACCTTTTACCGATTGTTTAGTAATTTATTTGGAAATACTATGACCCGCACGTCGGCAGTGGTGTAGCCAGGGGGGGGAGCTTACAAAGCTCCAGCCTCCCCCCCCCCTGAAAATCCACTTGACCCCATAATATAGGCAGGCATTTTCACCCCACCCTCCCCCCTCTTCACTTTAAATTACGGACATCCCAACCACCTCAGCCCCCACCCCACTGCACGTCAGGTCATTGCAGGAGTGTCAACAAATCAATTACATATTTGTATGCAAAAGCAAAGGTGGAAGAACACTTCCTATTTATGTATTAGGGTCATTCCATGCCAAAGGTCCCAGGCGTGACGTTCGACCATCGCCGATTCTTTCGTAAAAGATCACAGGGGTTCCTTATGTGTTGAATAGTCACTTGCCTAAATATTTTCGTCCACAAAATAGTTTTGGCCACGCTAGCGCTGTTTGAAATTCCCCGAGAGGCGCGAAACTAGGCACAAGTAAAAAAATTGCCAAAAGTAGACATCTTTAGTTATCAACGCACAATTCTTTCTGTCCAATTCTGCTTGCATTATTACTTCATATGAGGCCAATTTTAAATAATATAGTGTTATTTTTTTGTTTGCTTTTAATTGAAGACAAAATGCTGAAATTGTGCCATTTTCGAGATTTTTTGTTTCAATTTGGGAGTCTGTATACCCGTGCTAGGGGTGTTTTCCGCATCTATTGTAGATACACTTTTTGTGTAAAATAGCTTCCTACCATTAAAACAAAAGGTTTTTGTTATATTAAAGCGTAAAGTTGCGCGAAATGACATTTTGGTGTAAATTAAACTGCAAATTTCGCAGTGAGGTGGTCCAAGTAAAACTATGCCAGACCACTCAAGCGATAGAGCGCTATGTGAACTTGTGATTTATAAATTTTAAACGAAGTAATATTATTTTTAAGCGAGAAAATAGTTTTTGAAGTTGTGCTCCCGCGACACCGCGCAGAGTGGTTCCATGCGGCAGCTTCTCCACACAGCACGACGGCAATGGACCCTATCTGAGCCCAGGCACATGTTCTGGTGCTCTACATGGGAAATGGCCACAAAGTAGGGAGCAAGAAAACACATTTCTTTATTCCTAATTTTCCAGGCAGTGGCTTGTGCCTGGTGAGTATTACCTTATGAAGCTGGGAGCTCTCGGTGTCATCTGTGAAAAATGTTTAACCAGAGTCTGCAGGTTGCTATTTTAGCCATTTTCGAACTGGACGGGACAAGCTCTATTTGCAGAAAAGTAGATCTTGTAGCCGAAAATGGAGGGCGTGAGCTAAGCAAGACGTATAGTTCGATAACAAGCACATAGATGGCCCTAGGCGATAGTTAGCACCAGAGCATGCACCACGGCTCAGATAAGCTCCACCGCCGCCGTGCTGTGCCGAGAAGCTGCCGCATGGAACCTCTCCGCGCGGTGTTGGGGGAGCTCAACTTCAAGAAAGATTTTCTCACTTAAAAAAAATATTACTTTGTTTAAATTTTATAAATCGCAAGTTCATATGGCGCTCTATCATTTGAGTGGACTGGCATATTTTTACTTGGACCACCTCACTGCGAAATTTGCAGTTTAATTTAAACCGAAATTTCGTTTCGCGCAACTTTACGCTTTATTATAACAAAAACCTTTTGTTTTAATGGTAGGAAGCTATTTTACACAAAAAGTGTATCTACAATAGATGCGGAAAACACTCCTAGCACGGGTATAGAGACTCCCAAATTTAAACGAAAAAATCTCGAAAACTGCACAATTTCAGCATTTTGTCTTCAATTGAAAACAAACGAAAAAAAACACTATATTATTTAAAATCGGCCTCATATGAAGCAACAATGCAAGTAAAATAGGACAGAAAAAATTGTTTGTTGATAACTAAAGATATGTACTTTTGGCAATTCTTTTAATTGTGCCTAGTTTCACGCCTCTCGGGAATTTCAAACAGCGCTAGCGCGGCCAAAAAATTTTTGTGGACGAAAATATTTAGGAAAGTGACTATTCAACATATAAGGAATCCCCGTAATTTTTTTCGAAAGAATCGGCGATGGTCGAGCGTCACCCCTGGGACGTTTGGCAAGGATAGACCCAATATTAATTATAGCCTGGAAAAGGTTATAGCAAATGTGCAGTTATTAACTAAAAGAAACAGCTATGTATACTTCTAATGCTAGCACAATAGACAGAACTTCACCAAGAACAAACGTGATCATAAACCCCGAGACTTGGGTGGTAAAGTGTGATTGCAATGAGAGGGACAGAAAATAAGAGGGGGAGGAACCGCAAATAACTGCATTTCACTCGAGCGAAAATTTTGCATAGTATTTGCGAGATCAAATGCACATACTATCTACAAGAAATGGTCGTTCATAACATTGTCAATTTTTTTTTTTTTTTTCGCCAATAAAGGAAGCTTGAAGAGTGAAAAGAGTAGTACAGAAATGACGATTGTTCGACGGCTACTTGGTAGGTGGCGCCAGCGTGTTCTCTAGTTGCAAGACATTTTAACGTGATAGCGTTAAAGAGCTCATGTCACAGAAAAGCCGGCCTCAATGGCGTGGCAGAGAAGCCGGCGTCAGTGGCGTGACTAGAAAATTCTGATTGGGCAATAGGGTCATGATGTCACAGCCACATGACCTCGCACGGGAATTTCAAACAACACTTGCGTGAAACATAATGTCATGTGTGGGGAAAGTGATTAAAAAACATGACATGTAATGCGAATTAAAGGTCGCCGCATATCTCAAATGATTTCACTTTATAAAGTAATTCATTTGCCTTAAAGAAAAATTTGAAGAATTTTAGGTGGGGTTCGAACCCGCGACCCTTTGGTTGCGAGCCAGACAGGCTACTGATTAGGCCATGTCCGCTGCACTTCCTGCTGACGGCAGGAAGAGCATGAGAAGCGAATGAGAAGGCACTGCGATCAGGGCCCGGTAACGCTATCGCGTTTCACTCTTAAAGGCGAAGCTTAAGGGGTACTCCAGCGATTTTTTCATGGTCGCTCATTTGCCTCAGAATCGGCTCAACACTCCAATAGACACGGCTGTACAAGTTCCCCGAGTATTGCGTGAAAAGAAAAACAATTCACAAAGTTAATGAATTTTCGAATTTCGTTTTCATCGTGTTTCTCAAACCGAGAGCCCCTATTGGCAACACTGAAGTGTGACGACAGAAACGGTACAAAGTGGGCAGTAAACGACATTCCCAACTGATTACAATTTGTTTGATGCTGGGAAAAGAATCCTTGGAAGCTCATTCACTGAGAACTATCCAAAAAACGCTCAACATACTTTGTTTCAGACTACCTGCGTAGCCTGAAACACCACTGGAGAGCGCGCGGAAATTTGAATGTTGGTTCCGGCATCATCTTCATTTACAATTTTCTCTATTGCTGTTTTGAATTTTGAGAAAGTAAATAGCATGCCGTGAAGACTAAAGTCCGTGTATTCAGAAAATTCAATTTGTTTGGGTAGCTCAGAAAATGGCCGGAGCTAAATTAAGCATCCTCCAAGTTTTAAGAGGTTTTAAGGTAACCCGGCTGTAAGCAGGTGCGTGAACCATTTTCGGGGTTTCCTGGGCAGGTGTCCGACCGGCTGGGGCAGCTGTACAGCGAGATGATCTTTGTGCAAGGCTATGTGCACTGCGACCCGCACCCGGGCAACCTCCTAGTGCGCAACAGCCCCAAGGGAGCCAGCCTGGTGCTGCTCGACCACGGCCTCTACACCGTAGGTCCCTCCGTGCCCGCTTGCGTGGAGAATATTACGAAGCTGGTTGGGATGACTTTCAGAGGGAACACCCTGGAAAGCTTGGGATCCGACATTTCGGCACGGTCGAGTCTCGGTAATATAACGATAGCGACGCTTAAATTATTCCCTTCCTCATAGTGATTAAAGTCTCGATATAGGAAAACGATGTGGTTTGGACGAGTAAATCAAATTATCCGAGTTGTGTTTAGTATATGCATATAATCTGGAAAAGCATCTAGAGACATATTTGGTGAAACGGCATTGAAAGACGCTCGCATGTAGGGGATCGGACTCACTTCCTTCCGTTGACCGGGATAAAACAGACGGGAGTGTCTGCTGAAATGCAAACGCTCCTTAAAGTTAACAGAAGACGGCGAGCTGCTATTTGTATGGCCCCAAATAATTCTGTGCAAAATTAGACAAACCAATTTCATAGAACGGTCAGGTGCCGTCGCATTTTTAGTTGACGGGTGGCAGGCGGCAGAGCGTGCACACACTCGGGTTCAAACATTTGACATCATTTTTTTATTTCTTTTGGTAGTCCGATTGAGCTTACATTCATCGAGGGTCTTTCAAGTTCTTTAACTACAGACCGAATCGAATGATTATTTTTCCCTTTTCAATATTACATATATATATATTTTTTTTTGTTTATAAGCACCGCCAGCTACTACCTTCTTCCCCAAGACATTCTTATTTCAGATTTCCTCTCGGCATTTCTTTATAATTTGGAGCGCTTGTACTGTACCTAATTTTTGCATTCTTTTGGCAGAATTGTGTGAAATATGTTAAAAACATTTTTCATTAAGTCAACTTATATCTGCGTGGTTATTTCCTATCCACCTTATTTTCTGGTGTTTTCCAACTATGGGTGTTAGCTCTAGAATAATTCTAAAATGACGATGAAAATTCTTCTTTGTATATTTTGGGGACTGCAAACCTTTCTGCATGCCTGGGGTCTCCTTCGTTTTTAACTGCACACTGGTAGCTAGTCGCACAATACAGTCATTATTTTTCATGGTTCCATACATAAAACAAATTCTAATAGACTGGGCTCTGATTGGGATGGGGACTCGCGTCTTCCCAGGAGCTGACGGACCAGTTCCGGCTGCAATATGCCAACCTGTGGCTGGCCCTGATCCGCACAGACCTGGAGGCACTCCGGCACTGGAGCAGCCGCCTGGGCATCTCGGGCGACCTGCACAAGATCCTGTCCTGCATTGTGTCCGGCAGGTCCTGGAACTCCATCACGCAGGGCATCGACCGCAAGAAGGCCACAAGGGCAGAGGTCTGCTCTCTTTCAAAAGACCTCTTTGCAATCGAGTCAGCTTCATCCAACTTGGTCATAAATAGGGGGCTCCGTGTTTTCAATGTCAGTCAATAAACCTCCAAAACCGATCCCCAAATCGTTTTTATTCAAATTGAGGAAGGACCAAAAACCCAGAATCGGAGCTTTCCTAGAATAAAGGAGCCCCAAGCTTTATGAGAACAAATCTTTCCTAAAGCCTTTTTTTGTCCTGACCCGGAACACGCAAGTCTGCTGCTTTCTTTGCGGACCACACCTGTGCTGTTTCACTCTCTTGCTGGGTCATGCGCACATTCTCTTGAGAAGCGACACGGCTGCTTTAAAATTTAAGGGTCCTGTCAGACCCCTAAACTACTTTAGTACCATCTTGTCGGGTCATAAAAGGCCCGGCCACGCAAGGACATACACTCCTTATGTGCCCCTTCTGCTTTTTTCGCTCTCAGCCATAGCAAGTGCCCATCCCCATTTTCTTGTGATTGCTGTCTTTTGGCAGGGGTTGCTTGCTTGCCATTTCACGGGTATACACTGGCACTAGAATTACCTACACTTAGTTATGATGCATCAATATAACTGAGTTGTAATTACTTAATTACTCTTGATTACAGTACTTACAGGAGGCACCGAGGTGTCAGTGGCACCCTCCGTAATTGTCTAAACTGGCGGCCCTACTGTTGTTGACAACTTGGGGCCAACATTTCCAGCTGCAGCCCAAGTGTCATTGTCCTCAAATGTTTGAAATTGAAAGGATTTTCTCTTTAGTTACACCAAAGTGTGGGTGGCTTCGTGGAGTATATTTGTGTTTGTTTCCTCTCTTCCCCTTGCTTGATGCAGGGCCACGACATCCGTGAGTTTGCGAGCCAGCACCTGTCGCTCATCACCCAGATCCTGAACATGGTGCCCCGGCAGATGCTCTTCATCTTCAAGACCAATGACTTGCTCAGGGGCATTGAGACCAGCCTCGGTGAGGATCGGGCGGGCTTGCAATGAGAAAATGATCCTGAAAACAGCTGCTAAAGCTAGGCTAAGAACTGAACATACAGTAGACTCTCATTAATTCAAACTCCAGAAAGTCGCAGATTTTAGTTTGAATTATCAGAAGTTTGAATTATCAGAAATTCATCTAAATATGATACTAGACAACATTATGATTTGTTACATGGATAGCTACACATACAATGATGATTTTTGCCAGTTTCCTCTACATAGGCCTAATAATAAGCAAGTACAGGCATAACACATTGGTGAAAGTGTTAAGTTTATTGGTCCGGCAAAAAAGTTGTCGATTGTGGACTGTTTACCGTAATATCCCGAGTCATCGCCCCCGTTTTGGGCGAAATATTGATTTCGTAAAAAGCACCGAGTCAACGCCCCCCCCCCCCTGTTTCGGGCAATCGATCTCATAAAAAAAGCACCGAGTCATCGCCCAGACCTGAAAAACGTCAATTCCGAGCCCCACAAATGGCAAACAGAAAAAAAAAAAAAAAAAAAAAGGGCGCCCTTCTGCATTTTCACGACTCCAAAATCGGAGGATGCGTGTGCAGAAGAAACACAATAAAGATAAGAAAGCGAACCTATATTTATCTGGCAAACAAAAGCAGACACGTTTCCGATCCTTTCTCTCCTGCCCGCACCCCCCTCCCCCCCCCCCCCCCCCCTCTTCCCGAAAAAGAAATAAATATAAAAGGCCAGAAGGTCCGTTTGCAATATAGCGCCTGGACGCGCGGATCATAGGGTCAAAAAAGATCGTAGGAGGGAGGGAAAGAGATAACAGAATGCCGCTTTATGTTCTTTTTTCTGTTCATAACTGAAAGTCCGTTTTCACCGAAAAGATAAGTCAGGCCACGAAACCGCAACTTAAATAGGACGCGGATCGGATGACTAACTCAATACTGCGAATACAAGTGGTTCAGAACAAAAAGCCTCGTTTGGATTCGATTTTCTTTGTCCAAAACCTTCTCCGGCCGACTTGGCATTCTTTGAGAATGTTGCGACCACTCCGCGCGAAGTCGGAGTACGTTTATAGAACGCCGCTTCAGCATCACCCCCCCCCCCCCCACACAAGCCAATCGGGCGCCGGCGCAGAGCGTAACCGGTGGCTGCGTTCTGAGAACAACCAATGGCTGCGCTCCGCGTCGGTGCCCAATTGGCCTTGGCCGCCCGCAGCTCCGGTTGTACTGCCACACAAAGTTGTCCCGGAGCCGCGCGCACGCACGCACAAACTCGAAGGTCATTGAGTTTGTGCGTGCGCGCGCTTTCCGCGGCAACGGTTGCGCCCGCGGAGAGAGCCTTTTTATGGTTTTCGCTTTTGTCATCTTATTTTTGCTTTTGTACTGGGTTCGTTTTAGGCGTCGGTTAAAGGCTGCCGGTTCGCTTGGTTCCGAAGTCGAAAAGGAAGCGGGGACCCGCTTTCCTTTCGGCTTTCGTCACCTTTGCTCGGTCACTGTGGCTTCTTGCGATTTTTCTTTTCTTTTTCTTTTTTTTTCGATGATTCTCTTCTTTTTTTTTTCCGTTCACGTTGGACCGAAGGTTGCAGCGGTCGTGGCTTCGAATTGCGCTTGCTCGGAGGAGGCGGAAACGAGCTACCCGCGAAGCAGTGGATTTTGCTCGACAGTAAAATGAGTCGCAAGTAAGATACCAACCCGAGATTTGAGTTCAGTTAATCTCCTGTCTAGCTTCGCTATACACAGACAAAAAAAATCACATTTTTAAACTTTTTCGAAACTTTTTGAGCTCGGTACCCGAGTCATGGCCCACCCCACAATTTTTGAGAATTTCAGGCGGTGGGGGGGGTGGGCATTGACTCGGGATATTACGGTAGTCTGCACATGAGATTTCAAAACAAAATTTTCAATACCAGCCAACGCAAGTAGCTCTTTACGGGACTCTTCCTTTGCAGACAGAAACTTCCGGAGCTGAGCGATGTGCTCAAAGGCCTCTGCGGTTGTGACAGTTCGTACTGGCTCATCCCTTTCTTCGTCATCTTCACTCTCACTGCTGCACTGTGCTGGAATTACTTCGTGTACTATGTCCTCTAATGAGTCATCACGACAAACACACACATCGTCGTCAAGACTAGCATATTCCGCCAGCTCGGCGTTCACATTATGTGCTTCAAGGCCAGAAAGCAGGATGCCAGTGAGCTGTTCCTCATCCTCAATGTCGTCTTGGTCATCATTGCTAGGTGCAGTCTCGGTGCAGTCAGTGGTAAAAGCAGCATGTCGAAAGCAGTTTTTTATAGTGTTTGCAGTCACTGAGTCCCATGCATCCGAGAGCATGCCAATGGCAGTAAGAAGTGTGATGGTGTATGGCTTGTCATTGTCCATGCACAGCAACATTCTCTGTAGAAACTGCCTCCTGTAGTACACTTTCAAGTTCTTTATCACCCCTTGGTCCAGGGGCTGAAGAGCAGCTGTGGTGCTGGGAGGCAGAAACTCTAACTGGATTGCCTCCAGTCCCTCAACATGTCCATGAGCTGGGCAGTTATCCACCACAAACAGGACCTTCCTCTTGACACGCTTAAATTCACCATCGAGCTTGCGCAGCCATTTCTCGAACAGAGCTTGGGTCATCCAGGCGCGCGTGTTCGAAGCATACATGACTGGAAGCGTTCGGATGCCTTTGAAACACATCGGACGCTTCGCCTTGCCAATTACGAAAAGTTCACGCTTGTGACTTCCGTCCATGTTTGCGCATACCATGACGGTCACCCTCTCTTTGCTCAGCTTGCCTCCGGTGCAGCGTTCACCACGACGACACAAAGTCTGGTTAGGCAAACACTTATAAAAAATCTCGTCCGCGTTATAGATGTCACCTGGGGCGTGCTCCCGCAGCAGACACTGCAATCTTGTTTGCTGCCAGCTGCTGACAACGCCTAGATCCACCGCTGCCACTTCACTGCTGACAGTCTTAAATGCCAAACCATGCCGTTCCTTAAACCGCGAGATCCAGCCATCACTGCACTTGAAGCTTTCTAAATTCATCCGTGAGGCCAGTTCATCAGCCTTTCCCGCAAGATCGGCCCACTCACAGGAAGGTTGGAGCTCCATGCTCGCTTTAGCCACAAGAGAAGTGCGTCTTCGAGCTCTGGGTGCGCCGCTTCTCTAAGCCTCTTTCGGTCTGGTGCAAATTTGCTTGCCTTCTCCCGAAGCTTGTCCTTGGCTTTCACGATCGTTGTTAGCGTGCTTTTGGTGATGCCATATTTGAACGCCACCTCGGTTTTCTTCACGCCTGACTCAACTTCTTCAATGACAGCTAGTTTCTCCTTAACCGAAAGCGCTTTATACTTTCCACGTAAAGCCATGTCGATGATGAGGAGCGAAAGCAAAGTGCGTTGCCGCCTAGGCCTAGCACACACATCGAAGCACGGTGGAAGATAGAGGAGGTGGTTCAACGGGCAGCTCTCCCGGCGAAACGGGCGTGTCGAGTAAACGCTCGCGGTTCGCGCGCATTCCGACAGGTGGCAGGAGTGCAGTGCGGGCCATTGTTTCGCCGAGTTTCGCCTCGCTCACGTTGGTTGTCTGCATTGGTGCGCCGTCTGAGTCGTCGGTTGTCGTGGTTTCCCTTGTTTAGCACACGTTTTTTCTAACAATGGGAAGAAAGTGCTTCGTGCCGCGTTGTAACACCGGTTACAATTCATGCCAGCAAAAGTTTTCTCTATTTTCGGCCCCGAAGGACGACGCCCGCCTGAAACTTTGGAGGCACGCCATTCCCCGCAAGGATCGAAGCCTTCAAGCGTCGGATCATGTCTGCGAAAGACATTTTGAGCTTCGTTTTGTCTCGAAAACCTGGACTGCGGAGTACAACGGCAACGTCCTTATGAGTGTGCCTCGTCGAGCATCTTTGGCCGGCGACGCAGTACCGTCGATATTTCCCGATTGTCCAGCACACCTCTCCAAGGTAACCAAACGTCGGAAGAGACCAGCGGTCAGGCAGCCTGCCGACGTCCCTAAACAAAAGCGCGTTCATCGCACTGATACGGCCGAAAGTGCTGAAAAGGCAGATGACCTGAAAGACAGCGACTATGATCGAGGAGGATGTTCGTCGAATGCAAACTCCGATCCGGCTGCCCTCAACGTTGACGCTGCGGAAGCTCCGGAAATCATCCCTTCAGCCGAACTGTCTCGGCAGCAAGTCTTCAGCGACTTGTTCGAGCTGTCGGCGCCCACGGTTCTTCCGACCATATCATGGGGATATCACAGGCGAGACATGGACGGCGTCCAAAACATTGCTTTTACGGAGATGCAGTGGAGCACAAGCCCAAAGTTGCGTGGAACGACCAAAAGCGCCATCAGTGCTGCCGAAAAAAGTCACTTGGTCACAACAAAGCTTGTTGACATTGACCAGAAAATGCAGGTCTCTGTGGTTGTGATGGGAAGGCGCGTATCCACAGATGAGCTTCACATCAAGGATGACATCGCTACAATCGAAGATGTCAAGTCATTTCTGCAAAGATTGCATGAGATGCCTATCTGTGGCGGAGGACCAAAGGCAAGTGTGTATCCACAGGCGCATCCTGAGAGTGCATCTGTCGATGCGTGCAATCTGTGGCGACACAAAAAAGTGCCCCCTCCTTGTTCGTGAAAACAAGAGCACATGTAAGTGGTGCTCAAGTCTGTCTGACACACTTCGGATTCACCAGAAGAGGGCGACCGACAAGAAAAATGGAACCAGACCGACCAAGCGTTTTCGCTTCACATCTGTACGAAATAGTGACAGCATGCTTGCTTTCCGTAGAGCTAGGTACGCGCTGAAAAGGTCTAAGGAACGCCTGCTGAAACGTGTCAAAGTTCTCAGTGAAGGGCTGAAGCAGGCCCAAGCAAAGATGCAAAACATGTCCACTGAAGTGCTTGACAAAAAACTGGAGGCACTGAACCTGCCTTCAGCTCAGCTGGAATTAATCAAGGAATGTGTCTTGGCTGCCAGATGCAAAAGCAAAAAGAACAGGCGCTACACTGAGCACTGGATCTTGATATGCCTGCTATTGCATATTCGAAGCCCATCTAGTTACTCATTTCTAAGAGACAATGAGATCTTGCCGCTGCCTTGTGTAACCACGGTATGAAAGTACCTGTCAATGGTTAGGATCAAATGTGGATTTGACTCTCGTTTCTTTGCGGCGTTCAAGAAGAAGATAGCCACAAAATCTACCTCTGAGCGTCACGGCATCTTGGTGTTTGATGAAATTCAAGTAAGAAAAGAGATGAGAGTTCACGCTAAGACAATGACATATGCAGGATTTGCGGACTTTGGTGAAGCGGCAAGCCCTTCAGATGAACTAGCAGATCACGGGCTGGTGTTCACATTTCGTGCATTTGGTGACAGCTATTCCCAGCCAGTCGCTGTCTTTGCAAGCAAGGGACCAACAAGAGGGACAGTTCTCGCACAGCTAGTAATGAAAGCTATTCTGTTGCTTGAGGATGCTGGAGTGTTCGTTGATGCCATTGTGTGTGATGGGGCTGCAACTAACAGAGCCATGTGGAAGCAGTTTTCCGTAAGTGGATCTCTAACATGCCCAAGAAATTCATTTGTTCACCCTTTGGACGACCAGCGCAGTGTTTATGTCTTTTCTGATGCGCCCCATCTAGTCAAATGTGTAAGGAACCGCCTACTGAAAGAGAAGGTGTTGTGGACAAACGTGGGGCGTGTAATGTGGGCACAATACGACAAGCTGTTCGTTGAAGACAGCAAACTTCCTGGCTACCTTAGGGGGTGTCTAATACTTACGCTTTCTCATCTGTACCCATCAAACACAGAGAAAATGCGAGTTAAATTGGCCACACAAGTGTTCAGCAGAAGTGTCGCTAAAGGTCTTGAGTATTACTCAAGCAGAGGAGTGCCAGGCCTAGAAAATGTCAAAGCTACTGTGGATTTTACAGTCCGAATAAATGACTTGTTTGATGCACTCAACCGAAGTTATCCAAAAGAGGGCCTGAAGCTAGGCGGTAAAGATCTGAGGGTGCTAGCATCCTCCCTGCATTGGCTGAACACATGGGAGAGGGAGCTTGTTTCTGGCAGAATATCCCGTGAAAGTTTTCTCACGGAATCAACTGCTGAGGGCTTGCGTGTCACAATCCTGTCGGCAATTGAACTTTCGAAGTATCTTCTTGGGACCTGTGGTTTTAAGTATGTGCTAACAGGAAAGTTTAATCAAGATGTCCTCGAGAGGTTTTTTGGAGTAATTCGCCAGGCAGGTGGTCAGAACGAGCATCCATCGATGCCAACCTTCCTTCAACTCTACAACATGCTGTCCATATATAGCCTAATCAAACCACCCAAATTTGGAAACTGCCAGGTCCAGAACGTAAATGACTCTCAATTTCTTACACTCTCGGATTTTACATCAGCATTCCAAGATGTTTCCGTCCACGAAAGTAAACTTCAGGAACTGAAGCGAAACCTTGATGGCCTGGTTGACGCAGAAGTGGAGTGTGAAGATGTATTTGATCATGTGTACACGTCTGCGCATGTGGAAGACTGTATAGTATATTACATCACCGGGTTTTTGTGCAGAAAGCTTCTGAAACACACGACCTGTGCAGCATGTAAGCAGGGGCTTGTCTCTCCGACGTCTTTGTCAGAAAAGCCTGAAGCCGCGTTTGTAAACTGCAAGACACGTGGAAAACTGCTGCACCCTACTACCAATGTTTTTAATCTTGTTTGTGCCACGGAAACTTGCTTTCAAAAGCACGCTGAAAGCAAGTTCGCTTATGAATGAACTCTTGACGAGGTAATAGATAACTTTCACTTCTCATTCCCATGCGCAGGTCACAAGATTGATATAACAGCACAGATCTTGCATTACTACATCTCAATGAAAATGAGGCAATACTGCAAACAAAAAATGTGTGAAAAGGCAAACAAAACACTAGAGCTGAGAAAGAGGTCTAAGTTGGTCTAATGTGCGATTTTCTCACCGATGTCTAATTATGACATAGATGAGTAGTAGTTTGAACACAAGTACTTGAAATATGTATTATGCCAGGGATGAGGAGTATTTAAAATACAAGTTTTTGGAACATGTGTTTAATAGTCTGGGCCTTTTTTTTATGTGTGCTTGATAACGTATTAGAGAATGTATTCTATGACTGCATCTAAATACTGAAAATGAGTATTCCTCCTTACTGAAAATGCAAAATGCAGCGAGACATTTTCAATATGGGCCCAGGCTTTTTTTATGTAGAAAAGTATTTAGTGAAGACCACATACATTAGTTGTGTTTTGTGCATTTAAAGACATCTTTGAAAGTTTTATATTTCATTTTACATGAATTCATTTTGCCAAAGTAGTGTGTATTTTGCTGCATTTCTGTAAGTGCTTTCCCATGCCTTTGTCATGCGTTCAGTGTCATTTTCGATTGCTTTGATTATTCTTAGTTTTGCCGTATGTCTGTGCCTACTGTTTTGTACAGTTCAAATAAAACCTGTTCATTTATATTAACTATTCTGAAATAGTTCTGAGGCCCCTAGGATATAAACCCATTAGCCTGCTTTTTTGTTTGAATAAAACTAGCAAGAAAGGTTTATACCAATGACATCTCGCTACAGCCAACGGACGACAGGTTGGTTTGATCTTTATTTTTCTTTTTTTACCAATCTGAAATATATTCTGGAAACGTTAGTAATCGCAACGCTAACGTATTTGTTGGGTAGGAATCCTAGCCTCGCATTGCTATATGAACGTGGTATACCGCGACTGATCGCGACCTAGAGCGTAGCCGATTTACTTCCCCAAAAAGTAGAAAACTTTTGCATCGTTTCCCTCGTCACTCTTAGCTCTATTGCTTCTCTATTTACTTGAACGAACAGAGTTCAACGAGCTGAACAATAGGCTAGAAACTTCGTATTTTGCAAGCGCTCCCAGTCCCTCCGTACCTGCCCCTCCCAGCTCACAGCCCGCGGCAGCCCGCCGCAGCGATGGCCCGCACTGCACTAGCGCCTCTGCCGCGGAAACTGAGAACCGCGAGCGTTAATTCAACACTCTGGCGGCCTCCGTTGAGGCACCTCCTCTATCTTCCACCGTGCATCGAAGTATCGAAGACAATGGTGGACTGGATTGGATTCGATAATCTAGCGGCTGCGGCTACGGCTTGTAACGTTGCCAGACAAGAACCGAATATGGCTCCATTTAGACCGTAGAAACGTTGTACAGGAAAACGAAAAGTATGAATTAAGCGAAAACGCCGGTCGAATTAAGCGGCTTATAAATACATTAAAAACATAGCGGGACAACCAAAATTTTCAAATCTGTTTGAATTAACCTGAAGTATGAATAATCCGAGTTTGAATTATCGCGAGCCTACTGTATTGAGTGGCATTTACTAAAGTGACTAAACAATGATAACATGCAAGAATTCTAAACAATTTTGCCCATCGTTTTCTCTTCAACCCTAAAGGCACAAGAGGGGCAGCCCGTTCCTTCATCACCATGGCCCGCTGCTGCGTGCGTGCCGTGTATGCGGACCAGCTGCGGCACTGTTCCTCCTGGTGGTGCAGGGTGGTGGTGACTGTGCATGCCTGCATCGCCCAGTCGGCTATCTCGGTGTACCAGACGTGCCGCTGGCTGAGGACGACCGCCCTCGCCTGCTTCTTCTTGGGAAACACCGAGGTCGTCTAGGGGATGCTGTGACGTGGGCTGGGGACATTCTGGTGGTACCCAAGGGAATTTCGGAGGTGTCTTAGGAGTCTGTGGAATGATCTAGGGATATTGTGGTGTCCTATGGTGACAGGAGTTAGGGACATTCTTGTGGCATCTAGGGAGATTGTGGAAGTGTCTTGGGAGGCTTTCTAGCAATCCAGGGACATTGTGGTGTCTTATGGTGACATGACTTAGGGGCATTCTTGTGGCATCTAGGCGGATCTTGGAAGTATCTTGGGAATCTCTGGAATAATTTTAAGATATTGTGGTTTCCTATGGGCACATGGATTAGAACATTCTTGTGGCATCTAGGAAAGCCTTGAAACTGTCTTGGCAGGCTTTCTAGCAATCCAGGGGCATTCGGTGTTTTATGGTGACATGGGTTAGGGAAATATTTAGGACATCTACAGAGATTCTGGAAGCATGTTATGAGGTTCTGAAACAATCTAGAGATATTCTGGTGTCGTATGGTGACATGTGTTAGGGATATTCTGGACAGATCTAGGGAGGTCCTGGAAGGGACTTTGGAGGCTCTCTGACAATCTAGGGATATGGAATTTTCTAGGCATGAAGTGGTATCAAAATTTCTGTTGATGTCAGCTGCTAAAGTGCACTTTAATGTCTTCCAGTGATACTGACTGCATATTTTTGGGGGTTATGCCTTCTTGAAGTGAACTTTGGAACATGTCTTGGTGTCCGACATTTTGAGCCCGTTTCGTTGGTGGAGAAGAACCTCACTTGAGATGTTTGTTTTGTGTTTGTCATCCATTTGTGTTGCAGTCTCAAGATCAGCATGTTAGATGCCAACCAGCTCAACTGCATACTCATCACTCTTGTGTCCGTTTGGTATCTCCTGGTAATGCTGAAGAAACACTGAGCTTATTGGGGTTATTTATCTCCTTATGCTCTTGTGGTTTCTTGCAGCTTTGGTATCCCTTTTCAGAAGAGTGCATGAGCAAAAATGTGGTGTTAATATGCAGCAAGTTGTATAGTCGAACCCGGATATATCGAATTCAAAGGGGATCGTAAAATAGTTCTATATATAAATTATTTGATATCCAAAAATATGTTAAATTAAGCTCGAGTTGAAATTTCCTAGCATCTCTGCTAATACTGAAGGTCACGACGAACGGGAGCTCACCAAATAGAGCATCCTAGAGCCGCTAATACAGTAGAGCGTCGGCGGAGACCGCAAACACTGCCGCGCTCACACGCGCACTTGGCTGGGACATTCACACAACATAAACAACAAAACATGAAAATAAAAAAAAAATTAAAGAAAAACGGAAAAGCGAGACGCATTAAAAAAAGCTCTTGATCCATAGAAAAAAGTTAAGCAAGCAACAAAAAAGAAAGCTCACTAAAGGCGGCAAAAAAAAACAAACTGGCAAGGCAATAGCTGCAAAAGAAAAGGTAAACAAAGATAAGGCGTTCAAAGTGTAATGCACAAGCGTAGTTGTCGACACACTCAACTTGCCAAAGACTTTTTTTTTTTTTGCTTATTTTATTTTGGGGTTAGGGAATCGCGCAGCATCCGCAGTGTTCGGGGAAAGGGCGTAGGCTACCGTTCCAACAGCGGGCACTCCCTGCCCTCCCTATGCTTGCGCGCGTGCCCTTCCCCTTGCTCTTGCCATCCTCCACTTTTTTCTTTTTTTTTTTTGTTCACGGTTTATTGTTTTCTTCTCCCACAACTGCTCTTTCGCTGCGTATCTTCCCGCGTGTATGCTAACTTGGCGGTCTGCCAGCCACGCGGTGCAAGCGATGTGCGATGTGCTCACCATGTGCTCACCACCGGCGCAATCGGACCACGGGAAAAGCAGCGGGCGGCCGGGCTTTGTTCGCTATACGCTCCTATACTATTACATGTGATTTTCAAGGGGATCTTTGGACTGTTTGATATAAACAATAATTCGAAATACCCGAGTGTGATATACCGGGTTCGACTACACACTTTGAACGGTTTAAATGCTTGTGAAATGCCTAGGTGAAGAAGAGCCTGTCTGCCTTTGTCGTGAATGCTGCTTTGGGGATTTTTCGGGTCGTCTACTGCTTTCCAGAAGGAGGCAGTGAGTATCGTTATTGTTTTAGTGAAAGTGCTTTTATGCATGACATACTGACTCAATAGTTTCGTTTTTAAACAACAGTAATAATAATAATAATAATCTTTATTGTCTCAGAAGAGCAGTGGCCTGCAAAAGGGCAACAGCCCGTGCCACAAAGGTTTGCAGCGCCGCGTCTAGTGATGGTGATTATGTAATGGTATATGCAAGATGAGGATGACATGTCCTAAGTGTTCCTGCTTACTCCAATATTTTTTTTAATTGTACCCCTAATTGATTCTACTTTTAGTCTGACATTTTTTACAAATTGCACAGACCTGCCCACTTCAATTTTTCTTTGTGTAGTTTTGTCCCTTATCGCTTTTTCAGAGCTCTCCCTAACTTGTCTCGGTAGTTCTCTATACAACAGTTTTCTGTTTGTCAAAAAGGAACCACCAGCAAACTGGCAACCAAAATTTTGCTAAGAGCTTTTACCGGCCTCTTTCTTGATGACCTCTTCCTATCAGCTCCTGCTACCTTTGCTCCCTGGAGATTCTATTGCTGACATTTTCAAGTTCCTACTCTGACCATGCTCTACTTACTAAGTCCTTTCGTTCTCTGTTTTGTTGGGGTGTCTTTTTGTTACCAGTTTGACATAGGATATGAGTTAAGTGCAGCGAGATGTTTAGTCGTGCAATTGTCCTCGCTCAAAAGGTGCAGCATGTATTATAATTACTCAGATAAGCTTTCCCCGTGGTAAGTTGCTGTGTGGGGCGACCATTATTTTTGCGGTAGTCGTCGAACTGAATTGGTGGACGTTTCAGCTTCCGTCCGAGCGCAGCCAAAGGCTGAGGGACGGTTCGCAACTTCGAGAAGAGCATTCCTACGAATCGCAAAGTAGTCCGCAAAAGAATTTTTTTTAATACCTGTTTTATGCGTAAACATTGCACAATTTTCCAGGTGTGTACTGCTGGGAATGATTTGCAACTAAAGGAATTAAGTATCTGAAGCTTAAGTTTTATGTAAATGCATGTGGTTTGGTGAAAACGCGTACATCCGCTGGCAACACGGCTGCAGCGCTCCGTTTTTCTGTGTGATTTCGTTCCCGTAATGGCCGAATCATGTGCTTCGCTGCTTTCCTCACCGAGTCGCTTCAAAACATCCTTTCCCAAAGGCACGTTTTGGCGTCAGGCGCGAGAGGTCGTGATGAATGTCTACTTTCAAATTTGGCAGGAGACTCCGGCCGCGTCGTACCGCGAATGCGCTGTAAACAAGAAAAGCGTCCGGGCCACTACAATTCACTGATACGCGGCGAAATCAGGGCACCCCTTTACCTGCCGATCACATTGAACGACGAGAAGCTGGTGGAAAGGGCTGTGCCTCGAGCCACAAGGAAACATCAACGGCGGGGTCATCGGACACCTTGCAATGTGTACTTGCATCTCGAAACTATGCCGAACAGGTGCAAAGCTTGGACACAGACGCCAGCGGCCAGCCTACGTACGTACAACCCCTGTGACTACATTTCAGGACGTGAAAGGGCACTTTTTAAACCTGTAGCAGACGAAATAATCGGCAAGCGCGGACGACCAGCGGCGTAGCGGAGTGATACAAAAGTGCAGGCGAGATCGCACATGTAGCTTTGGCTTCGCTCGGACGGAAGCTGAAACGAAGTTTTTTGTTTTTTTTATAGTGGTCGACTAATTGTGATATTTGTACCCTGTTCTCATGCAGTAATATGCTGGAAGCCATATTCATGGTTTTCATCGACGAGTGTGGGTTGTAATTTTTGTATTAACATATGAAATAAGTACGAAGTGTAATAATTTAATTTGTTTTTCATTCTGTACTCTCGTACTTGGTTCACAATATTTCACGACGAGTTCGGAGAAACTTTATTAAAAACTGTGGAACTAGGTCTTCTGAAAGGCTTCAAACTTCGCAAACTTGAATCGAAAGAAATCTGAAATCTCGTCATTTTTCTAACTTCAACCTCATAGGTATTTGAAATCTTGAAATATTTTTAATTTGAACCTTCAAGAAATTGAAACCCAGTCTCAATCTTTTAGAAACCTCGAAATAGTTTAAAGACCGACCAACGAAACCATATTCCGCAAGGTAGGAAAATGCCCCTCCGACCCTCCATTTTTCACCCTCTCCCAAAATTCACGTGACGGCAGGGGCTTCTTTTGTGTCGGCTTTTCCTGTAGGGATAATCTTCACAAAGCGCAAAATGAGCCGCTAGCTGCGAGCACCACAACGACCTTGGGACGTCCAGGTGTCTTACCTCGTTGACGCGGGCACGCTCAATCCGCGAGACTGATGAGGAAGCCAGCGCGACCGAACGCTTTTTCCCATGAGCTGCAGGCCCGAGGCCGCTCGGTCGGTGGAGATCGAGGGGTCATTACCGTGTCTGCACAAGGATTGGCTTGCGCAATAAAGGGTTCAGGTCGTCGATAATACGTTTATTTCTGAAACTTATAAATCAAGTGGCTCTCCCCAATCTCTTCATTACTGTTCGAAACATATATCTCCTCTCGTATGTTGTTCATCCCATTTTGCACTATTTTGCGTATTTAATCGTCCTTACCTCTGCTTGGTGACTGTTTTATAACGTGATAAAGACCTTTAAATATTGGCGCCGGCTTGCCTGATCAACGCTGTACCGAATTTATCCAGTATTGGACAAGACTGGCGTCAGGAGGGTGGAAGAAGCCAGCCGCAATTCTGGCTTCTAATAAAGACGGTGCAGTCGTAAGATATGTCTTTGCTTCACCCGCATCCACAACGCCCCATCGTTTGCGCAATCACAACATCTCAGTAGCATAGCTTAGTACCACATTTTACTAATAGTTACTATAGATGTGGCCCCACAGGCATTCCCGTTATGAGCGAGTCGACTTTTTAACGACCGGCGACTCTCTGAGTGAGAATAAATATCACCTTCCCACAACAACCACCCCTTCTCTCCCCCCCCCCCCCCCCTTTCCCCTAGTTGGGGAGATATTAGGCCACACCAGGAAGCAGCCTGCAGACTGCTCATTTTGGCAACTCATTCTCAACACATTCGAACGTGGAAGTAAACACACTGCATGAACGACGTCCAGTTTATTTGCAACCTAGATAATGTGGCTCTACTGTTGGGACCTAATCAATTTCATCATCAATCATTATTTGTTATGATTTCATGGTGAAAGTGTGTTCGTCGTGATGCCACAGAAGTGATCGATTCAAAGAAAGAAATAGGTCCTCGTATTTATTTTGCGGAAATACTCGCTCCTGTGACGCTCTAGTGCGTAAAGTCAAAGCACCCGAGGCAGTGCGTAATGCTTTACAACTGTCGTTGACGATGAAATATTTGTGGGAAGTGCGTAAAATTGTTTACACCACAAACACAACGAAATATCGCAATCGCCAAAAAATTCAGCTTGCAAGAACCGTTGCTCCCCGCTCCCTCTCTCTCTCTTTTTTTCGCGCCACTACCAAAAATTGCGGCCGAGCAACGAAATTCCACCAACACCTCGCTTCTTGGAGAAAGGACACCAGGGTATATGGTAGTGAATCTGCCAGGGAGTTTGTAGAAATAATCGACGACCATTGAATCTAGCCTTCTCTACAAATCATGCCCGGGATATTTCCATTTTCCTTCCACACGATTAGAAGGCAAGACCCTGGGGGAATTCATGTGCATTAACATGCTGCTTCTAAGAGAAAGTACCAGATTTATAGTGCATGTCAATTTAGATGTAAATAGTTTAATCACTGTGCACAAACATTCGCGGCCTGGAGGATGACATGGAAGCATGGCGGAAAGCAGCTTGCTGGAAATAGACGTCTCTATTGCATTGCACTGGTGTCAAAAATTATTACGTATTTTTGTCTTATTTCTGTGCGAAAATAAAAACAGCGTTTCGAAACTGAACACTGTGCGTTTCGAGGAGCGCCGAAAGGACATAAAAAGCCGGGACAACCTGAACAATACGAGGCGCCTTGCGTCACTCAGCTTCTCCTGGTTTCTTGTTTTTCCGGAGCCTTTCAAAAGGGGATGAAAACTTCTGAATCGATTGGCCAGACTTGCCACATTAGAGCTCTTCATTTTCATTACTACAGGCTCTCTTCAAGCGTCTGGAAGAGTTCAGCTTGAACTGGTCAGTTTTTATTTTCGGTTCCTTCCAAAAAGTGAGCTCTAAGCCACTGGACGAACCTAGCACATTCCTAATTTTCGGAAGCAGAGAAGTGGAAATGCGACAAAAGGAAAGATTCGCCCGCGTTATTTGAGTCCTATAGAAACGCGGACCGGATACAAGGGGGCCGAAATCTTTTACAAGAAACACACAATCTTCTTTATAATTCTGTCTAACAGTCTGATGTGAAGGTATACTTGGACGCCGGCATTATTCGTTTAGAAATGCGGGGAAGAACGTAAGTGGGCGAACGGGACGCCTCTGGGTTTTGCGTCACGCCTGCATTTCAAGGGTCAGACTTACTGGTTCCCGACACCAGCACGATTGACGGCTCCGCCCGGGTATTTGATTGTTTATTGATACGGAGAAGAAGGGGAAGAGCGCAACGGCCCGCGGCCGTAGTGCGTTCTGGCTCGCGCTCTGGCGGGCGGTCAGATTAAAAACCCACCGCTGAAAACCACCCCGTGTACGGAGTCGAAAACATGATAATCATCGAATGGGAATGGACGTAGACTTATAATAATCCGATACAAAGTTTCGCTTGATTCCTGAACGAATAATGCCGGCGTCCCAGTGGCGTAACTAGGGGGGGGGGGGGGGGGGGGCAGGGGGGTACAAGTGCCCCGGGCGCCACTTGGGAGGGGGCGCCGAGCCGAGTCCACCCAACATGTGCCCTATGGGAAAAAACGGCAGCGGGGCTACGCGAGGGGCGCGAAATTTCATTTGCCATGGGCTATGAGGGGCGCGAAATTTCATTTGCCATGGGCGCCGTCATATCTAGTTACGCCACTGCGGCGTCCAAGTATACCTTCATATCAAATTGTTAGACAGAATTGTAGAGAAGATTGTGTGTTTCTTGAAGAAGATTTCGGCCCCCTTCTATCCGGTCCGCTTTTCTATAGGCCTCAAATAACGCGGGCAAATCTTTCCTTTTGTCGCATTTCCACTTCTCCGCTTCCGCAAATTATGAATGTGTAGGTTGGTCCAGTAGCTTAGAGCTCACGTTTTGAAAGGAACCGAATATAAAGAAGTACCAGTACAAGCTGAACTATGCAAGATGCTTGAAGAGAGCCTGTCGTAATGAAAATGGACTGCTTTAATGTGGTAAGTCGGATCAGTCGGTTTATAATTTTTCATCCCCTTTTGAAAGGCTCCAGAAAAACAAGAAACCAGGGCAAGCTGAGTGACGCAAGGCGCCTCGTATTGTTCAGGTTGTCCCACTTTTTTATGTCCTTTTGGCGCCTCAAAACCAGGGTGTCGAACCGGTCATTATTTCGGTTCGGTTCGGGTTCGGGTTCAGTAGCACTGTATTTTGTTCCGGTTCGGTTCCGGTTTAGGGTAGCGCATATAATATCACTCCGGTTACCGGTTTTAATAACCGCGAACCGGTTCGAACCGGTTCTTAACTCGACCTTTGAATCAGGGTGTCGAACCGAACCCGAACCCGAACCGAAAACCGGATCAAAACCGTTATTTTTGACCGAACTGGAACAAAACCGAAACCGAAATCGAACGCTTCATATTGAACCCGAACCGGAACGAAACCATAATCTGATGTGGCGGTTACCGGTTCAACGAAAATGGTTCAGGGCCAATTGTGTCAATAAGTGGTCTAAATGGGAAAAGTTGCGGGCGTACATTTTTCTTATGTTGCCAAGACTAATCCTACATACTGTGAGATATTTTTGCATTTAGTTTTTATTGCATACGTAAAAAAAAATGCATCATCGTCTGGAGAGCTTCAACTTTTTTTTGTTTCTTGGATTGACCCTGGCGGCGCGGTAGCGGCGGCGGCGATTTCAAAGCACCGCTTGGCCGCTTGGCTACGGAATGTCCAAGTGTCGGAGTGGATTGCGCCGCTGTAGACACTGGGGCCTGCGCGTCTGCGAATGTTTGACCTCAAGATGGACCACAGTTGCAGTTGATGAGCCATTTAGCCAATCGAGCACCGAGAGCGCACCACGTGACCTTCAGCTTGAGTGCAGCGACACCCTGAAGGAAGGGGGGACAAGTACCGCGCTGCATCGGCAGTATAGTTTGTAGGGTCGCCTGTGGTCCTTTTCAATGAAAAACAATCTTTTCTTCAACGTGCTCGAAGTGTTAACTTACAAAAAAAAATAAAAACATGGGTTGTCGGAGGTAACGTTACTCAGATATGATTCGCCGACGCGCCGCGCCCTGGAAGGAGGATCGGGGGGATCGGAAGAAAATGTGTCTTTATTTTATTTGTAGGTTTGTCAGACTAGCAAGGCCAGCATGTCACCTGTTCAACCATTTTCTCATTTTTGTTTGAAGTCCTCTTTAATCGTCTTCAACTGAGCATTCGAGAAACGTCGTTCGCTGTGGTGGCATTACCGAAACTTTGTTCAGTGGCTGACAGGTACAAATGACCCGGTCTGAGACCCTCAGACCGGGTCATTTGCGTAGAGCGCTATTTGAGAAAGACAAAGTGACTAGACAAAGCATCGCCACGAGATCTTTAGAACAGCGTTTTCCCGCCCGAACCCGAAGCGCTGTCAAGATGAAGCCACATTTCTTTATACGTGCGTGTTCACGTGCCCGGTCATTGACCCATCGACTAGTCTGGCCGATGTATATATGACCACAGCTTAACGGGATCCGATGAACTACCCCAACTGCGCACTCGACGTCCCTGTTTCTGTGTTTTATGGCACATTTGTTTCCTCTCGTTCCCCTGTCAGCCACTCTGGGGCATAGCTGTGACATCTTACTGGGTGCCGAAAACAGGTAGCACGTATAAAAAAAAAAAAAGAACACGTGTGTGCAGAGGAAAACAAATTAATGCATATGGAGGGCAAGCAATCTGGCTAGAGACATTTTTACTGTTTACAAAATCACAGCCAGTGTGTGATCTTCACAGCCCAGCACGTGCGTGTTTGTCGCTTCGGAGAGCGAGCAAAGCAGGCCCTATACGCCAGAACACTGGCGATGGCACCGGCCACAAGCCCTTTTTTGGAAAGGCCTATAGACCCCTCCCGAAAATACGCCCTCTTCTAGCAGAGTTTGAAATACTGCACAGCTGCGTGTGCAAAAAACACCATCAAAATGGAAAGCCGATCGCTTATATACAGTTCACTTAATAACAGTAATATACAAGTAATAGCCTTACCACATTCAAAGGTCGAGTTAAGAACCGGTTCGAACCGGTTCGCGGTTATTAAAACCGGTAACCGGAGTGATATTATATGCGCTACCCTAAACCGGAACCGAACCGGAACAAAATACAGTGCTACTGAACCCGAACCCGAACCGAACCGAAATAATGACCGGTTCGACACCCTGCTTTGAATGTGGTAAGGCTATTACTTGTATATTACTGTTATTAAGTGAACTGTATATAAGCGATCGGCTTTCCATTTTGATGGTGTTTTTTGCACACGCAGCTGTGCAGTATTTCAAACTCTGCTAGAAGAGGGCGTATTTTCGGGAGGGGTCTATAGGCCTTTCCAAAAAAGGGCTTGTGGCCGGTGCCATCGCCAGTGTTCTGGCGTATAGGGCCTGCTTTGCTCGCTCTCCGAAGCGACAAACACGCACGTGCTGGGCTGTGAAGATCACACACTGGCTGTGATTTTGTAAACAGTAAAAATGTCTCTAGCCAGATTGCTTGCCCTCCATATGCATTAATTTGTTTTGCTCTGCACACACGTGTTCTTTTTTTTTTTTATACGTGCTACCTGTTTTCGGCACCCAGTAAGATGTCACAGCTATGCCCCAGAGTGGCTGACAGGGGAACGAGAGGAAACAAATGTGCCATAAAACACAGAAACAGGGACGTCGAGTGCGCAGTTGGGGTAGTTCATCGGATCCCGTTAAGCTGTGGTCATATATACATCGGCCAGACTAGCCGATGGGTCAATGACCGGGCACGTGAACACGCACGTATAAAGAAATGTGGCTTCATCTTGACAGCGCTTCGGGTTCGGGCGGGAAAACGCTGTTCTAAAGATCTCGTGGCGATGCTTTGTCTAGTCACTTTGTCTTTCTCAAATAGCGCTCTACGCAAATGACCCGGTCTGAGGGTCTCAGACCGGGTCATTTGTACCTGTCAGCCACTGAACAAAGTTTCGGTAATGCCACCACAGCGAACGACGTTTCTCGAATGCTCAGTTGAAGACGATTAAAGAGGACTTCAAACAAAAATGAGAAAATGGTTGAACAGGTGACATGCTGGCCTTGCTAGTCTGACAAACCTACAAATAAAATAAAGACACATTTTCTTCCGATCCCCCCGATCCTCCTTCCAGGGCGCGGCGCGTCGGCGAATCATATCTGAGTAACGTTACCTCCGACAACCCATGTTTTTATTTTTTTTTGTAAGTTAACACTTCGAGCACGTTGAAGAAAAGATTGTTTTTCATTGAAAAGGACCACAGGCGACCCTACAAACTATACTGCCGATGCAGCGCGGTACTTGTCCCCCCTTCCTTCAGGGTGTCGCTGCACTCAAGCTGAAGGTCACGTGGTGCGCTCTCGGTGCTCGATTGGCTAAATGGCTCATCAACTGCAACTGTGGTCCATCTTGAGGTCAAACATTCGCAGACGCGCAGGCCCCAGTGTCTACAGCGGCGCAATCCACTCCGACACTTGGACATTCCGTAGCCAAGCGGCCAAGCGGTGCTTTGAAATCGCCGCCGCCGCTACCGCGCCGCCAGGGTCAATCCAAGAAACAAAAAAAAGTTGAAGCTCTCCAGACGATGATGCATTTTTTTTTACGTATGCAATAAAAACTAAATGCAAAAATATCTCACAGTATGTAGGATTAGTCTTGGCAACATAAGAAAAATGTACGCCCGCAACTTTTCCCATTTAGACCACTTATTGACACAATTGGCCCTGAACCATTTTCGTTGAACCGGTAACCGCCACATCAGATTATGGTTTCGTTCCGGTTCGGGTTCAATATGAAGCGTTCGATTTCGGTTTCGGTTTTGTTCCAGTTCGGTCAAAAATAACGGTTTTGATCCGGTTTTCGGTTCGGGTTCGGGTTCGGTTCGACACCCTGCTCAAAACGCACAGTATTCGGTTTCTAAACGCTGTTTTTATTTTCGCAGAGGAAAAAGACAAAAATACGTAATAATGTTTCACACCAGGGCAATGCAATGGAGACTTCTATTTCCAGCAAGCTGCTTTCTTCCATGCTTCCATGCCATCCTCGAAACCGTAAATGTTTGTGAACAGTGATTAAACTATTTACATCTAAATTAACCTGCACTATAGATCTGGTACTCTCTCTTAGAAGCAGCATGTTAGTGCACATGATTTACCCCCAGCGTCTTGCCTTCTAATCGCGGGGGAGGAAAATGGAAATATTCCAGGCGTGATTTGTGCAGAAGGCTAGATTCAATGGTCGCCTATTATTTCTGCAAACTCCCTGGCAGATCAACTACCATATACCCTAGAGTCCTTTCTCCAAGAAGCGAGATTTTTGGTGGAAATTCGTTGCTCGGCCGCTAATCTTTGTAGTGGCACGGAAAAAAAATAGAGAAAGGGGGGGGGGACAACAAATTTCGCAGGCTGATATTCATATATATATATATATATATATATATATATATATATATATATATATATATATATATATACATATACATACATACATATATATTGCTATTCGACATTTTGCTGTGTTTAGGGTGCTACATTATGGTGTAAAAAATTTTATGCACTTCCCACAACTATTTCGTCGTCAACGACAGTTGTAAAGTATTACGCACTGCCTCGGGCGCTCTGACCTTACGCACTAGCGCGTCACAGGGGCGAGTATTTCCGCAAAATAAATACGAGGACCTATTTCTCCCTCTGAATCGATCACTTCCGTGGCATCACGACGATCACATTTTCACCATGAAATCATAACAAATAGTGATTGATGATGAAATTGATTGAGTCCCAACAGTAGAGCCACATTATTTAGGTTGCGAATAAACTGGGCGTCGCTCATGCGATGTGTTCACTTCCACGTTCGAATGTGTTGAGAATGAGTAGCCAAAAAGCCCTGTGTGCAGGCTGCTTCCTGGAGTGGAGTGATATCTCCCCAACTCGGGAAAAGGGGGGGGGGGGGAGAGGAAAGAGGGGTTGTTGTGGGAAGGTGATAATATTTATTCTCAATCAGGAGATTCGCCGGTCATTAAAAAGTCGTCTCGCTCATAACGGGAAAGCCTGTGGGGCCACAATTATAGTAAATATGCGCAAAATGTGGTATACAGCTAGGTTACTGAGAAGTTGTGATAGTGCAAACGATGGGGCGTTGTGGAGGCGGGAAAAGCAGAGACCTATGTTACGACTGCGCCGTCTTCATTAGAAGCCAGAATTGTGGTTTGCTTCCTCCACCCTCCTAACGCCAATCTTGTCCAATATTGGATAAATCCAGTACAGCGTTGATCGCGCAAGCCGGCGCCAATATTTAAAGGCCTTTCTCAACTTATAAAACAGTCATCAAGCAGAAGTAAAAAAAATTAAATACGCAAAATAGTGCAAAATGGGATGAACAACATACGAGAGGAGATATATGTTTCGAACAGTAGTGAAGGGGTTAGGGAAAGCAACCTGATTTGTATGCTTCGGAAAGAAATGTATTATCGACGTTGTGAAGACACGGGAATGGTTCCAGCAGCCGCGCAATGCCAGAGGGCGGCTGCTGGAACGACACCAGCATACCACGGCCCCTTGATCTCCAGCGACTGAGCGGCCTCGGGCCTGCAGCTCATGGAGAAAAGCGTTCGGTCGCGCTGACTTCCTCAGTTTCGCGGATTGAGCGTGCCCGCGTCAACGAGGGGGAGACACCTGGAAGTCTGAAGGTCGTTGTCACGCTCGCAGCCAGCCGCTCATTTTGCGCTTTTTGAGGATTATCCCTACAGGAAAAGCCGACAGGAAAGAAACCCCTGCCATCACGTGACTTTTGGGAGAGGGTGAGAAGAGAAGGGCCCGAGGGGCATTTTCCTACCTTGCGGAAAATGGTTCCGTTCGAAAGTTGCCAACTCTCTGAAACTAAAATGAGAAAATTTTTAAACCTTTCAAACTCGGAAGTTTTTGAGGTTTGGGACATCTCTAGCATTGACCCGCCGCCCTCGTATAATGTTTGTCAGTACTAGGGTGTTTTTATACGTAACTAGAGGTTTATTGCATTTCAAGAATACCGTAATATACCGAGTCATCGCCCACCCCACTGCCGTCTGAAATTCATAAAAAAATGGGGTGGGCCATGACTCGGTAAGTAAGCACAAAAAGTAAAAAAATCGGAAAAAAAACGCCCATTTGTTGGCGTATCTATAGCGTGGCTGCGGAAGAGATACATTAAACTCAAAACTCGAATTAGTTTTATTGTTTTATACAAAACATGCTTATGAAAGAACGTTTTACTATCGTGGAGTCCGTTGCTTGCATACGCGCCATGAACACCGCCGATCGGCATACAGCTCTTTGTTCCGTGAAAACACGGTACACCGCTATGTTTTCCATAAAAAAAGTTTACAAGAAAATAGAACCAGGCACAACGAGCGGGCGAGCGAGCGATGCTGGGAAAGCGGGAAGGGCGGCGATCGCGTTGGTAAATACTTTGGCGTCGAGCCAAGTGGGGCGCCTTGTCAATCGCAAGCTCTTGCGCAACTTTCTCGTTTGGTGCATACATGCGTGCGTTCGTGCACGGCGTGCTATCAACGAGGGTTAAGGCGGCGTTTCTGCGTGGCGTAGACGACACCACAAACACTGAGCTCGAAATGGGACGCTCTACAAACGTTTGTGTGCATCGTTCCAGCAAGTCTTTATTTACCCGTTGGTTTTGTCTTAAACATTGCAAAACCGCCGTCGTGACGTGTCGGTAGAAGAAGCGGGTTTGCGGCGGAGACAGACTTTGATCTTACACTCCGCAGTTGCATTCCTGGATATGGGACGTTCGCTTACCTCGCGATTCCTGAATGGGTTACTGCTTGTGTTATCTTTCCGACTTTTGTTTTTCTCGGGACGATCTTTTTGTAAGCAAAACAAACTTCTATCCTGTTATCTCTGTTTCGATGTGTTTTGATGGAAGACACGAACGAGCCAGTTCCGGGAAGAATAAGAACACGTTTGTTTATTCAGTTATCGTATTTGTAGGGTGTTATGGAAAGAAGGTAGAGAAGAGGGAAAGGATGAAGTTGCTACAGAGCGTGCGTCACGATAACAGAGTATGAGCCCCGATAACAAGTTCGGCGCGTGTCCCACACGATACATCTTCCTTTCTTTAAATGAATGAAAAACAAAATAAAGTACATCATGTCAACAGCGTAGTAGCTCGACACTCGGTGCGGGAACACTTGTCATGAGCCTTGAACAAAGTTCTCGCCATAGCCAGCCGGCAACAGCCAGGCGGCGCCTGTAGAGTGAGAGCCCAAGGTTATACCCTGCCTCAGTGTAACTTGGCAAAGGGTGAACGATAAGCCCCACATTGCGTGCCGAAAGCTTCGATATGCGCGACGTACACGATCACAACGCATACGTATTGGAGCATGACGCAGCGAAAAGCCTGATACGTCTTCGGAGTAGAGTCGCGCTCTGGTGATACGCAGTCACGTTCCCATTGGCCCGCCAGGGCCGTAGCTTCCGCTGTACTGGCATGTTACGCGATCACGGCTTCCTAAGATACCCAGTATTTCTTGCTTCAGACACTAGGCTAAGCGGCGCCACCAAAGTGAAAGCTCGCGTTTGAACAATGCAGCCGCCATTCCCAGGGGTACCCAATATTTCTTGCTTCAGTCGCTAGATGGCGCCAAAACAAACAGCATTGCAGGTTGCCTATAGTCTAGCCGCTCTGGAGGTCTTCTGTAGCGTGTGGACCTTCTCAGCACTGGTGCTGTCGTGGCTACGCTCCCTGAGGGTTGTTGAAGTTCCGGTGTCTCGTCGTTTGAGTGTTCTTCATCCGACGAGTATTCTTCGGAACGGTTGAACTGTTCTTTGGTTGCTAGCAGATGTTGGCGATTACGTCGTAGATCGTTGCCATTTTCTGTGGCGACCTGATAAGACCTGGGCCGCGTCCTGTTGATTACCTTCGCCTTCATTGCCCATGTGTCGCCCTTGATGCGGACCACTTGCCCTTGCAATGCTGGATGATGGCTCCTCTTCGGCTGCGTCTGATGATGCTTTTCTACCACTGTGTGTGGTGTTTCGTTGAAGTCTGCTATTGGCGTCCGCAGTTGTCAACCTTGAAGCAGCTCTCCTGGGGACTTGCCGTCTTCCAAAGGACTGGACCTTGTGGGGGTTCTGCATTTAGCTACCAACACGGGTACCGATACAGTAACCAAAAGGGTTGTCTCAACAGCGGCGATATCTCAAAGGAGCCGTCAAACCTAGTAGCGCGGTCCCCACATCTCCGCGGCAATGTAGACGACGTTTAGGGCTACATTACCGCGGGTCGGTTCGATTAATTACCTCCGTTGGTGCCAATGATCGACTACCTTGTCTCACTCTCTCGAATATAGCGGAAGAGAAGACACACGTACCAGAGTAAGGACAGAGTCCAAGAGCATTTATTAAAACTCTCTTATTGAGCTACCATGTCCCAATCCAAAATGCCCGGGGGGACGGAAAAAGGTCCCCCCGGGAGAGAGTGAGGAGGAGAGCCCCCCAAGCCAGGCGGCCCTCCTACGCTTCACGAACAGGTCGGAGCTCACGGCGAAGGAGGCCGAGTGTTCCGACCCGCGGCCGTTATCATATCGGGGAAGGGAGATCACAGGAATCCCCACTACCTGTAACTGAGCAGTCCAAGCCAGAAATCGTTTTTTCCTTCGGTCGTTTTCTTAAGAATTCTTTTAACCACCTGCACCCCCTTTTCCGCTAGGCCGTTCGAACGAGGAAACCTAGGGCTGGAAATGGTGTGTTTAAAATCGTAGTTCTTTGCAAAGTTCGCAAATTCTCGGCTCGTGAACTGCGGCCCCCCATCGGTACACACTTCTATTGGGATGCCATACCTTGCGAACATCGCACTTAGTTTATCGATTACTGTAGCGGTTGATGTGTCGCGCAGCAATTCTACATCTGGGAAGTTTGATAATGCGTCGTAGCGCACAGGTAAGACCTCCTGGCATACTCAAAAATGTCGACACCGGCTCTGTACCAGGCGTACTCAGGAACAGGGCGTATCATGAGAGGCTCACTAGGTTGCTTGTAAGCGTACTTTCTGCAAACTTCGCACTTGAGGTCGTCAATGTCTGCATTAAGACCAGGCCAAAAGACGACACGGCGTGCTCGTGATTTGCACTTGTTAAGTCCCATGTGCCCATCAAGTATTCTGCGCAGTATCTCAGGACGCATGCTGGTTGGTATCACAACTTTGCAACCTTTAAACAACACATTGTTCACCACTGATAATTCCTGTGAGAAGGGCCTAAGCTAAGAAAACGATGGAGATACGATCTCCATCGTTTTCTTTTCGCACGGATACACTACGACCTCGAGGTCGCTCGCGGTGAGAAATGCATAAACAAAGAAAAGTGTGTTTCTCTCATTTGTTTTACTTTGTCATGGACATCGTCCAACTGTAAGGTCTGCGGCTGCGTCGTTCGGTTAGGATGAATGTTCGCGGAGTCAGCGGTGGTGTATTTAAAGGGGTGGGCGATGACTCGGTGTTTTTGGAAACCTATAGTGGCCCAAAAGGTGGGGTGGGCGATGACTCGGGATATTACTATGTCTGGCTGTTGTTGAGTGTGTTGTTTGGCCTAGAGGTATACTCAACATTTTGAAGAAATCCGACACTGAGGAATACAAAAGTTGTCACCAAGAGAAGGAGAATGTCTCGAACACAGCTAAAATTTTATTGCGGACGGAACCCTTTATATGAGGGTTGAACAAACTGAAAGAAGGGGAAAGAGCTTTCCTTACACCACTCTCGTTTGACACGAAGGAATGAAACAACATCAGACTCTCCACAATGGAGTCACCTTAGGGGACTGCAACATAGATAACACTGGGAGAACAAGGCCAGCGGGGGAGGCCTATGACCTTGAAGGAAAAGACCATGCCACAAACTCCTAAACATCACTAAAAAAAGGCTATTAAAAACGGCTTCCATTCTTATAAAAGATAATGACTGCTTATTATACCCAACTGACCTGATGTGCTCATATTTTTATTTACCACTATGGTGTTTAGAGTGTGTTCCACTAGTACTTCACTGGGTGACATGAGGAGAATGCAGTCTTTTCCTACAAACTGTGTTGTCAAACAAACATTGTCTCATGATATATATATATATATATATATATATATATATATATATATATATATATATATATTTGTTTTTGTTAAAGGGCTGGCCTGCTAAGGAAACCATGTATGTGATGATGGTAGCTTTGATGGCTTCTGACATAAAATGCAGTGATGGAAGTGATGTGCCAGTTGCACTAAATTGCGCCATGAACGAAAGTCTGCTATGCATCATGTGCTGAAGTTCCATTTTTAGTTTTCACTATGAATTGCTCAACACATGTGCCGAAAATTACTTAAACAAAGGGGAAAACAAATTGTTGGTCAACTTAGATGTAGGAGGAAAGGAAACTGGCACAAATATGCATTTGACAGCATCTCTACTCACCGTATTAGCGGCGTGCGCGAACTACAGGGGGCGCTTCTCGCTATCATCATCATTATCATCGTTTGTGACGTCACGGGTAGGACAGACTGGGTCAGACCGCGCAGATCTTGGATCCCTCGACTCGTCAGCTCGCTTCTTGCGCTGTTGGGGTAACGCGCGGCAAAGCCTGTTTCACGCGTTCTGTTCATTTGGTGAAGTGACTTTTGTAGTAGGATATTTTACCGTAGCTCGAAACCGTAGCACGCGTAGTCGTGCTAACCAACACTTTTGGCGCTAAGGTGTCGAAGCGCTGGGATGGTGGTATGCTGTTCTCTACCCCAGTACAGAAAGCTGAATGATGAAAATAGAATATAGAGCGCTTTAGCCCACTACAGCATCTGCCACGGCGAATAGAGTGTGTTTTTTTTTTATGATTCATTTGGACAAATGAATGGAACTGTGAAAGGATTGTCTCGTCAAATTTAAAATAGAAAAGCGAAATTCGAGAACGTCTCGCGTGTGTATACTCCGTTTCACCTTATGTTGTACCGCAGCGAAGGCTAGAAGCGCGAGCTCAGAGCGTTGGCCGCTGCCTTTAACGCACGTGAGCTTGTGCCGCCGAGATGTGCCTCAAAGCAAGGAGCTCGCGCCTGTAGCTTTTCCTGCGGTACATCATAAGGTGAAACGGAGTATAGTAAGCAATTTAGTGAAAGTGACTCCGTGTATCCTATTGATTCTAATGTATTCTGCGAGTGCTGGTCTCTTATTAGTTTTAAAAGGATTCCGTTTTTTGAATTTTGTAAACCAGTAAACAAACATTTCCTCGAAAAAACCTGGCAGGAAGATGCGGTGGCTGGCTTACGAAGTCGTTTCAATTAAATCTCTGTTTATCCACCCGGTCGACGGGAAACGTGCGAGACACCCTCGCTATTGAAGTATTAAATCTAGTAAGTCCGAGACACTTCAGCGTCCCAGAAATTAAGATGTACGCCTGCTATGAATTACTGCCGTTTATATGTTTAATTTTGCGGACCCAAAGGCGCATAATGCGTGATGCGCTTCTCAGCGAGCTATTTTAAATTTGTAAACAATTCTGAGTAAAAATTGGATAGAATAAAAGAATCAATCGCCTGAATTTGCCGGGTAATGTCTGACAATTTAACAATTTATGAAAATGTGCTTTGTTTTCGAGCAGAAGTCGCAATGTGACGAACTTCTTTGCCACGTATTCGATGCAGGTGGAGCTAAGCGTCTGTTGCTGACGACCTTGCTCGTCAGCAACTACACTTGGATAGAGGCATCGGTATCGGCAAGCTTAGTGTAGCTAAAACAAGTGTGCGGCGCTTTGCAACACAACTGCGCACAGCTAAGAAGACAGCACGTCTTTTACTCTGGTGGATGCAAAACCGTTTTCTACTGCAGCCTCCACAGATCCGAAAAAAAAACAAGAATCAGAAAGGCTATGAATAGCCCTGACGCACGTCGCGCAAGCTGTCATGTCAAACTCCAGGTTTCTTCTTTTTTTTTAGTATAAAAAGCAACTTTGAGGCGCTGTTATTCTCTTGAAAGATCACTCACAAAAACGTCATACACGTTTCTTTAATAAATCATTTTTGATCGGCAGAGATGCTAACAACATTGCCGCTCTGTTCTTTGACAAAGCGCGTCGTCTGTTCGCATCCTACCAGCTCCGTCACAGGAGGGCGCCCGCAAGGTGGCGCCACCAAAGCATCTCACTTCATGGTTTCGAGTGTCGGTGATGTACCTATCATAAAAAGGTGATTTGGAAGTCTCGTTTTGTTTTTACGCGAGTAAGGGTTCGAATAATGGGAATACCAGTTCGTCAGCGAGCATATTTAAAAATACGCATTGATGGTAAGTTACCTGTAGACTAAGTGCAACGCCCGCATGCGAACAGTGTAGTGTGGAAAGCGGGGTGTCTGATGTGTCCTAGGTAGGTGAGAAAATCAGCCAGCGGAGTACGGCCATACAAGCATTGAGGCCTCCGAGCTTTGGCTGCGCGTACGGCGAGGTGTTATCAAAGGCAAAAAGCTGGCGACCAATATCGAGAAGCCTGGGGTACCTCCTCAGGAGGATTGAAAGCGCCGCAAGAAGGGTAAAGTCTCAGCCACCACATCGAGCTGCGGTGGAAGGGAGAAACAACCCCTCATTCGAGGGCCGTAAAAGAGCGCGCCTGTTCGCTCTAGTCGGCCTCGGGAGCGCGGGGCTTCCGGGTCGCGGTAATTAGGGAGTTTTCGTAGACTGTTTTCCCTCCTCCAGTACGCTCCCCGGAACGAAGACGCCACTACTGCGCATGCGCGACGCTAGCTTTGCCTGCAGAGTCCCGGATCTCGTAGAGGGTTGCGGAGAACGTTGCGGGACAGCGGAAACGAACTGCGAAAACTACATTTGTACAAATAAAAAAAAAAAAATGTCCATGAGTGGTTGTGATCACCCTCTAAAAAGGTTGGGGGAATGGTTAGGGAGAAGAGAGTCGAGCGTTCGCTTTTGGACAATGCAGTTCCGCTGAACCAAATACACACCAAGTCGTCAACACAACCGACTGGCGGACCAGAACACAGTCTCACCAGCCCACACACAGGAAGAGGGGCGTCAGAGACCGCCCAGTCGCTTTTCCTTCCCACGGGACATCCCGCGCATATGATTGGGAGCTGGACCTACTCCCCCTTTTATTGCGTCATAGCTGGCCGACATGGGCCACGAAAATAACGAAGAATATTAGGAACTTGTTTTCCTAAAGGACATTGATCACGGCAGTCCATCTAGTGGGAAGAAGAGTAACCTCCGACGTCTGTGTTCATTCGGGCATCTCTTGTCTCCGTTGTCATGAGCAACCTCCCGCTTTAAAAATCCAGCTTGTCAAAGGATCCGCCCTCAACTGATCTCTTACATATATATGCCGATTTTGAAATAACGATGGATGTTTCTATGTAAAACTAAACTTAATCGGGTGAATGAAAGCCCCAGACAGAGGCGGACAGCACGCTAAAACTGATTTTTATTCAACTCGGGAATAGAGAAAACACAGCACGCAATACCTATCGAGAGCTAAGTCGTATTTTTAAGTTTGGTTGATGATAGCGAAAACTATCGGAGATGAAGGGATAGATAAATGGCAAAGTCCAGAAAAATAAACGGCCAAATATTTACTGGTACTAAAAACAGATAGAGCCTGGATTTATTGCCAATGTTAACGAATCAGTAGGTACGCTTTGATCAGTATTTGACCCCGGGGATCAATTGTAATCGGGATTCGGGGTATTGTATATGAGGAGTTTGTTTCGGAGGTATTGATATTTCGTGGTGTACTTTTTTGGGGGGGATAAATTTAGAGTTTTTTGTTTTGTTTTTGTAAGTTCGTATTATTAAGAGGGAATTTCTTAGCTTTTCAATCTGTGGCCTCTACACTAGTACAGTCATTCTAGAGATATCTGCCTTGCTAACTTTTATATTTTCTGAATTTCGAACAGAAAGAACTAAAATTTGAATGAGAGAGTACGCGCAAAGTAGGTCGATCGGTCGTTGAACTGTACTTTGTTTTATTCGAAGTCTCGAGACACTGCGGACTTCTTTGTCTGTAGTGACTCGTGAGTTGGGCGAAGCCTGTCTCCTTGTGTTTTGACAGTCGTTTCATTTGCATTATAGAGTATTTCGCAATCACTTCAAGGAGCGGGACTTCGTTTATTAGGTGCGGGTAAGAGCGATACCGACGTGCTTTCGTACCTTGTCTAAGCGTGTTTGTCACGTTTACCTTTATAATTAAGTACCGAAAGCTATCAGCGCAAGCAAACCCGCGGAAGAACCTCCTTGTCCGTCCACACGACACAAGGCGATCGTGCGAGGGGTTGGTGAAGCGGCGGCCTGTTTCAGACGTTGAAATTGTGTCCCTTGCATGTTGTGGTGAGTTAGGAGAATATTACACCCCGCTTTGCGGACATTTCAGATGTCATTTCCGTATATCAAAGGCCTTTGGGCGGTCGGCAAATTACCTCTCGATCCCGATTCTGCACGTGCCACTCTGCATGCGCTGGTTCGCAGATGCTTTAAAGGCCCTGAGTCTGAAGGCCTTTGAAATGCTCGTGGAAGTGGGTTGTTTTACATAAATGTAGCTTCTTCGTGAAGTGCTGATATACTTCGTACACGTATGCAGGCACTGTTTTATTTTTTGAAACATGCACAATTCTTGAAAATGTGTTCGTATACGAAGCAGGAAAAACGGCCGAATTGCCCCCCGTTGCCTGTAGGAGGTGTATTGATCTGCCGAAAATATGCGCAGCAATATAATGCCGTAATTTGGAATGTTTATAACTGTTTCCTGGCATTGTTTATTCCAGCCTTGTGTATTGGGAAAATACACCGTTTTGTTTGAATTGTCATTTCCAGGTAAAAGCTACACTGCTTCAGGTCCCAAAAGCTTCCTTAGCCTCAAAACTCCCTTACAGCTAGACTCTGACAGTGGCAACAGAGGAAAACAGAAGGAACAGCAAGCATTCGAGCGGCAGTCCAATGCTTGCAGAAAATGTGGAACAAAAGAAATTGGGTTCGTGTATGTTTATACAACCTAGAACTGATTTGCCTCAATGGGAAAATTGCCTCCCAGCTGTAGACGAGAAATTTAGCCAGTGCAGTACAACCGCTAGCCTGGGGTCTTTCACGTGCACCCCGCAGTAGTGATACACGACCGCACGCCGGTACGATGCTTATCCAGATCGAAACTGGCAGAGGTGTCGATTGAACCCAGGATCCTGGTCTCTGCAGCGCGAGCTTTCACTCCACGTGCTCCAAGCTGGTGTTGTACCGCAGGAAAGGCTACAAGCGCGAGCTGCTTGCTCTATGGCACATCTTGGCGGCACAAGCTCTCGCGCACCAAGGGCAGCTGCCAACGCTATGAGCTCGCGCTTCTAGCCTTCGCTGCGGTACAACATAAGGTGAAACGGAGTATAGCCCACTCGGTCATCGATTTTTTTTTTATTGCCTCGGCCATCGATTGTTTTTTCTTTATTGTTTTTCTTTATTGCCGGATTTGGTCATTAGGAAAATGCAGTGCCATAGAGTTAAAAAGGCCACGCTTTCTCCTACGAAAAACAGTATGACAGTATAGCAAAATTTATCGCTGAACACGTCACTCGAACTCTACAGCTGGGAATGTCCTTCACCCAGCGAAAACAACAAGGTTCGTTGGTTGACCCTTCTAGAATCGTGTACAGACCGGGTGTAAACCCGGAGGTTCCCAACGCGGAAAGACATGGAACCCATTGTCAATTTCGAACTTTAGAAGCAGAGAGAACAAAAGAGAAAGGGGAATCCCGGATTCACCAGCTCTTCCTGAAGCACAACACTGCCGTTCCTTCAAGCTCGTCAATAGAACAACTGTTCAGCGTCGCCGGGGATATATTCTCAATGAAGCGGGGGAACGTAACTGATGAAAACTTCGAGAGGCAGCTACAGCCTAAGTGGAACGACCACTGAAAAGAAAACAATAAACCATGGAAGAAAAACAGTTGTGTATTTGGTCATCGAAGTAACGAGAAATGTAACTCGCTACTTTTGAGGTAAAGTTCCTTTTGAGAATCAGTAACGAGTAAAGCACGAAGTTACTTTTTTGGGGTAACGTGTACATGAGTGGCGTCACGAGGATCAGCGATACCCGGGGCGGTCCGCCCCCTCGAGACGCCACTGGTGTACATGTCTGCCTAGGAGTCACATTTGCAAAGGACCTCCCATGGAATGATCATATCAATAACACCCTGTTCAGTGCGTGCAGAGGATACATTAAACGCAATCTTTTTTGCTAATCGAAGACCGTATAACTAACCGCATATAGACGCTTTGCATTGAGACGCCACTGGTGTACATGTCTGCCTAGGAGTCACATTTGCAAAGGACCTCCCATGGAATGATCATATCAATAACACCCTGTTCAGTGCGTGCAGAGGATACATTAAACGCAATCTTTTTTGCTAATCGAAGACCGTATAACTAACCGCATATAGACGCTTTGCATTGAGACGCCACTGGTGTACATGTCTGCCTAGGAGTCACATTTGCAAAGGACCTCCCATGGAATGATCATATCAATAACACCCTGTTCAGTGCGTGCAGAGGATACATTAAACGCAATCTTTTTTGCTAATCGAAGACCGTATAACTAACCGCATATAGACGCTTTGCATTGAGACGCCACTGGTGTACATGTCTGCCTAGGAGTCACATTTGCAAAGGACCTCCCATGGAATGATCATATCAATAACACCCTGTTCAGTGCGTGCAGAGGATACATTAAACGCAATTTTTTTGCTAATCGAAGACCGTATAACTAACCGCATATAGACGCTTTGCATTGAGACGCCACTGGTGTACATGTCTGCCTAGGAGTCACATTTGCAAAGGACCTCCCATGGAATGATCATATCAATAACACCCTGTTCAGTGCGTGCAGAGGATACATTAAACGCAATCTTTTTTGCTAATCGAAGACCGTATAACTAACCGCATATAGACGCTTTGCATTGAGACGCCACTGGTGTACATGTCTGCCTAGGAGTCACATTTGCAAAGGACCTCCCATGGAATGATCATATCAATAACACCCTGTTCAGTGCGTGCAGAGGATACATTAAACGCAATCTTTTTTGCTAATCGAAGACCGTATAACTAACCGCATATAGACGCTTTGCATTGAGACGCCACTGGTGTACATGTCTGCCTAGGAGTCACATTTGCAAAGGACCTCCCATGGAATGATCATATCAATAACACCCTGTTCAGTGCGTGCAGAGGATACATTAAACGCAATCTTTTTTGCTAATCGAAGACCGTATAACTAACCGCATATAGACGCTTTGCATTGAGACGCCACTGGTGTACATGTCTGCCTAGGAGTCACATTTGCAAAGGACCTCCCATGGAATGATCATATCAATAACACCCTGTTCAGTGCGTGCAGAGGATACATTAAACGCAATTTTTTTGCTAATCGAAGACCGTATAACTAACCGCATATAGACGCTTTGCATTGAGACGCCACTGGTGTACATGTCTGCCTAGGAGTCACATTTGCAAAGGACCTCCCATGGAATGATCATATCAATAACACCCTGTTCAGTGCGTGCAGAGGATACATTAAACGCAATCTTTTTTGCTAATCGAAGACCGTATAACTAACCGCATATAGACGCTTTGCATTGAGACGCCACTGGTGTACATGTCTGCCTAGGAGTCACATTTGCAAAGGACCTCCCATGGAATGATCATATCAATAACACCCTGTTCAGTGCGTGCAGAGGATACATTAAACGCAATCTTTTTTGCTAATCGAAGACCGTATAACTAACCGCATATAGACGCTTTGCATTGAGACGCCACTGGTGTACATGTCTGCCTAGGAGTCACATTTGCAAAGGACCTCCCATGGAATGATCATATCAATAACACCCTGTTCAGTGCGTGCAGAGGATACATTAAACGCAATCTTTTTTGCTAATCGAAGACCGTATAACTAACCGCATATAGACGCTTTGCATTGAGACGCCACTGGTGTACATGTCTGCCTAGGAGTCACATTTGCAAAGGACCTCCCATGGAATGATCATATCAATAACACCCTGTTCAGTGCGTGCAGAGGATACATTAAACGCAATCTTTTTTGCTAATCGAAGACCGTATAACTAACCGCATATAGACGCTTTGCATTGAGACGCCACTGGTGTACATGTCTGCCTAGGAGTCACATTTGCAAAGGACCTCCCATGGAATGATCATATCAATAACACCCTGTTCAGTGCGTGCAGAGGATACATTAAACGCAATCTTTTTTGCTAATCGAAGACCGTATAACTAACCGCATATAGACGCTTTGCATTGAGACGCCACTGGTGTACATGTCTGCCTAGGAGTCACATTTGCAAAGGACCTCCCATGGAATGATCATATCAATAACACCCTGTTCAGTGCGTGCAGAGGATACATTAAACGCAATCTTT